>CM041633.1:49449675-49538039 GCA_023333625.1 Bothriochloa decipiens | reverse complement strand
TGCCCCCGTCCCCCCCCCCCCCGGTGGAAGAGCAGAAGAAGGGAAGGCCCACCCCCTCCCTCCCCCCTCCCCCCCCCGCCGTCGGAAAGAGAAGAAGAAGGGAAGGGAAGGGAAGGGAAGAAGGGAAGGGAGGAAGAAGGGAAGGGAAGGGAAGAAGGGAAGGAGAAAGGAAGAGAAGGGAAGAAGAAGGGAAGGGAAGATGAGGGGAAAGGAAGGAGGAGGAGGAAAAGAAGAAGGGAAGGGAAGAAGAGGGGAAAGGAGGAAGGAGAAGGAGAAGGAGAAGGAGAAGAGGAAGAGGAGGGGAAGAGAAGAAGGAAGAAGAGGAGGAGGAAGAAGGGGGGAGGAGGAGGAAGAAGGAAGAGGAGGAGAAGGAGGAGGTTCACCGGCCTTCACCCCGCCGTCTTCTCTGCTTGTCGGCCTTCGTGCCGCTGTAATCATCGGCCTACGTGTTGTTGTGATTATCGGCCTTCGTGTCGTTGTTTGTGGATGTCGGCCTTCGTGCCGTTCTTTTTTAGGTTATCGAAACCTCCCCATGTAGGGGAGGTTCTGTCAAAATTTTTAATAACTTATAGTTTAATTTGCAAGACCCGTGGGTAACTTATAGTTTTAATAACTAACATATTGCCCTTATTTGCAGGACCCATGGGAGGGACTTGGCCACCCTGATCGTCTTCATCGCCACTATTCCACTAGCCTCCTTCCTCCCCCACCCTAGGTATAAATCACCTCTCTTCCTTACTATTGTCGTACGTAGATCGCGTAACCGAGTTAGGCGTCACCCGTCCGAAAGGGATACGTGGTCGTTGGTATGCGGATCAGACGGTATCTCTTTTGGACTATCCATGTTTTTTGGATAGCTCATGGATGCGTAGATGGGTTAGCTTCCATGTTCCGCTCTCGTCCGAGTCAGAGTTTTGGCAGCACCTCCCTGTTGTTCTCCGAATACACACTCTCCCCGCCGGGACGTGTATCAGGAGAACAGCGGAGAGGTGCTACCGAAATTCCGTCTTGGATGGGATCGGAGCATGGAAGCTAACCTCATCTATGGATCCTCGGGTGGGATTAGGACCTATCCTTCACCTATTAGATGATAGGAACGCCTTGTAGATGCAAATTCTGGTTTTATTACTCGCTTACTTTGGCGCATGACAGAGAATGACTGACCGTGAGTGAATATACATGGGCTTCGCAAGTAAGAGCTTGGAATGGGTTAGGAGGCTGATGCTTTCCTCGAGCATGCATTTAGCCCAGCTGCTAAAGGGTCGAGTTGAATGCCGTGTCCCTGCAGCAATTGTAAGAACAAGAAAAAGAAACGAAAGCGTCAGGTGGGAGTAGATATTCACAATAACGTATTCGTTCCAAACTATACCCGCTGGATCCACCATGGTGAACACTATTTTAATCTTTGTCATTGCAGGCACTCGACAAAATGCCAGGCAGAAGGCAGTAGCAGCCGCAACGAAAGGTCTGCTCACAGTACCAGATCCGCAACGAGGAGCAGGCGATCAACGACGACGATGAGGAGGAGGAGGTGTTAGTGGAGCCATCGACCAGTAGGGGGAATGCCCCCCAGCGGACATCACACGTCGATGAGGAGGCTGCAGTTCCAGGAGGCCCCACAAGGGAGGACGACGAAGATGACCACCGGTGACGGCAACGGCGGCGGTGACGATGACGACGACAACGACAACGATGGGGGTGAGCCGACGACGACACCAGGCGAGCCGACGATGACACCAGGTGAGACGACGATGACACCAGGTGAGACGGCTTCCTCAGGTTCGAACAAGCCCTACCAGCGTAGACCCTCGTCGCTCCCTGACCCACGGCCGTTCCATTCTCGCCGCCTGGTGATTCGACCCGTGGGGTGAGACGTAAGTATCCATTGTTGATTTCACTACTTGTTTAGACTAACAATTGTTTTTAATGACTCGTGCAGTAGCTGGACGTTTGTGAGCGGAGGGAGCGGTTCACGCCATATCAATGGCATCTAGGGCCTGCTGATTAGGGAGTACTACCCTGGCTTGGTCACCCACAAGGGTGAGGTATAGGCGCCCATGAGGTGGGAGCACTTCTCCAGCGTCACGGACTCTGATGGCGAAACCCTTGCGGCAAAGATCAAGAGGGAGTTCTAGGTGAGTTTTTTCATCGTACCGCATTTCTCAAGACTATGCATTCGTTGGATGTTCTTGAAACAATGATGAGTTCTGTGTGAGTTCTGTGTGCAGCATTTCTTCACGTGCGAGGAGGGGAAAGAGCAGCATGCGGCAGGAGGCAGTCTGCAAAGATCGTCTCAAGGACCTGTACCACAAGGTGCATCTCCAGTGCGTCATCACCTACTACGCCGACGTGCTTGGCCAGGTGGTGAAGAGGCCGCAAGTCAGGGAGGTGCTACTCCAGAGGGAGACCAACCTCACCAAGGCGCAGTACATGCAGGTAATTAAGTAGGAAACATTCATTTTGACTTCTTCTGTGAAATATTCAATTCATTTTCTGGCATGTCAAATACTTGATGTCATGCACATGTGTTCGGAGTGGTGCAACAAGTACCGGGACAGCTGGGCGGCCATTGTGCGTGAGTGGACCACGGACGCGGCATACCAGAGGCGTAGAGAGCATCGGGAGTGCCGCCTACAGATGTGAGGGGCACGACACCACCAAGGGAACCAGTCCCTCCCAATGTTCATGGAAAGATGGGTATGCTTCTGTTGATCTATTAATTGTAGCGCTCAATTGTCATTACTTGTAACCATGTTTGTGTTTTCCTCGCAGTCCCAATTGCATGGTGGGCAGGCCGTCAATGAGTTCACAGGGTACACCCTTGCTCACAAGGGCAAAGCGACGGCGGCAGACAACATCTAAGACCCGACGGACGGGCCCGACACATACACCAATGCGAGCGTCCACCCCAAGCTCGCCGAGTACACCTCCGCGTCTCGCTAGCACCATGGGGAGACGTTCAACCCCGCCACCAACCCCCAGGACACAGACCTCTTGATGTGGTTGGGAGGAGGGAAGCAGCACGGCCGGTACTAGATAGCCAGCAGCGCCATCGAGTCGTCCTCTGTTCCCACGCTGAGCCAGATTCAACGAGACAGGACCACGAGCTCCTCCGACATCCCTATAGCGCCTCGGCAGCTGAGCAACGCGCAGATGTTCTCGGCATTTCAGGTAAGTGCAGTTTTATTCATCGTTCACTCGTTTCACACTTGTAACTTGCCTTCACATACAATCAACCTTGCAGGTGTAATATTGCAGGCCCAGATAGCACAGTTGCAGATGAACCAGGAGAACATGGCGGTGGCCCATCAGCAGCAGCTGGCGGCTGTCACGCAGCACTACCAGTGTTAGATGCAAGACTTTGCCGCCTACTTTCGAGGCCTTCAGATCTCGGGAGTGCAGCAACAAGAGCTCCCTGCCTCAATCTTTGCTCCACCACCTTTTCCTATGCCTACTCCAATAGCGACTCCGGTGAGTATATTGCCTGTTGCTTTAGCTTATGCGGCCATCCTGCAGGTGCTCATGAGATCAATTGTCCTTTGTGCAGGAACAGTTGGCGGGTTCGAACCCGACTCCTCCACATGCCAGCCCTCCACTAGGCCCTTCTCCACTGCACGGGTGGCCGGCTCACCCGACCTTCTCGACTCAGGGCTTCACATGGCCAGGTACCGCTCCTCCTCTACCGATGCAGCAGGGGCATTATGGGCCTGCAAGCGGCCCTCTGCTTCCGCCGCCCTATTGGACGTTCCAGGCGGTGCCGGAGTCAGGGTGGTCTCTGTGGGAGCAAGGTGGGGGCTCTGGGGACGCCGGGACGAGCTAGGTACCTCTAATGCCTGTTTGTGGACTTGTATCGATGAACTTGTCGCTCTTTTGGACATGTTATGAACTTGTATTGATGTAACGGATGAATTTGAGAACCTTTATGTATGAATTCGTATTGAGACATCATGGATTTGATGAAATGCGATATTTATGTGATATTCTAGTCTATTGTCGTGAATATATGTGAAATTATACGTCTGGAATGGAAGAAAACAGGAAAAAAACAAAAAAAATTCTAGCTTTGCCGAGTGCCAACTCTCGGCAAAGCTGGGCATTTTTCCTAGTAGAGCCCAGCTTTGCCGAGTGCTAGCGTGGCACTCGGCAAAGTGACCATTCGTTTGCTGAGAGCCGGCACTCGCTAAAGGATTTTTTTAAAAAAAGTAAAAAATCTTTGCCGAAAGCTGGCACTCGGCAAAGGATTTTCTAAAAAAATAAAAAATCTTTACCGAGAGCCGGCACTCGGCAAAGAAGTTTTTTAAAAAAAATAAAAAATATTTGCCGAGTACCGGTACTCGGCAAAGGATTTTTCAAAAAAAATATCTTTGCCGAGTGCCTGCCGCGTCACACTCCGCAAAGGCTGTCGTCAGGTTGACGGCGCCCGTTACCTTTGCCGAGTGCTGGCCTGGCACTCGGCAAAGCCTTTACCAAGTGCCTGCAGGTGGCACTCGATAAAGACTCCTTTGCTGACCAATTCTTTGTCGTGTGCGCTTTGCCGAGAGCCGCACTCGGCAAAGCCTTTGCCGACGGTAAAGGTGCCTTTGCCGAGTGTGGCCGACACTCGGCAAAGGAGGCGGATCCAGGAATGATAGCCCAGTTTCTCGGTTGAGAAATTTAAATTTCCTCTCATTCACACACCCCCCTCCGAACATACCTGCTGCTCGCGACTCGACTCCCTCCTCCCGTGTGCTGCCACGCCCTCAGTGCGAAACGAATGGTTAGGAGGGAGACAAACAAGTGATATGGTGAGGTCGTTCCCTACCTTTGCTCTTGGGCCTTCGGTATTGGGGTAAAAAATACATGGGGTATGTGGTGTTCATGGGCCGACGACTAGGGCTTGGGTCCAGATCCGCCATTGCCCCTCCCCCCTCCCCACCCTCTGGTTGCCTTGTTGTTCCTTCAGGTTTCATCAATAGCATAATTAAACGAGTTCAATGCCATGTTCCATTGATTGTGGTTAAAATGACAACACAATGAATAGGACCGAGTCATAAATGAAATAAATGTTATCAAATCTAGAAAAGAAACCAAGTCAAAATCAGCAAAAGGCAATGCAAGAAGGACAGCGAACACTGAAGGTCGGTTGGTGAGGACATAACAATAAAATATCAAATGTTGGTCGATCCAGTGACTGACAAAAGCTTGGCACCGTTAAGCGCTGAGCCCTGGATGTTCCAGTGCTGCCCAAGGCAGAGCGCCAGATAAGCATGTCGGTTCTGGTGCCTGTACTTAGTCCAGTCTCTGTATGAGTTTTATATCTCAGTTTTCAACACTCCCATGCGCTGAAAACCGTGTAGACTAGTTTTATGACTTTATTTATCCCCATGAAACTCATTTCATTTCATGAAATTTTGATTATCTCTCTATTGTGTATATTTACTAAGTTGTTAACTTATTTAACAACAGTGAAACTCTCGTTGAGACTGATCATACCGAAAGATCTGGCATTGAGATATAAATGACTAAACCGTACCGGATTAATTATTACTTGATCTAAAATAAAAATCGACAGCCCAATACTCAGTTCTGAAACAGTTATAATCAACTGCAGAGCAAGTAGTATAGATGACATGAGGAACTGAAACCTGCCGCGCGCAGAGAGAGGTCTTGATGTTGTTGCGTGGGATTACCATAAGCTAGCACGCATGCAAGGCTGGAAATTAATAAAGACGCCTTTGGCTCCGATCCATCCGCTTTACAGAGTGGAGTCTGGAAAGAAGCAGCTTTTTCTTTAGAAAATGACCACCCTGTGAATCGAACAAACAGTCTAAGTTGAGAGCGTGGAAACGCGTCCCCGCAAAACCAATATATTTGGATGCAGGATACCGTACCATATAGAATGACACACGTACTCTTCTATTTATTATTACTCTCTTCGTTAAAGGGCGTACCCAGTGCCGTAGGCTCCCGCACTGCGGGGTCTGGAGAAGAGAAAATAGCCAGCAAAAAACTCATACACGGACTGTTCATAATAAATACATCCATCCGTCATTTTCATCAATCACCTTCCACAGTTTCCAACGATCATTTCATAAGAGAGAGTGGAAATTGAGACTAAACAGAATAATATTCTTGGGAAGCTCAAATACAATAATCTTAGAATCCAGTACATGGTACATAAATCTGAAAGTCTTTTCCACATAACACACCTCACATCCTAAATTGAAAACTAGAATCACAGCAGACAAATGTCCCATGTCTATTCCCTCACAGTAAGCGAAATAAACTGGGAATTTATTACAAGTGTTCTTACTTAATAGTTACTGCAAACCGCCTATACACACATGACATGGGCGTACCTCATTAAGCACCAGACTTTGGCATAAAAGGGCCTAGAGAACGCATGAGAAGGAGAACATGCGAGATGAATTCCCCACCGGTGCTGAGATGCTCATAGTGGAAATCAGGCCCGCAACGAGGCGCCGTGTAGAAAAGCATCTCCAGCCACACCTCCGAGATGAGGTGCCAACGTTGAGCTTCATCGTCGATGTCAATCAGCTCCTGGGCGACCGCGTGGGCACGAGGCAGCACTGTAGCATATTCCAATTGGTGCCTACTCTGTTGAGCTTGCTGTGCTCCACTCCCACTGGAGATGGTAGAGGTATCTGTAGCATCCTTGTTGCCTGGTTCTAAATTATTCTTCTTGTCTTGTGCCACCCCATGATTCGAGCCTTGCTGTTGTTCTTCTTCCTTCGTAGCATAAAACACCTTGATGGCAGCTTCCTTCTCATCCAGATTAGTGCTTGCAGACTGATCTAAGAGGATTTCCATGAGTCCTTCTTGAGCTCTGTAATGTAGAAGCCTGGATTTGCTTGTAAGCATGACATCGCATTTGAACACCAGGTACATGATATACTGAGATAGCACCCTGCTCCTCTGCTTCCTCTTGGTCGTCATCGTCCTAGTTTCATCATTTTCAATACCATGGCCACTGTCCTTCCAGAAGTAGCAGATTTCTGTTGCTATGTGCCACATGAGGACGCTCGTCGGGAACTCAACCATGCTGCTGAGGCTCTTGTGCAGTGCTGCATAGACTGAGCTTTCAGGTTCTAGAACCTGAATCTGGTGGCTGTCCATCCACTTCTCAAGTGCTCTCTGACCACGGCAGTTGGCGAAGTCCCACTCCTGTTTCCTAGCTTGTAAGAATAGCAACTTGTCGAGGACGAACAACTTGAGATCATCAGTAAGTGACGTGCTTGTTAAGTCAAAGAGTTCAGCACACCAGGCACCGAAGGGTTTACATTTAAGGATCCATTTCCATATGGATGGCATACATCCGTATTGGTCCTCCACACTAGTAATGTATACCCTGATCATGCTATACTGTTTTAGCTCTTCTGACCACTGCTTTGTTGTAAGCCAGCCTAGAGGCTGAATGCAGCTGAGAAGACTCATGAATGCATATTCACCCACTGTCTCGCACAGGAGACAATGGATGTCAAGGATGGAAGCAGGTCTAGGACTATAGCCCCAACAAGCAATATATAGGACACAGTAATGTCTGGTTTACTATAGTGGCCCTCCTTCTGAGAAGTAGCAAAGCGCACCAGGGCTATGACGGTTGAAATAGACTGGAAGAGGGTGTATGTCAGGGTCCAGGGGATGCATAATAGGGCCGCAAATATGTCCATATTAGGTCCATTACGGACATTCTTGTAGAGGATAAAATAAAAAAGTGCTGCCTTAGTGTAGAGGTATTGGTAAGAACGTGACAGACATGTAGCCACGTACTGGTAGGCTATGCACCGGTCTTGCCTATCCTTAAAGTCCTTCAGCTTGTCCGGTAGCTCATCTGCAACTATCACCATCACCTGATCATCAATCGGAATATCCACTAACATGATGTCATGCACCTCCTTATCGAGATCATCTTCCATTACAAATCTCCACCACCTGTCAGCATGGAACGAACATCCATTGAAAACTTTGTTTAAAAAGTTTGTTTATCCAGTCAGCAAGTCCGTCACTCGGTGCATCCTCCTCTTGCTCTTGCCGCAGTTTTTTGCACATTCCATTGCTCCAGTGACAATCTATTTATTGATGTAGCCCTGAGATACTTTGGACTGGCTGTAAAAAGGCAGAAGGTGCGCCCGGCGTACTTGAGGAATCCACAAAGGAACATGAGTACCATGGCAGCACTGAGCCGGGCGTCCGGCCAAGATGATTTGGACACCACATACCCGGCCACCACTGTCTGGGTCACCAAACCTAGCAGGTGCCTTGTCCACAGCTCATTGTCCTGCTTGGAGAAGGCTGTGATTCTGTCTTGCCCGCCCAGGTGGACTAGGACGAACGGCGCCCAGAACAACATGAGCTCGTGCCTCGGCCCCTGCGCGTGAACTGCAAGGTGGCCTAGCACGAAGACGGCCACCGTGTCGGCGGACAGGTAGGCCAGCCACAGGACAGTGCTCAGCACACGCGACGAGCTGCGCCTCCGCAGATCCGCCGTGACGGAGAGGAATAGTTGCAGGGAGAGGCTCAAGAGCATGAGGAAGTGGATCTCCCACTCGTCCCACGCCTCTTTTGCATGCTCCAAGTCCAAGCTGAGGAAATCAATCCAAGAGGAGTGTGCATTATATTATATGTGCACAATCTTAATGTTATGTATTTCTAATTAAAGGCTTTATGTTAAAATAAAATCCGAAAGTTCTCACAATAACTATAAACATTTGACCTTTAATTGAATTTAATATCCTCTAATCATCATTGCTAATAATAATCATAGAATCTACTATGTTCATATGAAAATATTTACCACATTAGCCAAATATATAAATTAATCCCCTAATTTTCCATGTGAACTATTCACATCTTCTATTGATAAAATACTACTCACGGCAACCTTTTGAATTCGTATCCAAATACGATTATCCTAATCTAATGATATAAAAAGATAATTTAAATTATATGATGTATATTTACCGTTGCAAACCCTGTGTATGTGATGTGTATTTGCTTAATCATGCGATCTTGGTTGTCATGTGGATTTACTGAGGTCCTACATGACGCTTGGTGCACTACTGGATTTATATAACTCAAAGTGTGTGCGTGTCGACATGTAAAGCAGGGACGATAACCATATTTGATCTTGTATAAATTAGACAGTTCTGTTACACCTGATGCAAATGGAATGTGCAAAAGGATGTTGTGCAAAGGAAAAACTAAGGATATAGATGAAAAATATATAGATCAATAATTGATAAGTTCATTACGGTAGTATAAAATTACAAGGTATCTAGTATGCTTATTATGTTAACAAATAACCACACAAATACAATTTAATATAGATGTTGTTTTATTAGTAAGGGATATTGAATTATAATTCTAAAATTCAAGCTTCTCTAAGCACAACACGTATTAATGAAAGTTTTTAATATATGAATATAAAGTTCTGGATCTATAAATACAGAGTTTTGAAATATCCTATAGAACTTATAGTGCAAAGATTTTTTTTTAATATATGGCTATAAGTTCTAGATGTAGAAGTCGAAAGTTTTAAAATGTGCTTTATAACTTACTGCAAGGGTTTTAGGATGTGATTATAAGTTCTCGATCTAGAAATGCAAAGTTGTGGGATGTGCTTTATAACATAGAGTGTAAGTTTTCTTAATATGTGATTATAAGTTCTGGATCTAGAGGTAGAAAGTTTCAAATATACTAGTAAAATTTTCTCAACCATAGAGTGCAAAATTGAACCTAACTGGGAGTACAAAAACTTCAGGAACTTGAGTATAAAGTTTTAAAGTTGAATGTATAAAGTTTATAACATATATTATATTAACTTTTAAATTTGGAAAATGAAGTTTTTAGTTACATATTTTATCTAATATGAATATAATATTTGTTATTTATAGATAAATTAGGGGCATATAACTCTGAATAGAAAAAAATAGATTATAAATAAGTAGGTATAAAAGAGAAGACAAAGTTATAGATAAATTAGAAAAAACTAGATTATAAATTAGATTATGAATATATAACTAGATTATACACGCGTGACTCACAAGCATGACTTCACAATGATCGGATGAGCGCACGTCACAAAATGTGTTAGGGTAGTGAGAAGTCGTGATGCAAGAAGGACATGGCGATTTATCCTGGTTCGGGCAAAGAAGGCCCTACGTCCAGCGGGGGGAGGATAGTTCGTGTTATCTTGCACCGAAGTGCTAGTATAGGGAAAAATACAAGCAGGTGTGAGGAGCGTGAGCTGGAGCTTGGGCGTTTCGGGTGCCTAGCTCTCTACTTTACACTGTCTCACAGTGTTATTTTGTGATCTAAAGCCTTAGCGTTTCTATGCTCTAGATCCTCTCGTCCGTCCTCTCTCTCTCCTTTCTTCCTAACGTTCTGGCGCCTCCTTTTATAGGTGAAGGAGGGGTACAGGAGTACATATATTTAGAGTTCGTATGGCTGGTGACGTATGACGTTGAGGCCGATCACGTCGGTGCTGCTATAGAGATGTACGTCGGTATGGGAGGTCCTGCAGCCGTCGTGTCGGGAGTTGTTGAAGTGCAGCCCGGAGTCGTTGGAGTCCCGCTCGAGGGTTCGTCCGACGAAGTCGAGGGGCGGCTGTCGAGGGTCTGGCTCGAGTCAAGGGGGTCGAGTCGAGAGGATCGAGCCTCACCGGATAAGGTCGAATCCTAGGAAATGCGGAAAACGTGCTGATTTATGCGTCTCGAGGGGGTGCTGGACAGGGCACAGTGCTCGGCATGGCGCAAACAGCGAAGTACGACCCGCGGGATTCTGGGGCATGGGCGGTAAAAGCAAGATTTGACCACCACACCCACAACTGTTACCGTAACTGTGGCCATACGGTTAGGCGGGGGTAGGTAAAACGCATTAAATGCGCCTGGATCCGTATGGGAGAGTCGGTAGCCGAGGGGTGCACTGTCCTCGAGGACTGCCCATTCGCGCGAACGAAGTTCCGTTCTCGAGGGCAGGCTCGTTCGTCGGGCGAAGTTCCTTCCTCGAGGGGTCGCCCGAATTGTACCCTCGAGTGTACAGTCCCAGTCCGCGTGGTAGCCCCTCGAGCAGGCTTTAGCTTTGGGCCGTCGTAACCCATTCATGGGTCAGCCCAATATGCCTTAGCCTGTGGGCCTTCGAACGTTAACGTGGGAGGTCACTGGAGGGTTCGTGTTGCTGATTTTGCGGGGTTTAGCCCGGTAAACCAAGGGTTTGGGGTACCCATTTTCTGGGTAACGACATTAGCCCACGAGCCCCTACGCGAGTGATGGCACTCAGGCAGGGGGTCAAGAATCAAAAATGGGACGTGATTCGGATCTTTTCGTGGGGGGTAGCCCCCGAGGCCTCATAGGAGTCGGAAGACTCCTGTGAGGGCTTCATCTGTCTTTGGTCGAGGGGTGCTTGTCCTGTCGGGTACAGGCCTGAACTGGAGTCACAGCGCTTTACCGAGGGGTGCATCGGGACGCCGAGCCCCCGGGGGATTTTTGACCCTCTTTCGTCGAGGGGTGCCGGGCACAGTCGAGCTCCCGAGCCTCGTGCGGCTGGGGCGTTGCCGGCCTCGGCATTCATCTCATGAGTCCTTTCGATCGAACGTGAGGCAAGAAGCGTCGGACTACCCTCGATAGGGCGAGCTGTGAACTTCTCAGTGAGTTGGTAACGGGAAAATCCAAATGAGAGCCCGTTCCTCGTTCGATAGAGGTCGGCTGGTGGCCCGGAGGCAGTCTTATTAGAGCAAAACGCATGGTCTTACGGATACCGATTCCATTCGATAGGTCTCGGTGGCTCGATGCCTCCCTTCGGGGGATTCCATAAAGTCCATAGCATTTCGCCTTGGATGTGTCCAAAGGGGTCTCGAGAGTTCGTTCTCGAGCAAGGCCTCGTGTTGGCTCCCCCTTGGTCACCCCTGACTCGGGTGCTCGAGGGCGGCTGTCGAACCCTGATCGTGGGGCCAGCCTTTGCTCCCTCGAGGCTTAGGGCCGGAGCCCGATTTTTTTGGTGCTCAAGGGCGGCCGTTGAACCCTCATTCCAGGGCCGGCCTTCGCTCCCTCGAGACTTTGAGTTGGGGCTAGAGCCCGTTTTACCTTTCGTAGAAATCTCCGTTGGTGAGTAACGGCTCTTTTTTCTTATCGTTGGATACGCCTTTTGAGGAGAAGGCCTTAGCGGTGCGATCGTGGTGGGCCCGAGCAACGGCTCTTTGCCAGAGGTGTGACGCGTGCATCCGGTCGAGGATCGAGGGGGGGAATGGTCAGGTAAGCGCATTAATTGCGGAGAGTTACCTTTTCCCTGCCATCGGACTCCGCCTGTTGCTCTTCCCGGGTATAAAAACGGAGGGGGACAGGCGCTGTTCGCCCCCACCTTTGCCATTCTCCCGAATTCCTGCTTTCCTGTGCGCGTGAGGGTAGAAACTTAGAGCAAGAAATCGCAATTGGGAACCTTCCCGGTCGTCCATCCGCCGAGGAGATTCATGTTGTTGCTGCTGCCGCTGCGTCCACCGAGCGGATCCGTGCCGCCGATGCTGCCATGGCCCCCGTCCTCCAGCCCACCGAACCCTGGCGCCCGTCGATCATGACACGGCAAAGGCTGAACGAGCTGGTGGGAGAAGGACTTCTCTGCCCCGTCATCAATCCGAATCGGCCGGAGTGGATTGCGTCGCTGAGGAACCACCAAGAGCCAAACCCGCCGGAGGGCTATGTGGTGAGCTTCCTCAAATATCGTCGGCATGGGTTCGGCGTACCCCTGAGCGAGTTCATGCGAGGGTTGACGAACTTCTATGGCGTCGAGCTCCAACATTTCTCCCCAACGCCATCTCCAACGCCGCCATCTTCGCGGCCGTCTACGAGGGCTACCTTGGGATGGCGCCACATTGGGAGCTGTGGCTCCATCTTTACAAGGGGGAGTGGTTCGCCTCCCCGGTGGCACCAGGAATAAGGCGAGTCGTCAGAGCGGGCTGCCTCAACTTCGTGTTGCAGACCGGAAAGTCGGAGGAGCCACGCGAGTATATGCCCACTGGGTTGATGTCCAACCACTCCCGGTGGGATGAGTAATGGTTCTACCTTCGCAACGACGGAGACTACCTCCCGCCGTACACCAGGCGGCTTATCACCGAGCGTCCATTCAACTGGCCACACGGTGTCACGGGAGATCTTCAGCGTCGACTTCGTCCCCTCGTCACCGTGATGAAGGCCCTTCGAGAGGCGGGCCTAACGACAGGTGTGGTGGTCTCGGCCTTCCACAGTCGACGGGTGCTCCCTCTGATGGAGCGCCCACTGCGGTTGGACGAGATGCTCCCCTCGGCGGTGCTCGAGGTTCTTGAGAGGTGCCGGATGTCTGACGAGAAGCCGTCCACCGCGGAAGTCGTTGCGTGGGTAAAGGGGATGGTCGCGGGCTCGTTCAGGGTAGAAGACGTCAACCGCCTCCCCATGTGGCCGGAGGAGGGTTGCCTCGACTTGGTGAGTGCCCCGACCCGTGTCTTTCACGTTTTCATTCTACCCCCTTCTCTTGTCCCTGTGACTAAACGTTTTCGTGTAGGGGAGAATCGACTACCGGAGATCGAGGCCCTCGCTGAGGGAGGACGCTCCCGATCGTCAGGTAAGATGCTTCAACGCCCAGCAAGAAAAGCAGCGTAAGGACGAAGAGGAGAAGAAGAAGGCCAAGAAGCTCCAGGCGCGTAAAAGGCTTGTGAGGCGCCGCGCTCAGCAGAGGCACGACGGGCTCCTGGAGGAGGAGTCTCCCTCGTCCGAGGGAGATGAAGATGATGTTGATGATGATGGCGATGACGTCGAGGGGGTGGTGGGGCATCTCGAGCTCATCTTGTCGGGTTCCTCCCATGCTGACTGCCCCTTCGTGCAGGAGGAGGCGGTGGAGCAGCGCGCCCCCCAGCCGGTGACGTCGGCCTCGGAGCGCCGGCGTGGGAAGAGGTGGGCCGACGCTTCGACTCAAGGGGGCTCACCCCCTCCCGTCGTACTCGAGGTGGGACCCCACCCACTTTGACCCAGGAAACCCTGTCTCGATCGTCGGCGCGGGCGGAGCAGAGCCATGCTCAGGAGGCCCTGTCGGAGCAGGGAGGCGCGGCGACCCCATCGATGGCCCCGAGCAGGCTCAGCCTCGGGAAGAGCTCGGCTTTGGGTGGGGTCTCGAGATCTACTGGTGGTTCGAGGGGGACCCAAAAGGCCTCTATCCCCTTCAGGTAAGTGTTGTTGATTCAATTCTTTTTTGTTGCATCCTCCTCGTGCAGTTTAATAAGCTTTTTGCCGTCATGCTTCCCATCCAGGCCCAAGCGCCAAATCGAGGAGGTGTCTCTTGCACCGGCTAAGCGGCTCAAGGTGGACGCAGCTGCGAAGATGGAGGCCCCGGTCACAGGTGCGACGTCGAGGCCCTTGGCTCCGTGGGAAGCCAAGTGGTTGTCCTCAGCCCTCGGAGCTATGGAGCGCGGTAGGCTGACGGGTTCCGCTCTTGCTGCAGAGTCGAGCGTCTCGAGGGCCGCCACGGGCGGTGACTCTGAGCCAGGGAGGATGCAAGAGGGAGGGAGCGCCTCCTTGACGTCGTCGTTCACGGTCCTCGAGCTCGGCCCGGCGCCAGGGGGCGGAGCCCCGACGTCAGGAGCTTCCGCTCCTGGCCGACCGGAGGCCTCGATCCCGGCACCCAAGGCGGGAGCCCCTGAGGGCCATGAGCTGGGAGAGGAGGTAGCCATCGTCGACCTCGAGGGTGAGGATACCGCAGCCCTTCCTCCTCGACGGGAGAGCAGAGACCCTAGCCGGTGGGGCTACGCGAGCTCGAGGCCCAGAGGAAGCAGGAGCAGGGGGCCCTGCAAGAAGCAGAGCTGCTGCGGTCGCAGCGGGTGGGGGAGAAAGAGCCACAGGAGCAGCGGGAAGAGGAGGAGAAAACCGGGGGCTAGCCCCAGCATCAACAGGCACAGCAGATGCCGCCGGGGGACACGGCGCCGCTGGACCCGCCGGCGCAGTAGCCGCCCGAGACGTCGGAGATAGAGGAGACTTTGGGACTGCCCAAACAATGGGTGTCCGTGATCACTCTGGACGAGCTGCTGGCCGAACAAGAAACGACGTCGAAGGCGTCGACGGTCCCACGGCTGCCAGGGGTACAGTTGGAGGAGGCCTCGATACCGAGCCCACCGGAAAATGCATCGATGGTGGACCTGCCGGTGCCACAGGACGTGGCGTTGGGGGAAGCGATGGCCTCAACACCTCCGCCGCCCCCGAAGGCGCCAGAAGCAGCGTCGAGCCAGCCGCCGCAACCGTCGATGGAGCAGCCGGAGGAGACGGTGGCTTCTGGCCTGCCGAGCAGGTCGACTTCCGACCCCGGGCTGAGGGATGCCAGCGCCACATCAGAGTTCAGCACACAATGTGGTGGACGAGATCGAGTCCCTGGCGTGAACCAAGGTCAAGACGGTCCTCCCACATTAGGGCAAGGAGCGCATCGTACTCCGGGAGCTTGGTGACTCCAGCACTCCGGGGATCGAGGTGGACGACCCGGCAGAAGTCAGGTGCTGGGAGGACACGGAGCAGTCTCGGGCGTGGCTGCAGCACTTGCTGAAGCTGGGCGTCGAGCTCACCGAAGGCCTCGACCGGAATCTCGCGGTGAGTCCCTGTGTAAACTGTATGCAGTTTTTCAAATTCTTTTGTATGGAATGCCTTAACCCTCGATTTCCTGTCTCCAGGAGGTGTGGAGGCGTTCCCACTCCAAGTCATACTTCCTCCACGACACGCTCAACAGCTGGGAGAAAGTGCTTCACCAACTCGAAGCCGGTCAATCTGTGCAGGGCAGAGTGGCCGAGGTCGAGGAGGATGTGAAGCGGACTAGGGGGAGGCCACCAAAGCCAAAGAGGAGGCCGCCCGGGCGAAGGAGGACGCCGAGGCTGCTCGAGGGGAAGCCGCCCAACTCAAGGAGGAGCTCAAGCGTGCCAAGGAGGAAGCTGACGCGTCCAAGGTTGAAGTGGAGAGGGCCAAGGGCAAGAGCATCCGAGCCCAGGAGCGCGTCAAGCTACTCGTGGGGGAGGCTCAAGGCTCCGTGGAGCGTATCCGCTCGCTCGAGGCCAATCTCGTTGAAGTCTCCACGGCGCGCAACACCCTCTTCGCCTTGGCCCAGGAGGAGAAAAACCGAGCCGCTAGCCTGGAAACCCAGCTCAAGGCGATGAAGGCTACCCTCCAAGAGAAGGAGCAGGCCATCATCTTGGCTGGTGGTGCCCTTGAGACCCTTCACTGTGAGAAGACGGAGGTGACCTAGGCCTTCAAGGAGGCCCAGCGGGAGCGAGACGAGGCTCGGGGGGAGCACGACACCGTGCTGGGGGATCGCTGCGCCCTCGAGACTCACTGTGCTGGTGAGTTCCTTGAAGAGCTTTTGATCTTTTTTCTTCCCCTATGGTTTGTCTAACTCTTGTTTTGTGTTTCAGGCCTCGAGACCGAGCTGCGCACTACCCAAACTGCCGCTAAGGCGCTGTAGGAGAGCCTCGTGGCAGAGGGGGCGCTTCTCGGCCGGCTCCGGGTTGCCCTCGACAGTCTCTGCGCCTCCTAGAGGTCAGGCCCGTCGAGGGTGCTGAAGAAGATATCCCGGGTGCCGCGCTCGTCGACCGGATCTACTACCTCGACACCACCCTTCGTGATCGCGTGCAGGAGGTGCTTCATACCGGCGTGAAGCGGGCGCTGGCAGTGGTCTCCTCTGGCTTCGTCTTCGACATGGACGTGGTCGCCCAAGGCTTCGTTCCTGATATCTCGAAGACCGACGCCGAGAACGAGGAGCGATGCCGAGGGCTCATCAATGACGCCGAGAGGCCGGGGGGAGCACTGGCGAAGTTGTTCGAGGACAAAGTTCTCCCCCCGCGGATGAAGGGTACCTCGTCGAGGAGGGCGGCGACGGAGCGGGCCTGTAAGGCGAGGCTGGGCAAAGATGCCCATGTAATAAGTTAGTTTTTTATAACTTATATCCAATGTGGCTTCGAAAGCCTTTTTGAGCATTAACGCATCTATCGTAATGCAATTTGTCATTTTACTTTTAAGCCTTCTCTGCTTTCTTTCACCTAGACTTTGCTTTTTTGACTAAGTTTTCGACGCATGCTCGTATCCCTCGAGGGGGGAGCGAGTGGAGATACCATAGCCCGGGGGCATAGGAGAGCTCCCGGCTCGACAGCCCTCGACCCTCTAGGGAGTTTGAGGCATTTTCTACTTAGTCGCGAAGCGTATCGAGGCGTGAGAAAGAAGAGGCGCTCAAGTTTTGATCGCCTGACTTTTGCTTTTTGACTAAGTGTTCAACGCAGGCTCGTATCCCTCGAGGGGGGAGCGAGTGGAGGTACCATAGCCCGGAGGCGTAGGAGAGCTCCTGGCTCGACAGCCCTCGACCCCTAGGGAGTTCGAGGTGTTTTCAACTTAGTTGCGAAGGGAAAGGAGACGCTCAAATTTTAAAAAAAATCGTTCGTATTTTTAGGAACTTAGGGGGTTCCCCCCCGTTAGCCCCCGAGGGAGGCTCAACTCTGGCGAGACAGGGTTGAGGCTACCTCTTGCATGTACAATAACAAGTTTGAACTTATAATCAAAAGTACTCCTTATATTTGCCATGCAAAAATGTACAAAACATGCGAGAATGTACGAGGGCATTGGTGCCCTAAGGGTAGAAACGACGTAGTTGTTCGATGTTCCATGCGTTGGTGAAGGTTTCGCCCTTGTTGTTCGCTAGCTTGTACGTCCCAGGCTTTAGCACCTTAGCTACAGTGTATGGGCCTTCCCATGGCGGGGTCATCTTATGACGTCCCTTGTTGCTCTGTCGTCGACGTAGGACGAGGTCTCCAACTTGGAAGTCCCTCGGGCGCACGTGCTTGTCGTGGTAGCGTCGAAGTTTCTGCTGATATCTCACGGAGTGAATTAGTGCCATGTCTCGAGCCTCCTCAAGCTGGTCGACGGCGTTTGCAAGGGCTTCTTCATTGCTTTGCTTGTTGTATGCCTTTAGTCAAGGGGAACCATACTCAAGGTCAGTAGGGAGGACGGCCTCGGACCCATAGACGAAGAAGAATGGGGTGAACCCCCGTGGCTCGACTAGGTGTTGTCCTTAAGCTCCATAGGACCGAAGGCAGCTCCGCGGCCTATTTTTTCCGTGCTTGCAAAGGCGGCTGAAGATCCTTGGCTTGAGGCCCAGCAAAATCATGCCATTGGCACGCTCGACCTGGCCATTAGTTTGAGGATGTGCAACCGTGGACCAATTCACACGGATGTGATGGCGATCGCAAAAATCCAAGAACTTCTTGCCGGTGAACTGTGTGCCATTGTCCGTGATGATGATGTTTGGGACCCCAAAGCGACGGATGATGTCGGTGAAGAACTCGACTGCCCGTTCGGAGCGGATGTTGCTGATAGGCCGGGCTTCGATCCACTTGGTAAATGTTGACACCGTTTTTCGGCACGTGTCAATAAGGATCGGGAGACTAAACTAAATCGGCAAGAAGGTGGTTATTCTCTAGTATTGCTTCTGAGTTGCCGATGGATGATTGCCGATACAGGACATGTTGATCTCGTACATTGCCGATGAAGCCAGAAGGCTGTTGCCGATGGAAAGAGATGCATGGTTGCCGATGGAAAGCAGAACTGAAGAACGTGGAAAGCAGAGCTGAATCATTATCGATGGGTTTTGCCGATGGAATCTACAGAGATGAGGCGTGCCGATAGAGGTTTCATCGTAAGTAATGGATAAGGAAACTGGCAATATTTATGCTAATATTTTAATAGTTTACTTTTGAGTTCGACCTTGGTACAAGTCATTATTTTTTATTCCTTAGAGATAAGACTTGTTTAGGTAATACTTTGTTGTGTCTGTTTAGGACTCATAGTACCAGGGTATAAATATGTACCGAGAGGCAATGTAAAAAAACCCCAATCAAATACAACAAATCTATTACTTTTATCTACTTTTCAAGCAATTTACTTTTCGACGACTTCGTCACCAGTACCTTTTTCTTTTTCAACGAGTTCTTTCAAGAATCGGCGGGCTGCATCAACTTGATCTCCGGTGACCTTGCAGGTTCCGCATCTACCGAGCATGATTCAGGCTTTGACGTCCGGGCGTATCGCTGTCATCTCGTCTGATCTGTTCAACAGTTATCGAATATCCTCTGAGCTTTCACGTCCGGGCGTATCGCTGTTGTCTCGTTCGGATCTTGTTCAAATTTATCATCCTTGTCGATTAACATGTCAAATCGACTGGCACGCCTTGATATCAAACTTGGGTATTAGCCCGGTGTGTTTGCAGATCCAACGCCTTTTTGCATCAACACATCTTTTGGCACACCTGGTGGGATCCATACTAAAATCATCATGTTGAATTCTTCTGAGATCAATCTGGAGAACGTAATTCCTGTGTCAGAAGCGGATCTCAAGGAAGAACAGAGGCAAGCCATGGAGAAGGCTATGGAGGATTACAGGCAGCTTTACCTGAAATCCTACAGTAAGAATAGGAGCAGAGAAGTGGTACAGAAGCAAGACCCGTCGTTGCCTCGGTAGGTTACTTTTGACTCCAATCCTGGTAAATTACAATCAATGGTTAACTCTGCATTAAGTCATGCATTGATTAATCACTCTAGCGTACTGTCCAATACTGTTTATAATGCTGTTATTCAATCATTAAAAGAAGGACAAGTACAAGTACCAGCTTATGTTGGCCCAGTATATCATCAGCCTGGGATGTCATCTTCTACAGCTCCATTGGCTACTACAGCCGTTGTGGCTCCAGGGGTTTCTGCTCCTCATACAAATCTGCCTGCTGCTGAATCTCCACCGCCGATGTCAAATTCAGCAAAGAATACTCAATTAAGTACAGATTTAATGGCATCGGCAATGTCGGGTCTATCAGTTCAAAATTGATGAGTTCCTGCCGATTGGTAGGGATATGGGATGTCTCCAGATCTACCTGCTTTTAACTCTGGATTAAATCAGATGCATGATACAGCGGGTAAAACCCCCATAACGTCAGCTGCTCCGGTTCGGCCGATGACTCAAATGATGCACTATACTACAACGCCATCTACTGCACAGTTGCCATCAGGAAGACTCCACATGTCGCCTTATCAGGCATCATCGGCAAACCCTCTGCCGATGCAACAAGGGTTTTCAACTGCAAACCAACCGGTGGCATCAATTGTTCCTCTAGCTGGAGTTCCTGCAAATCAAGGGAATTATGCTGTCTATCATCCAAGGATGCAAGAGCAACAGGTGGCTGCAGTCTATCAATCATCGGCGAGTCATGTGCCGATGAGGCCTAATCCAAGTGAGACGGGTCCATTGCCAGCTCAACAGTACTTTGCTCAGCCTGAGTATCAGATGGCAGGGGTTCAACAGCAATATATGCAAGCAGATATTCAGAATCCTACATTGGCACCATGGCCGATGAACCCTGTGCAGCAAATTAGTGGACCAGCAATAACAAATGTGCCGATTGCTCCGGCTCATTTGTCACAAGGACACATCGAAGCCTATCAGCCAGCACCTCCAGCAGAAATTCAGCCTGTGCCTTAGCAAGGTCAAGATGCATACTGGACTGATAAAGTTGCAGAAGTGATGAGAGAACAATTTGGGATTAAGCCTAAGCTTAATACTTACTCTTATCGGATCCCATACCCTTCAGCCTATGATCTGATTCCTTTCCCAAATCGGTACAAGGTACCAGATTTTACTAAATTCTCTAGACAAGATGATACTTCAACAATGGAGCATATCAACCGCTTCATTATTCAATGTGGAGAAGCAGCTAACAGGGATGAATTGAGGGTTCGATTATTTTCCTCATCATTGTCTGGATCGGCTTTTGCATGGTTTATTTTGTTACCACCTAATTCTGTTATTACATGGGCCGATCTAGAGAAGCAATTTCACAAGTACTTCTTTGCTGGAGTATATGAAAAGAAGCTGACTGATTTGACAAAATTGAGACAACGCAGTGATGAATCAGTAGAAAGTTTCGTACACAGGCTAAGAGATGTAAAGAATAAATGCTACAGCTTAGTACTTGATCGGCAGTTAGCCGATTTAGCTCTTCAAGGGTTACTGCCACACATCAGAGAAAAATATGGGTCACAAGAGTTTGAAAGTTTGAGTCATATAGTGCAGAGGATTTCTGATCAGGACACTAAGGTTTTTGAACCCAGAAAGAATTGGAATAAAAAGGTGTCCTTTGTAGAAAAGGCACAAGATTCAGACTCTGATGACGAACCAATTATCGGCTTGGCTGAGTGGGTGTTGATGCAAAAAGGCGTTAGATCTGCAAACACACCGGGCTAATACCCTGGTTCGATATCAAGGCGTGCCAGTCGATTTGACCTGTTAATCGACAAGGATGATAAATTGGAATAAGATCCAAACGAGACGAGAGCGATACGCCCGGACGTCAAAGCTCAGACGATATTCGATAACTGTTGAACAGATCAGACGAGACGACAGCGATACGCCCGGACGTCAAAGCCTGAATCATGCTCGGTAGACGCGGAACCTGCAAGGTCGCCGGAGATCAAGTTGATGCAGCCCGCCGATTCTTGAGAGAACTCGTTGAAAAGGAAAAGGTACTGGTGACGAAGTCATCGAAAAGTAAATTGCTTGAAAAGTAGATAAAAAGTAATAGATTTGTTGTATTTGATTGTGTGTCTCTTCATTGTCTCTTGGTACATATTTATACCCTGGTACTATGAGTCCTAAACAGACACGACAAAGTATTACCTAAACAAGTCTTATCTCTAAGGAACAAAAAATAACGACTCGTACCAAGGTCGGACTCAAAAATAGACTTAAAATAATAGCATAAATATTGCCAGTTTCCTTATCCATTGCTCTACGATGAAACCTCTATCGGCACGCTCCTCATTGCTGTAGATTCCATCGGCAACCCATCGATAATGACTCAGACCTGCTTTCCACATCCTTCAGCTCTGCTTTCCATCGGCAATCATGCATCTCTCTCCATCGGCCACAGCCCTCTGGCTTCATCGGCAATGTACGAGATCAACATGTCCTTTATCGGCAATCATCCATCGGCAACTCAGAGGCAATGCTGGAGAAGAACCACTCCCTTGCCGATCGGCACAGTTTTCGGCCCATATTGACACGTGTCAAAAAACGGTGTCAACACATGCCCCCCAATTTCGGAGTATAGAATACTTTATGCGCCAAAATTTCCTCCAGGTCATGATTGCCCAAACCGCTTGAACTTCTCCTCGAGAGTTGCACGCGTGGTAGTGGAGATCTTGTACCAACAGGCCCATATAATGCTTTCTCCGCCATGGCCCATTTTTCATCTGTGATTCAAACCCTAGCTTTTCTCTCTCCAGCGGCGACATCAACAAGTGACCCTTCGACGAACTCGATCATCGGCACTCTTGATGGTGACCCTTAGCCTCCATTAGCATTCTTTGCCTTCTCCATCTCCGTCGCGGCCATGGCTATCCGTTTTGACATCCCCAAGGTTAGTCTTTTTCTTTTGCCTGTCTTCTGACATTTCGTTTCTCCTTCTCTGCGTAGTTCATGACTCCTCCTTGTTCTCAATCTTTTAATCTCAGGAACTTTGCAATAATCTTCTCATTCCAACGCATCAGAATCATTTTATCTGCCTAGGCCCAATGGGAAATCCAGACCCAACCAACATCATAAACGCAGAAACCAATAGAATCCCCTTCAGAGCTCAGAACTTTGACTTGGAATTTTGGACTGATACCTTCCATTCCTGGCCAAAAACCACCAAGGGATGGAAAGATTGGTATTTGAGGGTCGCTAGGCCAATGGAGCTATATTGGGCAGAGCGCAAATTAGAACAATGCATCAAAATTTCTATTGCTGATATGGAGAGGAATGAGTCTTTATTAATTGTCGCCTCCTATTTCTGGTCAGATACCTTGAATGCCTTTATCTTTAAACATGGGTCAGCTTCTCCCACACTTGCCGATGTGTACATGCTCACTGGCTTGGACATCTCTTCTGCTGATGACAACTCGCTGTTCCAGCGGAAACCCGAGCATCGGCTGACCACCAGGAACATTGGCGGCTGGACTGGCTATATCAATGAGTATAAGAAATCTGGTTCAGTCAGTCACAGGGAACATTCAGCCTTTTTGAATATGTGGCTTGAGAAGTTTATTTTCTGCGGCAGAACAGTTGGACCGACCAACATGCACCTTCCTGCAGTAGAACTGTTGGCTAGTGACGTCCAACTCCCACTTGGCCGATACCTTCTTGGCTCAGTCTACCATCTCCTCCACCAAGTATCACAAAGGCTGCTGCAAGGTAAATCTATCGGCAACCTGGGGGGTCCCTGGTGGTTCATCAATATGTGGCTGAATGCCCATATGCACAAGTATTTCCATATTGACCTGTTCGCCCAGCAATTCCCTCGAAGTCTTCCTGAAGACTATCAACTCGGGGAAGAAGAATCGGCAACGCGCCCTCCTATCAACTTTGGAGAAGCACTGGCAGTGCTACCAGGGGCAGAGGCAAACAAAATCCAGATCGGCAATCTCTTCCACAGCCTCTACATCGGCATCCCCTCTGAGCTTCGGGCCTGAGTCCCGTATGTTGATGAAGTAGCAAGATTCCCTCTTTCCTTTAATCTTACCGATGAGGCCCTGAACCAGGACGCCGACATTCTTAGGGAAATAATCACTCCTCGTGCTATCCCGGTCAACATTTTTGGAAGCGGGAAGAATATTAATCCCACATACGAGTTCTATTATCCATCGGCAGCAGCAAGACAACTAGCTTTTGGACAATTGCCCATCAACTTATGTTTTGCCGATGTGATTAAACCAAGAGAGACTATTGCGAGCCGTGTGGATTGGCACAAAATTGTTACTCTCCTTCCCGATGCCGATATCTCAAATGCCGATCTAACTGACTGGGTACCGGCTTCTTTTGTCACCGAATCCTTTAAATTATGGTGGCAAGAATGGAAGGAGCAGCTATTTTTTGCCTCTCCTCATTTTTACTGGAACCTTATTGATCCCGATCACGCCATCCCCGCCGATGCAGTAAGTCTGACCCTCTGTACTTTCAACTCCCCTTTAATCCATTGGCAACTAACCCTTTTTTCAACAGATTGACGACCCAGTTCCAACATTGAGTAAGAGTGGCAAGGTCATACGGCTGCAGCCGATTTCCCCGGTATCCATCATCGGCCACAAGGCTCCCTCGCTAGATGCTCCAGTGGGCCATGGTCGTACCAAGAGGAGTACCAAATCGGTCACATTTTTGGCACAGTCATCTCAGATAACCACCTCACATTCTTTTGCAAATGCCGATTGCTGTGACTTTACAGATTTCATATTTCAGGGCGCGAGTTCTACACTTTTAGAATCTTCATCGGCAATTCGCCCTTCATCTCCTCCTGTAGTGCCTTCATCTCCCCACCTTGTTGCCCTTGACGATTCTCCAGAGGTATTCTTTATTCAAACCTTAATTATGGGATCGGCACTTTTACTCATCTGTCTCTCTTGCAGCACCAAGTGACCGCATCGGCAACCGTCCCAAGTGTACCGATTCCTCAGCCATCCGTTGCCGATACCCCTCAGCCGTCCGATGCCAATATCTTGCAGCACAAGTGTAAGGCTTCACCAGGTGAAGAATCACAACCCAAGCGGGCAAGACTTACACCACCTCCGTCGGCATCCTCGCCTTGCCCGGCATCGCCTGACGTATCTATGCAAACTTCTCCATCAGCGACTGTTCCTCCATCGGCCACTGTACCCGTACAAGGATCTTCATCGGCACCGGCGTTGCAGCAGCCACCAACTGAGGTACCAACACAAGAAATGTCATCAGCAATTGTACCTGAGGTTGCTTCTTCGAGCCAAAGGCGAGAGATTGCCTTGAAACAGGTACGTTAACTCCCGTGGATAACCTTTAACACTTTAGGCTCTTCTGCTGACATTATCTTTTCCTTTTTAGGAGCAAGATTCCCCAGATAGTCTATTCTCCTTCTCTATCAGTGGGATTGTTCCTGATGATGAAGGTTCTGAAGAAAGCTCTGCTCCAGCCCTTGGAGTTCTATCACCTGAGACTAGGTCAAAGCTGGAGACGCTGTTATCATTGCTGCAACAGGAGACCTCTCTACTGATCCAAGATTCTGACTCTGCAAGAGCAATTTTTAAAGGAATTCGAGGTCATATTCCTGCCGATGTTGAGGAAGCGCTTTTCCAAGCTGCTCATCTGGAGAGCCGGCAGTTGCAGTATCAAAGGGCTGCCCAGCGGATTGCCGATAGAGCCACTCAGGCACAACTCCAAGAGGACATGATGAAGCATAAGCAACTTGCCGATGAGAAGCACAAGGACATCGGTAAGCTAGAAGCCTCTCATGCAGATCTGGAGGACAAGATTGCTCAGCTATCGGCAAGAAGAGAATCCCTGCTAGCGGAGCTGAGACAGGTTGAAGGAGCCTTGGACACAGCAAATCATGAGAAGGCCCAAATGCCCGAAGCTGTCAAGACTCTTTAGCAAGAAAGGGACAACCAAGTCCTCAAGACGCTGGCGCTCAAGAAGAAGATTAGACCAGTTGAAGGCAGTGCCGATGAAGATGAACAGATACTGGAGGAAGCTGACCAAGTTCGCCTGCGTGCGATATCAACTATCCATTCACTGTTGAACTTGTAAACTTCCCTTTTCATCGGCTATGTAATGAATCGGTAATCTGTAAAACTTCACATTAATGTAGTACCGATACATTCTTTTTGAACAAGCACTTTATCTATATATATGTATTTTATTAGCAAGTGCTAAGAATCTCATCGGCAATAGAAAAACCATGTTGATATCTGCCGATGGACCTTCACTTTTGCGCTTCAGCTGTCATTCTTGAGTTTCTGCTCCACGGGAACTTTCCTCTTTGTGCTCACGTTGCATTTTCCTCTTTTGAGTCCTTGTTAGACCTTTAGGGCACCATTGAGGAAGCTTCGTCTTCCAGACAGGTTGGTAAATTTTTGCACTTGAACCTGGGCAATTTGTATTGGGATCCCTGCAGAGTATCGTTTCAGGGACTCCTGCATTGGTCATCTCTTCGAGCTCCTTTTGATTCATCAGCAAACAGTCAGCACGCCTGCCCAGCCTTCCATGTACACTGGTCCTGCCCCCCAGCCGATCATACCCCTTCTCTGATCGGCTTACCGATGTATCTGCTCTGACCACCATAGCGCAGCCTTCTTTCTGCCCGATCGGTTCGATCATAACCATTGCACTCGGGGCAACTATCAACAGTAGGCAATTTAATGCCTTCTTCCCAACAATAGATGAAGAAGGGGCATCTCCAATGGTCTTTGTGCCGATGCCATGCTTCCCAACGCAACTCTTCTTGCCGATGCCGATAGCGGTTACATGGAATTCTGTACGGAGCTGGTCTAGGAGGCCTTCTTGAACTATTGCTTTCTTCAACTATCCCTTTTCCCTTCAAGTCATCGGTAGTTGCTTGATTTCTAGGACCCGCCGATGCTTTCTTGCTTACCGATGTCAGCACTTTGGTCTTGTTTATGGCCTCCACTATGTTTGCTGGGAAAGGATGCTGATCAATCTTCATCGGCCTCTGAGCTTTAGAATTGTCAAACTTGATCCTCCCAGATTCAATTGCCGATTGCAACTGCTGCCTGAAAACCTTGCAGTCATTGGTACTGTGCGAAGTTGCGTTATGCCATTTGCAGTACCTAATTTTCTTCAGTTCATCTGCAGATGGAATCACATGATTGGGTGATAGCTTGATTTGGCCCTCTTGAAGTAGCAGATCAAATATTCTATCGGCCTTTGTGACATCAAACATGAATTTCTCTGGCTCTTTCTGACCAAAAGGACACGATAAAGGTTTTTTACCCTTTACCCACTCTGCCAGGCCGATAGTTGGTTCTTCATCTGAATCTGACTCTTCTGCCTCTACGAAGGACACCTTCTTGTTCCAGCTTTTTCTATGCTCTGGAGCTTGAGCTCTTTGATCAGAGACCCTCTGCACAATATGACTTAAACTTTCAAACTCTTGAGCATCGTATTTGTCCCTGAGATGCGGCAACAAACCCTGGAAAGCCAAACCAGCTAACTGACGGTCATCAAGCACTAGGCTGTAGCACTTGTTCTTCATGTCTCGTAACCTTTGCACAAAATTCTCTACCGATTCGTCGCTTCGCTGTCTTAATTTCATTAAATCGGTAAGCTTCTTTTCATGGACACCAGCAAAGAAGTATTTATGAAATTGTCTTTCCAGATTAGTCCAAGTAAGAATAGAATTTGGTGGTAATGAGATGAACCACGCGAATGCCGATCCAGACAAAGAGGACGAGAATAAACGGATCCTCAGCTCATCCCTGTTCGCTGCTTCCCTGCACTGGATAATGAATCGGTTGATGTGCTCCATTGTTGACGTATCATCTTGCCCAGAAAACTTAGTGAAATCTAGCACCTTGTACCAATTTGGGAAAGGAATTGAGTCGTAAGATGAAGGATATGGAGTCCGATAAGAGTAAGTATCGATCTTGGGCTGAATCCCAAATTGTTCTTTCATCACTTCTGCAATCTTATCGGTCAAGAATGCATCCTGATCTTGCCGATGCACTGGCTGGATCTCTACTGGAGGCGTTGGCTGATATGCTTCTACATACCCCTGTGGCACTTGGCTTGGATAAATCGGCATATTCACGGCACCAACCTGCGGATTAAAGTTCATCGGCTGTTTTGCTGATGGTTGTTCCTAGAAAGTTGTCTGTGGACTATACCGTTGAGTCCCTATTGCTTGGTGGCTTGGTTGAATAGCAGGTTGTTGAATTGGTGCTTGCCCTGACCAATTGAGACTGTAACTCATCGGCACCTGGCTTGCCGATGGCTGATAGCTTGTAGACAATTGATGCTCTTGTATAGACGGATCATAGCCAGCATAATTGCCCTGAATTGCAGGTAACCCAGATTGAGATATGAACGGTACTACAGGCTGTTCTGCAGTGGAAGCTCTCTGTTGAACTGGTGGAGGATTAGTCAATGGATTCGCATAAGATATTTGTTGTGGAGGTGCGTAGAATCCCATTGACAATGGCTGTATAGCAGGAGGCACAGTAGAATAATACGGCTCTTGAGCCACCAGCCGAATTGGAGTAGCCGATGTCATCGGACCTTTCCCTGCTATATCATGCACTTGAGGCAATCCAGAGTTGGCAGTAGATGGACCTAGAGGCATACCGTATCCCCACCAATTAGCAACAGTTTGACTATGTTGACCTGACATTGCCGATGCCGATAGATCTGTGCTCAACTGAGTACTAGGCCTCTCCTGAGATGTTAGATCTGATCCTATCGGCGTGGCTTCAATGATGGATGGTCTCGATATAGCTAGAGTAGGCGCTTCTATACTCTCAACGGCTGGAATTTCCGATGGAGTGCTGGTAGATGCCGATCCCGGCTGATGATATGCCGGCCCGACATACCCTGGTGCTTGTCCTTCTCTTAATGTTTGCACAACAGCATTGTAAACAGTATTGGACAGCACGGTGGAGTGGTTGATCAAAGCTTGATTTAATGCAGAATTAACCATCTCCTGTAATTTACCAGGGTTGGAGTCAAAGGTTACCTGCCGAGGCAGCGGCAGATCTTGCTTCTGGATACTCCCCTATTCATGCTGAAAGACTTCAAGCAGAGCTGCCTGTAATCCTCCATAGCTTTTTCCATGGCTTGCCTCTGATCCTCCTTGAGATCTGATTCTGATATCTCAATGATGTTTTCTGGAGTGATACCCAGAAAGAATTGGAATAAAAAGGTGTCCGTTGTAGAAAAGGCACAAGATTCAGACTCTGATGACGAACCAATTATTGGCTTGGCTGAGTGGGTGTTGATGCAAAAAGGCGTTAGATCTGCAAACACACCAGGCTAATACCCTGGTTCGATATCAAGGTGTGCCAGTCGATTTGACCTGTTAATCGACAAGGATGATAAATTTGAATAAGATCCAAACGAGACGACAGCGATACGCCCGGACGTCAAAGCTCAGACGATATTCGATAACTGTTGAACAGATCAGACGAGACGACAGCGATACGCCCGGACGTCAAAGCCTGAATCGTGCTCGGTAGACGCGGAACCTGCAAGGTTGCCGGAGATCAAGTTGATGCAGCCCGCCGATTCTTGAGAGAACTCGTTGAAAAGGAAAAGGTACTGGTGACGAAGTCGTCGAAAAGTAAATTGCTTGAAAAGTAGATAAAAAGTAATAGATTTGTTGTATTTGATTGTGTGTCTCTTCATTGTCTCTCGGTACATATTTATACCCTGGTACTATGAGTCCTAAACAGACACGACAAAGTATTACCTAAACAAGTCTTATCTCTAAGGAACAAAAAATAACGACTCGTACCAAGGTCGGACTCAAAAATAGACTATTAAAATAATGGCATAAATATTGTCAGTTTCCTTATCCATTGCTCTACGATGAAACCATGCCTCTCTCTCCATCGGCCACAGCCCTCTGGCTTCATTGGCAATGTACGAGATCAACATGTCCTTTATCGGCAATCATCCATCGGCAACTCAGAGGCAATGCTGGAGAAGAACCACTCCCTTGCCGATCGGCACAGTTTTTGGCCCATATTGTCACGTGTCAAAAAACGGTGTCAACAGTGGGTGAAGAATAAGAAGCCGATATCATGTCCTTTTGGTTAGAAAGAGCCAGAAAGGTTTCTATTTGATATCACCAAAGCCGATAGGATATTTGATCTTTTGCTCCAAGAGGGTCAATTTAAGCTGTCTCCTAATCATGTGATTCCAACGGTAGAAGAGTTGAAAAAGATTAGGTACTGCAAATGGCACAATGCTACCTCGCACAGTACCAATGATTGCAAGGTGTTTAGGCAACAGTTGCAGTCGGCTATCGAATCCGAGAAGATCACATTTGATAATTCATGGTCTCAGAAGCCGATGAAAATTGATCAACATCCGTTCCCTGCAAACATGGTGGAGGCTAAAGGCAAAGCCAAAGTATTAACGTCAGAGGCTGCTAGAAGAAATGCATCGGTAGACCCTAAAAATCAAATAACTGTTGATGACGTGAAAGGAAAGGAACCTGCTGATGGCGCTAAAGGGAGAATAATTGTTAATGAAGGTAGTAGCTTCAGAAGACCCCTGGGGCCTCCATATGGTGTTCGATATCGGCAGCAACGTGAGGATCAGTATCGGCAGCAACAGGAAGAGTTACGTCGGCATAAAGATCACTAGAATTGCTCGTTTTTCGTTCATTGCTGGGAAGAAGGCATTAAATTGCCCACTGCCGATACCTGCCCTGAATGTAATGGTTATTATTTAAATGATCGGGCAGAGAGACAACATCACTCTAGTAATCGAGGGGTACGCATCAATAAGCCGATCAAAGAAAAAGTGTCAGCACTTGATCGGCTGGGGGGTAGAGTTAGTGCACATGAAAGGCTTGGCGGGCATATTGATTGTTTTCCAAGGGGTCAGGCAGAGCTTGAAGAGATGGCTAACGAAAGGGTTCCTGATGAAGGGATATTTTGTAGGTATCCAAACATAGGCTTCCATGAGCAGAACACAAAGCGTTATCAGCCTGTTTGGAAAACAAAGCTTCCCCAATGGTGCCCTGAAGGATTGAAGAGAACTCAAAAAAGAAGGGTACAGCGTATGCGTCAAGAGGATTTACAGTGCCCAAAAGAAAGCATCCCAAAGGTAACAACTCAAGTATGGCAACCAAAACACAAGGGTGGAGGTCCATCGGCAGATATTAACATGGTCTTCATGTTGCTGATGGAGTTCTTGGCTCCAGATGACAGGGAACAAGCAATTTTTGCTGATGAAGCAGCTCAACTAACTCTGGATCCAATGATGGCTGTGTTTGAAAAGCCTACCGATGATGAAAGGCAACACCTCAAAGCTTTGTTTGTTAAAGGCAGGGTTGATGGACAGCCAGTGTCAAAAATACTCATAGATGGAGGAGCGGCAATTAATATTATGCCGTATGTCATGTTCTGAAGACTTGGAAAAGGGGACCAGGATTTAACCAAGACGGATATGATGCTTAAAGATTTTGAAGGCAATGTGTCTCCGGCTAAAGGGGCATTATGTGTTGAGTTGACTATCGGCAGCAAGACTTTGCCAACCACCTTCTTCATCGTTAGTGGCAAAGGTAACTATAATTTGCTCCTAGGAAGGCATTGGATCCATGCCAACTGCTGTGTTCCTTCTACGATGCATCAGTGCCTTGTACAGTGGGTTGGAGACAAGGTTGAGGTTATCCCTGGTGATTCTTCTTATATAATCGCATCGCTGATTCTAAGACCTATGAACGGACAAAATGCATATCGGGAGAAGCATGGGATACGGAATTTCTTAGGGTTGCCGATTATGAGCTCACACCGATCCAAGCAGTCGGTTCTGAAGATGAATTTTAATGGATCGGTTTGCCGATGGTGGAAAACTTGGTCATGGGTTCACATCGGCTGATGATTTAGTAGAAATAGATATTGGTAATGGTGATAGGCCGAGGCCAACTTTTATTAGTGCTAAGTTAGATTCTCAATGTAAACAGCAAATGATTGATATTTTGAGGGAATATAAAGACTGTTTTGCTTGGGATTATACAGAGATGCCTGGACTAGATCGGTCAATAGTTGAGCATCGGTTGCCTATTAAGCCAGGATTTCGGCCTCATCAGCAGCCCGCACGCCGATGTAATCCTAAAGTGTTACCTGATATTAAGGCCGAAATTATAAAGTTAATTGAAGCTGGCTTTATTCGGCAATGTCGATATGCCGAATGGATTTCTAATATGGTTCCTGTTTATAAGAAAAATGGAAAACTTCATGTGTGTATTGATTTCAGGAATCTTAATAAAGCTACACTGATGGATGGCTATCCAATGCCTGTTGCCGATTTATTGATTGATGCTACAGCTGGACATCGGATCATCAGCTTCATGGATGGTAATGCCGGTTATAACCAAATTTTCATGGCTGAACAGGATATTTCCAAGACTGCTTTTAGGTGTCCAGGTCATGTGGGTTTATTTGAATGGATTGTCATGACCTTTGGCTTGAAAAATGCCGGTGCTACCTATCAGAGGGCTATGAATTTTATCTTCCATAAATACATCGGCACATTGGTTGAAATCTACATAGATGATGTAGTAGTCAAATCTGGAGGTTTTGAGAGTCATCTTGCTGATCTGCGAAAAATCTTGGAGTGCACCAGAAAGCATGGTTTAAAGATGAATCCTACTAAGTGTGCATTTGGTGTATCGGCAGGTCAATTCTTAGGCTTCATGGTACATCAAAGAGGTGTTGAAATCAGCAGGAAATCTATTAATGCAATTAATAAGGTTGTTGCTCCTGCCGATAAGACTGAGTTGCAATCCTTGATCGGCAAGATTAATTTTATTCGAAGATTTATATCTAATCTATCGGGAAAGATCAAGGCCTTCAGTCCTTTATTAAAATTAAAAGCCGATCAGGAATTTGTATGGGGAACAGAGCAGCAATTAGCCTTAGAAGAAATTAAAAAATATTTGGTAAACCCTCCAGTATTGGTTCCACCTCAACACGGGAAAGCTTTCAAGTTGTACTTGTCTGCCGATGATAATGTTATCGAATCAGCATTAATTCAAGAGTTTGAAGGGGAGGAACGTGTGATATATTATTTGAGCAGAAGACTGATAGACGCTGAGACCAGGTATTCGGCCATTGAGAAATTGTGTTTGTGTTTATATTTCTCTTGCACAAAGTTAAGACATTATTTGTTATCGGCTGAATGCACTGTTATATGCAAAGGCGATGTGGTTAAGCATATGTTGTCGATGCCAATTTTGAAAGGAAGGATCGGCAAGTGGAATTTAGCATTATCAGAATTTGATTTGCATCATGAATCGACTAAAGCGGTTAAAGGACAAGTAATGGCCGATTTTGTTACTCAACATTACAATGTGGTAGATTATGCTGAGATTGCTCCATGGACACTTTTCTTTGATGGATCTACTTGTGGCGAAGGAGCAGGAATCGGTATTATGTTAATCTCGCCTCGAGGAAAGAAATATGAATTTTCATTGCCGATTGCTGGCACTTCAACAAACAATCAGGCTGAATATCAGTCTTTACTGAAAGGGTTAGAATTGCTCAGAGAAATACGTGCCGATACAGTTGAAGTCTTTGGGGATTCCATGCTAGTCATTAATCAATTGATCGGAACATATGAATGCCGAAATAAAGTTTTGATTACTTATCATGAAAAGTGCTTGCAAATATTAAAGGAGTTTAAAGATTTTCGCCTTGAACACATTCCCAGATTGCACAATGAAGAAGCTAATAGGCTAGCACAGTATGCTTCGGGATATCAATTGATCCAAGAAGTGCTGACATCGGTAATTGGTGTCGATGACTGGAGAAGAGATATTGCCGATTATTTAAAAGATCCGTCTAAGAAAGTGGAGAGACGTATAAGGTTTCAAGCTACCAAGTATGTGCTCCTTGATACTGAATTATATTATCGCACTTTAGATGGGGTTTTACTCAAATGCCTTAGTGAAGAGGAATCGAAAAGTCTAATGGGTAAGATTCATGAAGGAGTGTGTGGGGCACATCAATCGGCATTTAAAATGAAATGGATGATTAGGAGGAATGGGTATTATTGGCCGACAATTCTTGAGGATTGTTTTAAATATTTCAAAGGGTGCCAGTCATGTCAGAAATTCGGTAATGTTCAAAGAGCACCTGCATCGGTAATGAATCCTATAATCAAACCTTGGCCGTTTAGAGGATGGGCTATTGATCTCATCGGTCAGATTTACCCGCCGTCGAGTAAAGGACACAAATTCATACTCGTTGCTACCGATGATTTCACAAAGTGGGTTGAAGCGATTCCTTTAAAGAAAGTGTCATCGGCAAATATGATTGATTTTGTGAAAGAGCATATTGTTTACCGATTTGGTATTCCTCAAACTATTACTACCGATCAAGGAACTATGTTCACATCGGGAGAATTTGATGACTTTGCTATCGGTATGGGGATTAAAATTCTAAATTCCTCTCCTTATTATGCTCAAGCTAACGGTCAGGCTGAGACATCTAATAAAGGAATAATCAAGCTTATTAAACAGAAAATTGAGGAAAATCCTAGGAGATGGCATACTCTTTTAAACGAAGCCTTATGGTCATATCGGATGGCGTGTCATGGTGCAACTAAGGTTTCACCATATCAGTTGGTATATGGGCATGATGCAGTTTTGCCTTGGGAAATTAAGACTGGTTCTAGGCGTGAATTTTCTCAGGATCAGTTGACTGCCGATGAGTATGATACGCTTATGAGAGATGAATTAGAAGATTTAGTAGGTCATCGGCTAAAGGCTTTAATTAGCGTCGAAGAAAATAAAAAGAGGGTTGCTAGGTGGTATGATAAAAAGGTGAAAATAAAAGAATTTACAAATGGAGATTTAGTCTGGAAATTGGTTTTGCCGATTGGGACTAAGAGTTCAAAATTCGGCAAGTGGTCCCCTAATTGGGAAGGTCCTTATCGGATAAATCAGTATGCTCCTGGTAACGCATACATCTTAGAAACCCTCGAAGGAGTTATATTTCCCAGAGCATTAAATGAAAAATATTTAAAGAAATATTACCCCAGTATTTGGATGGATGCGTAAAATACAGGAATAAAGGGGTATTTCAGACTTGTTCTTCATTACCAGCGGGTGAATCAAAGAGCCGGGATAGGTATGGTGCCTATGCGCGCAATAATTGAGAAGTTGTATAGGTGATTTTGACAGGAGGTAATCATAGCTCAGAAGAAATTTTGGCGCATAAAGTATTTTATACTCCAAAATTGGGGGGCATGTGTTGACACCGTTTTTCGGCACGTGTCAATAAGGATCGGGAGACTAAACTAAATCGACAAGAAGGTGGTTATTCTCCAGTATTACTTCTGAGTTGCCGATGGATGATTGTCGATAAAGGATATGTTCATCTCGTACATTGCCGATGAAGCCAGAAGGCTATTGCCGATGGAAAGAGAGGCATGGTTGCCGATGGAAAGCAAAGCTGAAGAACGTGGAAAGCAGAGCTGAATCATTATCGATGGGTTTTGCCGATGGAATCTACAGAGATGAGGCGTGTCGATAGAGGTTTCATCATAAGCAATGGATAAGGAAACTGGCAATATTTATGCCAATATTTTAATAGTTTACTTTTGAGTCCGACCTTGGTACAAGTCATTATTTTTTATTCCTTAGAGATAAGACTTGTTTAGGTAATACTTTGTCATGTCTGTTTAGGACTCATAGTACCAGGGTATAAATATGTACTGAGAGGCAATGTAAAAAAAAGAACCCAATCAAATACAACAAATCTATTACTTTTATCTACTTTTCCAGCAATTTACTTTTCGACGACTTCGTCACCAGTACCTTTTTCTTTTTCAATGAGTTCTTTCAAGAATCGGCGGGCTGCATCAACTTGATCTCCGGCGACCTTGCAGGTTCCGCGTCTACCGAGCACGATTCAGGCTTTGACGTCCGGGCGTAGCGCTGTCATCTCGTCTGATCTGTTCAACAGTTATCGAATATCCTCTGAGCTTTGACGTCCGAGCGTATCGCTGTCGTCTCGTTCAGATCTTATTCAAATTTATCATCCTTGTCGATTAACAGGTCAAATCGACTGCCACGCCTTGATATCGAACTTGGGTATTAGCCCGGTGTGTTTGCAGATCCAACGCCTTTTTGCATCAACAGTAAACTTGTCGATGGCAACGAGCAGGTGCGTGTACCCTTTGGTTGTCCTCTTGAGAGGCCCCACAAGATCGAGCCCCCAGACCGCGAACGGCCAGGTGATGGGGATCATTTGTAGGGTGTGAGCTGGGAGGTGCGTCTGCTTTGCGTAAAATTGACACCCTTTGCACGAGCGGACAATGTTCGTGGCGTCGGAAATGGCGGTCGGCCAGTAGAAACCCTGTTGGAAGGCATTGCCTACGAGGGTCCTTGGCGCTGCGTGATGGCCGCAGGCCCCCGAGTGTATGTCCTCGAGGAGCCTCCTGCCTTCCTCGATAGCAATGCAGCGCTGAAGAACGCCTGAGGGGCTTCGCCTCTAGAGTTCCTTGCCATCACCGTAGATGACGTAGGTCTTGGCCCGTCGCGCGATCCGGCGAGCTTCGGTCCGGTCCTCTGGAAGCTCTCCCCGAATGAGGCAGTCGAGGAAAGGGGCTCGCCAATCCGGCGGCGGGCTCGACGGAGGAGGAGTCCCCTGGATCTCCATAACCTGGGCCCCGGTCGAGGGGGCCCCAGTCGAGGTCATGGGGTGGAGCTTCGAGGGTGTAGTGCAAGCCCCCGAGCCCAAATCGATGGAGGGCTCGAAGAGGTCCCTCGAGAATACGTCCGGTGGGACTGTACCTCGAGTCGATGCGATTTTTGCAAGCTCATCCGTGGCTTCATTGTATCGTCGAGCAATATGACTAAGCTCATGGCCATGGAACTTGTCTTCCAACTTGCGCACTTCGTTGCAGTAGGCTTCCATCTTGGCGTCGTGGCAGTTCGAGGCCTTCATCACTTGGTCGATGATTAGTTGCGAGTCGCCTCGAATGTCAAGGCGTCCAACTCCGAGTTCAAGGGCAACTCATAATCCAGTGACGAGAGCTTTGTACTCCGCGACATTATTAGAAGTGGCAAAGTGGATGCGAATGACGTAGCGCATGTGGACTCCGAGGGGTGAGATGAAGAGCAAGCCCGCGCCTGCTCCTGTCTTCATGAGCAACCCATCGAAGTACATTGTCCACAGCTCGGCTTGGATTTGAACTGGCGGCAACTGAGTGTCGGTCCACTCAGCGACGAAATCCGCCAGCGCTTGGGGCTTGATGGCCTTCCGCGGTGCGTAGGTGATGGTCTCACCCATGAGCTTGACCAACCACTTACCAATTCTTCCAGCGGCCTCCCGGTTATGGATGATCTCCCCAAGGGGAACGAAGATACCACGGTAACCGGGTGGCTGAGGAAGTAGTGCTGGAGCTTGCGACGTGTAAGGACGATGGCGTAGAGCAGCTTCTGCACCTGTGGGTAGCGGATTTTCGTTTCTGAAAGCACTTCACTGATGAAGTAAACCAGCCGCTGGATGGGCAAGGCGTGACCTTCCTCTTGCCTCTCAACCACTATGGCCGCGCTGACCACCTGAGTGGTTGCGACGACATAGACGAGGAGGGGCTCGGGCGGCTCTGTCGACGTCGCTGGTCGAGGAGGGAAGAGAATCGGGGTGGATGTCAGCATGCCTTTGAGTTTGTCGAGAGCCTCCTCGGCCTCCGCGGTCCATGTGAATCGCTCGGATTTTTTCAAGAGGCGGTACAGAGGCATGGCCTTCTCCCCTAAACGTGAGATGAAACAGCTGAGGGCCGCGAGGCAGCCCGTGACCTTTTGCATGCCCTTGAGATCCCGAATCGGCCCCATTCGCATGACGGCCGCCACCTTCTCGGGGTTGGCCTCGATCCCGCGCTGGGAGACGATGTATCCGAGGAGCATGCCCCGAGGCACTCCGAAGACACATTTCTCGGGGTTGAGTTTTATGTTTTTGGCTCGAAGGCACCCGAACGCGATTTCGAGGTCATGGATGAGGTTGTCCACTCTTCTAGACTTGACCACGATGTCATCGACATAGGCCTCGACCGTGTCGCCTATGTGTTCACCGAAGACATGGAGCATGCACCGCTGATACATTGCCCCGGTGTTTTGAAGGCCGAAGGGCATGGTGACGTAGCAGTACATGCCAAAAGGTGTGATGACGGAAGTCGCGAGCTGGTCGGACTCTTTCATCTTGATTTGGTGGTAGCCGGAATAAGCATCAAGGAACGAAAGGGTTTCACACCCCGCGGTAGAGTCAACAATTTGATCGATGCATGGTAAAGGAAACGGGACTTTGGGACATGCTTTGTTTAAACTAGTATAGTCAATACACATCCGCATTTTTCCATTCTTTTTCTTAACTAACACGGGATTAGCTAACCATTCGGGGTGATGGACCTCCTTGATGAATCCAGCTGCCAAAAGCTTGTGCATCTCCTCGCCGATGATCCTGCGCTTCTCCTCGTCGAAGCGGCGCAGGCGTTGCTTCACCGGTCTGGACCCGGCCCGGATCTCCAAGGCATGCTCGGTGACTTCCCTCGGTATGCCCGGCATATCTGAAGGACTCCACGCAAACATATCGGCATTCGCGCGGAGAAAGTTGACGAGCACGGCTTCCTATTTGCCCTCGAGGTTGGCACTAATCGTTAGCACCTTCTCGCCGGGGCAGCTCAGGTCGAGGGGGACTTTCTTGGTGTCTTGTGCTGGCTCAAAGTTGCCGGCGTGTCGCTTGGGGTCTGGCACCTCGTTGGCGAGGCGCTCGAGGGTCGCGGCTATCATGGCATTTTGCTCGATGGCCTCTCCATACTCGACGCATTCGACGTCGCAGTCATACGCGTGCTCGTAGGAGGAGGCGACGGTGATGACGCCCTTGGGTCCTGGCATCTTGAGCTTGAGGTAGGTGTAGTTCGGGATCGCCATGAACTGTGCGTAGCCCGGTCGGCCGATGATAGCATGATATGTTCCATGAAACCCGACCACCTCGAAGGTGAGGGTCCCTTTCCTGAAGTTGGCAGGGGTGCCAAAGCAGCCAGGAAGGTCGATACGGCCAATGGGAAGGGCCTTCTTCCCTGGCACGACGCCATGGAATCCCCCGGCGCTGGGTCAGAGTTGGCACCTCTTGACTCCCAGGAGGTCAAGGGTCTCGAGGTAGATGACATTCAGGCTGCTGCCGCCGTCCATGAGGACCTTCGAGAGGTGGGTGTTCATGATGATTGGGTCAACGACGAGCGGATAGGCCCCGGGGTCGGGGACACGATCCAGATGGTCATCGCGATCGAACGTGATGGGCGCGTCAGACCAGTCGAGGTAGTGAGGTGTCGTGACTCAGACGGAGAAGACTTCTCGATGCTCCCGCTTGCGCTGTCGAGGCGTGAGCTGGGTCGAGGGGCCCCCGTAGATCATGTAGCAGTCATAGACTTCGGGGAATTTTCCGTCTTCCCCATTGTCTCCCTCACCGCCGCCTTGGTCTTTCTTGTTGTCACCTTTCTTCATGCCCACTTGCTCAAAGTGCTTTCGAAGCATGCGGCAGTCCTTAAGCTTGTGCTTTGCCTCGTCCTTGTGATACGAGCAGGGCTCCTCGAGCATTTTGGCGAAGATGGCGCCCTCGGGGGACCTCGAGGTCTTTTGTGTTCGGTTGCTGCGACGAGATCATCTTTTGCAGCCTCACGCTTGCCTTGCTGATTTTTCTTCTTCTTGTTCTTTCTCTTTGGCCCTTTGCTCGAGCCTCCGGTGTCGTCGCTGCCAGTGCCTTTCCCTTGTCCTTCCCGTCGCTGAAGAAGGCAACGACCGCCTCTTCACCGGCCGCGTAGTTGGCGACCACATCCATGAGCTCCTCGATGGTGTTGGGGCAGTTACGCCCCAACTCACGAACTAGGTCCTTGCAGGTTGTACCCGCAACGAATGCTAGAATGACGTCGAGATCAGAGATGTGGGGTAGTTCAGTGCGGAGCTTGGAGAATCATCGAGCAAAGTCACGGAGAGACTGCCCTGGTTTCTGCTTGCAGTTGCGCAGTTCCCAGGAGTTCCCGGGACGCACGTAGGTACCTTTGAAGTTCCCCTCAAAGATCCAAACAAGGTCTACCCATCTGCGAATCTGGTCAGGGGAAAGTTCCTCGAGCCACCTACGCACGGTGTCGGATAGGAACAGGGGAAGGTGACGTATGATGACATGATCATCACGTGCCCCACCCGCCTGACAAGCCAGCCGAAAGTCGGCTAGCTAGAGCTCGAGATTGGTTCCGCCGTTGTATTTGACGATGCTCGTGGGGGGTCAAAACTTGTCGGGCGGCTGGGCACAGCGGATCGTCCTGCTGAAGACTCGGGGACCCGGTGGCTCCGGGGCTCGTCGGTCTTCGTCGCTGTCATAACGCCCTCCACGATGGGCGCTGTACCCTCGATCCTCGGCATCCCCGTACTTGCGTCTGCGGTTCTCGACAATGTCAAGGCGCGCGTCGCGGGGAGCGTGGTCGTCGTTGATACGTTCTCGGGCCGGCTTCTTCTTCGGTCGGGGGGCCACCCCCTGATCGACCAAGCTCTCCCTTTCGGGCCGGGAGGGCTCGACCTGAGGTTCGGAGTCTGCCCCTCGATGCCTCGAGGCTGAGCTCTCGGCTTGCTGAACAGCAGCAACTTGGAGGAGATCCTCGACCTCGCGTTGTATCCGCCGAGCTTGCGAGTTGGATGGCGTGGGCATATTGCGAAGGAGCATAGCCACCGCGACAATGTTTTGGCTTGCTTGGGGATAACGGTTGGCGGGTTGCTCGGGTGCCCCAGCCTCATTGATCTGCCAGTTGACCTCTCGGGCCCTGGCTCGGGCTCTACCGTCGGGCAGTCGCCGCTCTTGCTTGAGGGTTAGCTTGAGCAGGCGCAATCGTTCCTGCTCGTCGGTGAGCTTCGCCTGCAACTCCCGAATTTGTGCCAGCTGTGCGTCCTGCTCACCAGGACGGGGGCACGCCTCTCAGGGTGCGTCTGGTTGTTGGTCCTCTGCTCTGGGGAGAGCACCTCCCGCCGCAGCGGTAGCTGCCCCGGCCGCTATATCGATGGTGTCCTAATCGGAGTCGACATCACCATCGATGTGGAGGCACTCGCGGGTAGGATCCCAATGATCAGAATCAGAGTCGGGGTCGCCACAGTCCCCGCGCCTCTTCCTACAGCTGCCGTCGGAGTGTGCCGACGGCGTACCTCCGGGGGCCGGGCGATCTCACGAAGGCCAAGCCCTCGGAGGCTGGTGTGACAGTCCCCACGTCCGTCATTGCACGAAGAAGGGCGCCTGGGCGGTCCTCTAACGTGCTCATGTTGGAGTGGGTCACTGTCGAGATCATCGTCACGGGATTGTTGAAGTCGAATGAAGGCCGCCGACGACGCTCGAACAGCTCGTGCGAAAGCCGGCTCGATCGAGCGGGGACTTCGTCGCACTCCCTCGATGAGCATACTGCGAAGGTGGAGTCAGGGTTGTGGTGGGGTCCTGCCGGTTTGCCCTCTACCTCTGAACTCGGGTCAGACAATCCCCCAACAAGGGGTTCCTCATCTCCGGTCAGGGGCGAGGAGAAAGTGGCGGGAACCATCCTCGACTTAGGTTGATGGCGATGACGGTGTCGATTGTGCCTCCTTCTGGCTGTGGCAGCATGGTGGTGAGACCGGCGAGTGGCCCCCAATGAGCGTGGGGGTGTACCATGACCTCCGTTTGGGTCACTGATCGAGAGCAGGGTCATGTCATAGCCCTGGCCGAGGGACATGAACTCCAGGTTCCCAAACCAGATCACCGTAGCATGCGGAAGTGGTGAAACAAAGTCGCCATCTAGAAAAATGGCGGGAAATCGTTAGTGACACGCGGTTCCCCTACCTGGCGCACCAACTGTCGGTGTTTCGACCCCGCAGGGGTTAACACCAACGAGTAATGTTCGTAATTGCGTGCTCCCTTAATCCGGTGGGTGATGCAAGAAGGACACGGCGATTTATCCTGGTTCGGGCAAAGAAGGCCCTACGTCCAGCGGGGGGAGGATAGTTCGTGTTATCTTGCACCGAAGTGCTAGTACAGGGGAAAATACAAGCAGGTGTGAGGAGCGTGAGCTGGAGCTTGGGCGTTTCGGGCGCCTAGCTCTCTACTTTACACTGTCTCACGGTATTGTTTTGTGATCTAAAGCCTTAGCGTTTCTATGCTCTAGATCCTCTCGTCCGTCCTCTCTCTCTCCTTTCTTCCTAACGTCCTGGCGCCTCCTTTTATAGGTGAAGGAGGGGTACAGGAGTACATATATTTAGAGTTCATATGGCTGGTGACGTATGACGTTGAGGCCGATCACGTCAGTGCTGCTGTAGAGATGTACGTCGGTATGGGAGGTCCTGCAGCCGTCGCGTCAGGAGTTGTTGAAGTGCAGCCCGGAGTCGTTGGAGTCCCGCTCAAGGGTTCGTCCGACGAAGTCGAGGGGCGGCGGTCGAGGGTCTGGCTCGAGTCGAGGGGGTCGAGTCGAGAGGGTCGAGCCTCACCGGATAAGGTCGAATCCCAGGAAATACGGGAAACGTGCTGATTTATGCGTCTCGAGGGGGTGCTGGACAAGGCATAGTGCTCGGCATGGCGCAAATAGCGAAGTACGACCCGCGGGATTCCGGGGCATGGGCGGTAAAAGCAAGATTTGACCGCCACACCCACAACTGTTACCGTAACTGTGGCCATACGGTTAGGCGGGGGTAGGTAAAACGCATTAAATGCGCCTGGATCTGTACGGGAGAGTCGGTAGCCGAGGGGTGCACTGTCCTCGAGGACTGCCCATTCGCGCGAACGAAGTTCCGTCCTCGTGGGCAGGCTCGTTCGTCGGGCGAAGTTCCGTCCTCGAGGGGTCGCCCGAATTATACCCTCGAGTGTACAGTCCCAGTCCGCGCGGTAGCCCCTCGAGCAGGCTTTAGCTTTGGGCCGTCGTAACCCGTTCGTGGGTTAGCCCAATATGCCTTAGCCTATGGGACTTTGAACATTAACGTGGGAGGTCACTGGAGGGTTCGTGTTGCTGATTTTGGAGGTTTAGCCCGGTAAACCAAGGGTTTGGGGTACCCATTTCCTGGGTAACGACAAGTCGTACGCCCTGTTTCGTGCGGACACCACTAATCAGAAAACGTTCACCCAAATGGGTTTTGAGCGAACCTTTTAGACATCCCGCCGACTTTTCTTTTTTTAGCAAAATAAATCTTTCCATAACTTTTCTTTTTTTAGAAAATTGTCTATTTTAGTAAAAAAAGGCAAAGTTATAAAGCCAGACACGTAACTTTAATCTGTAACTTATACGTATCATTTATAATCTAACATATAAACAACTTATGTAATCTTCAATATTTTTAAGTTACGCTCATAACTTCTACATTAACTTATTACGTGAAAACATATGACTTATAATGTTGTAACGTTAAAACCTAACTTATATCGCAAAAACTTATAGACACAGAAAAAAAGTGAAAAAAAGTGTAGAACACACCGATTGCAGCATAGAAAAAAAGTGAAAAATATCATCAAAACATATCTAATTGAGATCTAGTTTTGTTCGCTTCATCGTGGAAAACACACCGATGCAAACAATTAAAACCGAATACACCGTTCAAAAATTATAGCAAGTTAAAATAAATATTTTAGTTTTTTTGCACTTATGTTAGTAGTCACATCGGCGCATGAAAAAAAGAGGAGTCAACTACAGTTGGACCACCGTTCACTCACTTCTCCCCTGCGCGAAAACCCGAGAATGGACTTTCGATTCTGCGCGCGCGTTTAGTATTAAGAGGCCAACGTATCTAGTGCAAACCAAACTCTATGCACAACCATGCAAATTTCTAATCTAGGCCACATGATGTTAGATCCGAGGGGGCATGGGGGAGAGTGAGAGGGGGATTTGCAACATCATATGGCCTAGATTAGAAGTTTGCATGGTTTCACGAGGAGGATGGTTTGGACTTAGATATGTTGCCTATTAAGAGTCTCGGTTATTGCTTATGTCAGCCTATATCAGTGATACAAGGGCTTTTTCCGCTGATGGTCTTAGTTTGAGGTAAACAGAAAAAAAAAGCAGAGGTCATTTTTAATTCCAAAAATATAGGTCTGTGCCACTGTGATCCAAAGCCGTGTCATATTCACACGTTCCGATATTTTAAATGGGCAAAATGAAAACAATAAACATAAACCATGTTACCTTTGTTTCTCCATCAGGTTGCCACCGTCGATCTCCGCATCATATCTCACTGGCCTCATTTTTCTATTATTCAGGGGAATAAGCAAGCTAGGACAGCGCGCAAGGTGTCCGGTTCTCTTCTCGTAATATAATAAGCTTGTAGAGATGGCGTCGGAATGCAGACTTTTGCGGTTTTGCTGTGGATATATGCTTGCTTCGATCAAGAGCAAAGCTGCACATGCAAAGTGCCTTGTAAAATATATATATTATATACAAACAAATTAGAATAGTATCGATCAGTTGTGAGAAAAGGTAATTCCCTCAAAAAAATAAATATTTTGTATCGCAATCCATCCCATATGTAAATTATAATATTTTCAACGTTTGAATCAGTTTCAGTTACAGGGAATATAATGTTGCTCAGCAGCACCGTTTTCTTTTCTAAGAAGTATAACACATTCTTCTTCTCGACGGGTTGTAGACTCTTTGCCTTCTGTGTTGGACTGCTCCACAAAGGGGAATCAGTTCTTTGCTCATGTAGACTCTCTGCCTTCTGTGTCGGACTGCTCCAGAAAGGGGAATCAGTTCTTTGCCCTGGGATCCAGCAAAGCTTGCTCAATCCTCACTACTAGCTAATACCGCAAGTATTGGTGTCGGAGCTAACTACTCCATTATGCATGATGATGATGATGACTGCCAAAAGAACTAGTAATACTTCCTCGGCTCTAAATTATAGTTCAATTCGGTTTTATCCTAACTTAAATTTATATAATTCTGATCAAGTTTTACAAACAAAAATATTTATTAAAATTTACAGATCACATAAATGCTCTTTCCAGATGTTCTAGCTTTTGGTTATTTTACCTACAGATTTGGTCAAAGTTTACTTTTTTTGTTGACTTGACACAAAACAAAAGTAATATAATTTAAGATGGAGGATGGAGGGTATATGCTAATGAGATCTTTAGACCAAGAGATGCTGCTTATATGGGCTTGTATGGTTAATTTTAGGCCCAAGTAATGCAATGCGGCCACAACAGGTGAGCTTTCTCGTGGCGGAGTCTGCAGCCCTGTCCCAGGTTGGATCTGTTGGGAAACAAAACCCTAACATAATTATGGTTTCATATCGAATATACCCCTAAAGGGTCAAGACTATATAATAGAACCTGTATCCCCTATAAGATAAGAGATACTAGTTTTATAAGATTATCTCTCCTTCTTGTTCATCTGGTGTGCTATTGGAAAGGAATACGGAAGATCATCTACGTCTTCTCACGTCTCATCTGCTACGAAAAGGGAAGGGTGCAGGATCGAGGATCCGCAACAACTCTGTTACTTAACACATTATTAGCACGCTCTACCGCTACTCATCAACAAGGGCATGTTGGTTTTGATCTTCGCTGGATCCATCCTCTCGTAGATCAATTTTTGTTTTCAATCTAGATCGCTTTCTTATGTACAGAACTAGGCTGCTAGTTCACTCGTTCTAGATTGATCTATCTTTTTACCTCACGTAATTCCTTCCCTGAAGGCGGCTGCCACCACGTGAGCTGTGTATATGCTAGTTTAATATATTTGTTTTTACTAGCTACTAGATTATGGCATCTAGAAATAAATCTTATAGATTTATTTTGTTCTACAAGCTAGTAGCCCAGACGTGCTCTAGATTTATTTTTGTAGTATAGCAGATTCAATCTTTGAACACTAGTTTTACTTTAAGAACCCCAGTAGACTGGTTTTATTTATTACTAGTTTTAGTAATTAGTAATAGATTGGATCTTGTTTTACCGGTGATATATTTTTTTATCCTCGGTCTACCTCCTGACAACGGCCACCACATCGTGCTATGCATGTACGTCGGTGTATATATATATCCATCTATACCTTGCAAGCAAGCTAGCATATTTTTTTTTCTTGCTTATATCTTGCACCGTCGGCTAATCACAACACGTAAGTTAACGTGCATGCCGGCAAACTTACACGCGTTGTGCTACCTGAAGCTGCACAATACCCATACATATCGTAGTCCTGTTGGCTACTGCACCTTACGACACATACTGCAACTTGCGACACATCATGGTCCTGATGGCCAGCTCTTGCGATGTCGGCGGAGACCGACTGTTGTACACATTGCATGTGTATGTGTTTGCGTTAATATTTCATTCGCGGATATATATACCTACTTCATGCTTATTTACCAGAAGTTAATTTGCATGTATTTATAGGCAATGTCTTCGATCAACAAGACGGAATTCAAGGTTCTTGCGCTGAATGGTAAGAACTATCAAACATGGGCACTCGACTGCAAGTTCCATCTCATGGCAATGCAGTTGATATCCACGATCGTCAGGCTTGCAGCCGGTGTCCCTGCTCTACCACTTCATGATAAGGCAAAAGCTTGCATCTTCTTGAGGCATCACATTCACGAAGACCTGAAGATGGAGTACCTAGAGGTGGAAGATCCTCTGGTACTGTGGACAAAGCTTCAGGAACGATTTGGCAAGCAGAAGGACGTGCTCCTTCCACAAGCTAGGCGTGAATGGGCTCAACTCCGCTTCCTTGACTTCAAGACGGTTGAGGCATATAATACTGCAATTTACCGTATCGTGGCTTAGCTTCGCTTTTGTGGCCAAGTTGTCACTGAACTTAAGATGATTGAGAAAACTCTCAAGACTTTCCACCTGACAAACATGGTGCTCCAGCAGCAGTACCGTAACAACAAGTACATGAAGTACTGTGATCTCATCAATGTGTTGCTAGCTACAGAGGCTCAGAATGAACTCTTGATGAAGAACTTCCATATGCACCCTGCTGGGACACAGGCAACTCCTGAAGCACATGCCAGTCACCACAACAACAATGGTAAAGGTCCTTTCAGAAACAAGGGCCAAAAGTTTCATGGTCGTCAGGGGCCAAAGGGGGGAAGTTTAAGAAGCACATGAACGGAGGCAAGAAGCCCAATGGCAATGGGAATGGCAGTGGAAACAGCAAGTCCTAGAAGGGCTCAAAAGGTAATGCAAATGAAGGAAAACACTCAAATGACGGTTGTTTCCGCTGTGGATCCTAGGAGCATTGGTCCCGTACTTACACTACCGAGCCACACTTGATTAAGATATATCAACAGTGGAAGAAGCACTAAAATCCAGAGGTACACTTTGTCCAGGCATCTATCGATGCTACAACTGGATTACACCTCCCAGAGGCATCAAAGCCTAAAGAGAAGATTGAATCAGCAACTATGGATGTTGATCGTCCCGCTGAAAAGGGAGGCGCCTATACTGGCGATGATGATTTTGACCTCAAAGATGATGATCTCCTTGATATGGAGTAGTCTAAATTATCTACCCTTTATTTATTTAGCTAGTGTGATTTATTTGCAGCAAAACAATTAAAGTAAGTGTAGTCATGCTGTAATAATGCTCCCGTTGAGCAACTCTATTTTGTTATCAGTATAAACTCTCGTTATGCATGTTTTTGGTCCATAGCATTATTTATTCAGTTTTTCTCTTGTTCTCTTACATACTATTATTTCTTTAATGGACTTGCTATATTGATTATGCATGATGAACTAAAATAGTACTATATATTTAATAGAATAAGAGTTGTTCCTTCCATGGAGCCTGAAGAAGAATTTTGCCTCATTGATAGCGCTGCCACTAATTCAATACTTTAAGAGACAAAATATTTTCAGACACTGCAGAAAAAGACTAAAAATATTACCAAAATTATTGGTCGCAACAACCATATTGTAGGCTCCGGTAGAGCTATGGTTGTACTCCCTAATAATACTAGCATCTTCATAGAAGAAGCATTTTTGTACCCAGGAGCTCACATTGGAAGATATTCGCCGTAGTGGATATCACGTTGCAACTGCTTGTGAAAATGGTGCTGAATACCAGCAGTGGATGGATGTGAGACAAAAGTGGCAGAGAAAGCGTTGGGCACCTCCTCTGGAATATACCACACAAGAATTAAGCCACCTAAAGAACATGTTGCGATGTCCACTATATTTAAAAATCCTGAGTCTTTTACGATCTGGCATGAAAGACTTGGACACCCTGGATTAAGAATGATGTGGAACATCATCAAAGCATCTACTGGTCATGGCATGAAAACCATACAAATTCCTAAAGACTTTCTATGCGTATCTTGTGCTAAAGGAAAATTAATAACTAAGCCCTCTTACCTGAAGATAAATGTTGAGTCCCTAGGCTCTCTAGAGAGAATCTAAAGTGACATTTGTGGCCCTATTCATCCCCTGTCGGGATCTTTTAGGTATTTCATGGTGCTTATAGATGCTTCTACTCGGTGGAGCCATGTATGCCTGCTGTCTACGCGGAACCACGCTTTTGCAAAACTTATTGCCTAAATCATCCAATTGCGTGCTAGCTTCCCGGAGAACCGCATAAAAGCAATCAGGATAGATAATGCTGGAGAGTTCACCTCAAAAACATTTAATGATTAATGTCTTGCTTTGGGCATAAACGTAGAGCATTCTGTGCCCCATGTGCACACACAAAATGGGCTTGCTGAATCTTTGATAAAAAGAATAAAATTAATTCCAGACCACTTCTACAAGATAGCAGACTTCCCACTAGTTGTTGGGGACACGCAGTGCTGTATGCTGCTGCCTTAATCCAGTATAGGCCATCTGCATCTCACTCTGCTTCTCCCCACCAGTTAGCGCGTGGACAACAACCGATGATTTTCCATCTGCGAAAATTCGGTTGTGCTGTATATGTGCCGATATCACCACCCCAGCGTATGACTATGGGACCTCACTGGAAGTTGGGGATATATGTTGGTTATGATTCTCCATCCATAATCAAATATTTAGAGCCTAAAACTGGAGATCTGTTTACAGCTCAGTACGCTGATAGCATCTTCGATGAAGAGAATTTCCCGGCATTAGAGGGAGGATTGTACCTTAATAATAAATAATGCCAAGAAATAGATTGGACTGACAGTAGCATTCAATCGCTTGATCCACGCACTAAAGATACTGAACTTAAAGTTCAAAGAATTATAAACCTACAAAAATTAGCAAATAATCTACCAGATGCATTTACTGGTATAAGAGGAGTGTCAAAATCGCATATTCCTGCGGCTAATGCACTAGATAGAGTGGAAATACCCCTGGAGGGCATGAACTCTACCCAAATCCCCAATCCTAGGAAAAGGGGGAGAGATCCGGATGACTCAGCACGAGCCAAGAGGGGACGCCCACAGAGGCAAGTTGCTAGAGAGAAAGCATTACACTCCCGTTCAGTCGTCCCAGCAGTGACACATCCTGAAGATGGAAGTCCTAGTGCAAATGTGCGCACAAATACAGATAATAGCACAAGGACAATAGAACAACTAGGCTCGAGTAATTTGGGAAATCATTACAAGATGGATGATTCAATTGAAGAAATTGCCATCAATTATGCTGAATCTGGAGAATCATATAATAGAAAGACTACAGATGTCGACATTAATTTTGTCTCTAAAATTGCTGAATCGATTAATGAGGATCCTGAACCAAAGTCCATGGCAGAGTGCCGAAAGCGCTCAGATTATGTCAAATGGAAAGAAGCAATAGAGACGGAATTGCGCTCGCTTTCTAAGAGGCAAGTATTCGGGCCAGTCGCCCGCACGCCCCCAAAGTATTCCCTGTAAGATACAAATGGTGTTTGTTCGAAAGAGAGATGAGAACAATGTGGTGGTGAGATATAAAGCGATGCTCGTAGCACAAGGGTTCACGCAGAGACCCAGTATTGATTATGATGAAACATATTCTCCCGTTATGAGTGGCATAACATTTTGATATTTAATATCTATGGTAGCAGGTTTAAACTTGAAAATATAGATGATGGATGTAGTGACCGCATGCCTGTATGGGTCGCTAGATTCATATATATATATATATATATATATATATATGAAAGTCCCAGACGGACTGAAAATTCTGGACTATAAACAAATCACAGCATGTACAATGTTAAATTGCACAGGGCACTGTATGGGCTTAAACAGTCTGGCCAGATGTGGTACAACCGGCTCAATGACTTCCTCCTAAAGAAGGGATATGTTAATGATACTGATCCTCCCTATGTATTTATTAGAAAATCCCAGAAGGGTTTTTGTATTATTTCGGTCTATGTTGATGACTTAAATATCATCGACTGTGAAGATGATATTAAGGAGGCAAGCACCTACCTTAAGGCAGAGTTTGAAATGAAAGACTTGGGTAGAACCAAGTTTTGCTTGGGCCTGCAGATCGAGCATCTCTCTAGAGGAATTTTTGTACACTAATCTACACAAAGAAGGTTTTAGAAAGATTTAATATGTCAAAGGCTCATCCTGTGAATACCCCGATGGTTGTCAGATCACTTGAGGTAGAAAAGGACCCATTTAAACCAAGAAGTGATGATGAGAAGCCTCTAGGACCTGAAGTTCCCTATCTGAGTGCTATTGGAGCATTGATGTATCTCGCAAATTGCATAAGACCTGATATTGTATTTGCAGTGAATTTACTAGCTCGTCATAGTGCAGACCCAACTAGAAGACATTGGGTAGGCGTTAAGAAAATACTTAGATATCTGAGCGACACTCAAGATCTTGGCCTGTATTTCCTCAAGAATCAGGACCTAAAACTGGTTGGTTATGCCGATGCTGGATATCTATCTGATCCGCAGAATGCAAGATCCCAAACTGGTTTTTATGTTTCTTTGTGGTGGTACGGCTATATCTTGGACTTCTTGTAAACAAACTTTGATAGCAACGTCTACAAACCACTCAGAGATTATTGCACTATATGAAGCCGCACATGAATATGCTTGGCTACGATGGATGACTAATCATATCCAGAAGTCATGTGGTCTTAGCAGCGTTGAAACCCCCACTATTATCTATGAGGATAATGCAGCATGTGTTGCACAAATACAGACGGACTATATTAAGAATAATATGACTAAGCATATATCTCCTAAATTTTTCTATACTCACAAACTCCAGAAGCAGGGTGAGGTGAATATTTTGAAAGTTCAGTCGTGTGACAATGTAGCAGATTTATTCACTAAGTCTTTACCATCTACTTCATTTAGAAAATGTATCCATAATATTGGTATAAGACGCCTGAAAGACTTGCAGATTTCAGGAGGAGATCGCTACTGAATTGGCCTTAGTACTTGGTCGAGAAGATCCTGAAACTTATAATCCTGAAAATTATAGAATATCCTGAAGACAGTCGTTGTACTCTTTTTTCCATAAATGAGTTTTTCTGAAGTTTCTCATAATGGTTTTTGACGAGACAACAAGTGCAATACATCTAGCGACACTATGCACTCTTTCTCCATATTTTCCCACTGGGTTTTTAGGAGTTTTAACGAGGCATGAGTTGGCCGTGGTATTTGTCCATAGGGGAGTGTTGGGAAACAAAACCCTAACAAAATTACAGGCTTATACCGAATATACCCCTGAAGGATTAAGACTTTATAATGGAACCTGTACCCCCTATAAGATAAGAGATACTGGTTCTATAAGATTGCTTTTTCTTCATATTTATCTGGTGTGCTATTAGAAAAGGATACGGGAGGAATACGGGAGATCATCTATGTCTTCCTTACGTCTCATCTGCTATAGAAAGGAAAGGGTGCAGGATCGGAGACCCGCAGCAACTCTGTTGCTTAACAGGATCGTTCCGGGTCGTCGATCGGGAACTTTAATGGTACGACTGGAACGATGACTGGGATGGACAGCCTTCCGATGGTGCTGGGCCGTGGCAGGACAACCGCGCCAGAACCAGAATGGTTTTGTCCATCCATCATTAGCCCATCTCCAATTCGTATGGGCTTGGAGACCAAATTTGTGTCGGCGAGCATAGATGGTTTGCGTCAAAGGCCCTGCGCAGTCCATCATCTTTCCACGTATTTATGTATTCTGGTTTTGATAATGAACATCGCAATTGTATGCAAGAAATTTATATTAAGGTATTAACTTATCAGAACAGTAGTGTGGAGAAACATTTGAACCAAAATTAATAGTTATTTCTTAGCTACATTCTAGGAACATCGATCCCAATATATTATAGGATTGTGATCCCTGATTGAACAGATCTTTCCCAAGACGTATACACTTCTATAAAGCGGGAACCCGAAATTGTTGATCTACATCCCAGTACCATGTTCCTCGGTACCCTTCATTCAGGGAATTTTGTGACTGATATTAAGGGAGCTACCAACAACTTGAGCAACCTGTCAGGCAATGTTTCATGTACTGTTGTACGTCACATAGAAGACATGAGTTGCACCGGAGGAAGCAGTTAGTCATCTGTGGATGAGGCCATCTCTCATGACCAGGCTAAAGAAGCTCAGGGTGGTGCTTTTGAATCTGAAATTGAAGCGGAAAATCCCAGAATGTATTGGTGATCTGAAACTCTTTCACTACGTACCATAGTATCGGTGGGCTGGACCTAATACCCGGTATGATTATGTCACCCACATATACCAAGCTTTACCGTCAACAGCAGATGTTACTTGCTCCACCCGATAGTTTGCATTGTGCGTCAAATCTGGAAATGAGCAACCTTGTCAATTTGCGGCACATGTCCACCACGGTTCTTTACTGGGACTAGTTTCCATACATAGGTAGGTTGATGTTGCCTGAATCCCTGTCTGTCTTCAAGGTGAGGAAGGCAAGGGTGTTTATGGGATTCAGCAGCTAGCTGTGCAGCACCTGGACAACCTTCGTAATAGAAGGACTCGAAAATGTTACCGGCACCGGTGAAGCTCGTCAAGCCAAGCTATCTAAAAACATACATGTCTCAGAACTGCCGTTGGAACTATTTGCCAGGAAACATGAAAACTGCCTTGACTTGAGAATCCTTGGTAAATTTACCAGCTACTACTTCCTCCACTCATCCTCTGACTCCAACCATAGGCCGTGCCAATCGCAACTAGAGATGGGGCAACGGCCAACGGGAAACTACCTTCATTCCTGGGCCACTCACCCACTATGTCTCTTTGGCCCATTAGCCTAGAAAAACAGCCCATTGGCCACATGTTCCAAAGCAAGCCCAGTTGCTGCGTTTCTTCTCCAAGCAAGCTCAGCATCGGAGATACACCACTAATTTTCAGCTGCCAAGGCAATTCCAGTTTCTGTAGGTGGAAACAATGCTCTCTGCATCAGGGATCAAAGCCCTGCAACGGCCGAACAAGGCCTGAAGCATCTCCGGCATTGAGAGATAAATAAATGATCGACGACACTGCATGGTCGGGTAGCCGGCCACATGTAAAAAAAAAAAAACTAAAGCCCAAAGGTAATGCACAATGCATTCCGAAAAGTCGTGACGACAAAAGCATCAAACCTCTCTTTTTCGAAAGAATCGAAACACATCGAAATGGTACACTCCGGAACAAGTATAGATGCCACGAAGAACCCAAACCTGCCGTGTAGATCGTTAGGCCTTTTTGTTGGAGTTGCGTGGGAATACCATAAGCAAGGCTGGAAACGAAAGATACCACTGGGCCCGTCCGGCTGCCTTACACAGAGTGGCCATCGTGCCCGTATATAGTTTGGGGACCAAGCTAGCTTTTTTCTTTCTCGGGTGGGTGGGAAGCTTTAGAAAATGACCACTCATCACCAGTATATAGACTATATTCATATGGTATTGATCAAGTTATCTGTTTGAATAAATTGGCAAGTTAAATTAAGTAGGGTTAGAAGTGCACACCAGTCTGTTCCATAGCTTCAATATATTAGTTCAGGCTATAGACGATAGACCCATGCAATGCATCATGCTGCCAAGTGGCAACACCTATGCATTTGTTATATACACTTCAACTGTTATGCATTTGTCTGGATAAATGCAGGATATAAGGCCATACAAGAATGACACGCACGTTTTCTTCTCTTTACTCTTATTTATTTATTTAGGCTTTGCTGGAAACAGGACCCAGGACCGAAACCAAAGGTGCTCCTAACGGTCCCCTGAAATTGTTTGAGGGAGACGAATGCAGGATATAAAACACCTTTGCATAATTTATATATATATATTGTCACGCATGCAACGCGGACTCTACACCGTGGCGAAGAAAATGGTCTAACTTGGGTGCAAAAGGGAGGCACCACCGCTGGGACAGCCGCACATCATTGGCCTAGGGCACCCCGCGCACGAGAGAGGGGGCTGGGGGCATAGCTCTACAACCGCCGTCACCGTCTATGGAGATCGCCACGTTATCAAGAAAAATTAAGAAATTACAAATAAAAAATAGCAACAGGAAGATCCGTAGGATCTCTGATTACTTAAAAGTTAAGTCTTGTCAGAATTATAAATACGAACTGCATGTACTCATTGCAATCAACAAATGAATTAGGGTCAATCCCTTTTACCCAAGCTCTCCAGGTCTCAAGCCTTCTCTCTCACTCCTCTACCCTACACGCCGTCGCCGCCACCTCCCTACCCACACGCGCCGCCGCGCGTGCATGCCGCCGGCCGGCCTCGGCTGCGCCATCGCCACCACCGCCGCCGCCGACCACATGCATCGCCATAGCCGCCCCCTCCGGAGGGCAGCCCTACGTCGTCATACCTGTTATGGTGTGCCATTTTAATTTTTTTGTAAGGTAATCAAATCATGTATTTGACGGAAGTGATACCGTTACACTAGTAGGTAAGGAGTTTAGTTTTGAACGAAAACACACGAGGGTACACTCACCCTTGTGAACGCACACGATCGCGTTCGCATTAGCGTTACTATTCGTGCAACCAAACACCTTGGACATTCATTCCTGGGCCACTCACCCACTATTTCACTTTGGCCCATAAAACAGCTCATTGGTCCATGTTTCCACCACACATTCCACAGCAGCTGCTTTTCTGATTCTAAAAAAACCAATTGCTTTTCTTCTACAAATGCAAGACCTGAAACCGCCGCACCACCAAAAGGAGCGACCGCCCGAGCTCCCCGAAGTGGAAAAAAAGATTAAGGATATGATCTACTTATATGTTCAACGGTCGACAGCGTTGCGACCGCCCGAGCTCGCCTCCATATAGTGGCGGATTGAGGGGGTGAGCTGCCCAGCTGTAGCTCCCAGTGGAGCCTTAAATTACACGTAAAATACTGCTCTCATGGATCAAAGCCCTGCAACCAACAAAGCCTGAAGCATCTCTAGCATTGAGAGATTTTTCTTCCGACCACGTACAAGGCGCGTTTTTCATTAAGCAGAAAAGATTTTTGTTACAACAATCAAAGGAACGGCTACCCCATGGTGAAGTTCAGGATATGGCGACCAGAGGGACGATGAATAGGAACCTCAAAATTTCTTTGGAAACTTTAAGTCCTTGGCTATTCAACCAACCCTAAGAAGCAAAACACAAAGCGGTGATGACCACGACCCTATTGAGACGGTGGATGTTTCCTATGAACACAACGGGTCACCACAAGAACAACGGAACAAACGGTGCAACGATTAGAGACTGAACAAACACGATCGAAGAAGTCAGCCCTTACTGCACAACGGCGAACATTCTGATTCCCTATGTGCAGATTGTCTGTAATTCAAGAAAGACTAGACTAGAGACTGACTTACGGACTATATGCGGTGTACGGCCCGGATTGTCCATGGGTATGGATAGGGTAAGGAATAGTCAAAAGCGACTGTCCGGAGTTCTAGGCGTGGACTGTTCACGGGCAAAAATCTGAAAATTGAACAGTCTCAAAACAGTTCTAGACAAAGCGAAGCTCCGGGCCTTGGACTATCAGCCGACCTGGCACGGACTGTCCACAGGTCAAAGTTGAAAACATGAACTTCAGGAACAGGTTCTGGACTAGATGAACATAGCCCTTGGACTAGCGCACCGTATGACCGGACAGTCTGCTGGTCAAACTCAAAAACACAAACCACAGTTCGAGACCACAGTGCAAACTTCCACATACCCTTGGACAGTCCACGGTTTTACCGTTGCACTGTCTGCGCCGACTAGCTCGGACAATCCACGGTTAAGAAAGACTGCCACATCAGCAAAGAATCCAGACAAACTTGGCCTAAACCTGACTCACAGACTGTCCACGCCTGCCAGGCCAGACAGTCCGCGGTCTCCCAGAAAATCGCCCAAAAATCGCCACCAACACAAATTCATCCCTATCTATCTCAAATTGAAACCAATAGCCACCAAACTTGGTATAGATGATTGCAAGGCAGTAGGTGAGCTATCTCTAAGAGATCATCGCCCAATTCGAAGAGAATCATGAGAAATCAAAAGGAGAAGGTGAAAACCAATGTGAGCACACCCTTGACACGTTCTTGCCCTGATCTACAAACTCGTGAGGAATTAGCTCAAATACTTTAGTGGAAATGATCCTCTCATGTCATAGAACAAATCAAGGCAACAAAAACAATCAAAACGGTTAAGAACTCGCGAATCAGAGGATGAACTAGAAGGGGAAAGTGGGCGATAGGATGAACACAAGACACAACATCAAAATCGAGTCAACCATATCATGAGGTGGTAATGGCCACCATTCCCGCACGAATTCGACAAAGTTGTGGACCTATCTCAAAAGTGCATGAGGAGGAGAAGATCCTAGACAATAGAATGAAGAAAATGTAAAATGGGAGAGGTGAGGGAGATGAATGCTCCCTCATCCTATTTAACTGGCAGGTCTTACACAATCCCTGTTTTGCCCTTAGATACTAGAGTCAAACCACTTAACCTTAGGGGCGCTATGGCCCATCTCGAGTATTTTTCTTGATCTGATGGCCACCGTGCCTCCTAACCGGTAGCTTTGCCAGGTGCCATCCGTTTGCATGGGGACCTCCACCAGGGCTTTCAGGCCCAAACCTGCAAAACCCGTTGCAGATGATTTGAGACAGAACCACCAAACCACTTTCAATGGTTTCGAAGGAAAACCACCAAACCTCCTCGCGAGTATTGTACTCCATACGCATTCCCTGTAGCTCTACGTGTGTTACTGCCATCCTCGACTGCCCAAACGTCAAGTCTTCAGAGCCACCCGCTCGACTTGCACGCCCGCTGTTTTGATCTGATCGACACGATCACTCCATGTCCTCTTACACTTCTCGATGTCCCCAAGTGTCAGCCACCGCGGTGGCCATCCGGCCTCCTGGTCCTTTGGTCCAAGCCTCACGTCCACCACGGTCCCTCAACATAACATGTCTTCCTTGGCCTTCAACTCGCCGTTGATCATCGCCTACGGACTCCAGACCTGCACACCACAAGCCAAGAGACATGTTTTAACATATACCCTATGCTATGGGTTAGAAGAACACAAACCGAAGTGCTGACAAGTTGACAATCACTCATCATAAAAACTGCTACACGATGGTATGGAAAAACCATGTGTTCGCACATGGTTACCGAGTCCTTTGTCACACAACACTAGTAGAGATATGACCTACCACCATGATGAAAATCCTTATGATGATTTTGTTATGGTCACGGAAGAGTCGTTTGAATGACGTTTTGGTCGCTTTGGTCATTGAACTACGTGACAATCTGGCGAAATTTCCATTTCCGTGACGTATTTTAAAAAGGTCACGGATACCGTCACGGAACAATCATCAGATTCTTCATAGAACTGTTCTCGGCACTGTTCATCGCAAGTCTGTCTCAACACTATTCATATGCCGTTTGCCTCTTGGCACTGTTCATCGCAAATCTGTGACAAATTCTCGGCACTGTTCATCCGCCTTTTGCCTTTGGGACCCACGATCACACATCCATGCTGAATTACATTTTGTCATAAAAAGTATAACACATCCATGCTGAATTACATTTTGTCATAAAAAGTATAAATCTACACATGGTCTTTTCCCCATCCAACGTGTACCCATGAGACCCGTAATCACACACCCATGACAAATAATATTTCATCATATAAGGGACAAAAAACTCAAAATGTTACCCCATCCAACGTGTACCCATGGGACCCGCAATCACACACCCATGACAAATAATATTTCGTCATATAAGGGACAAAAAGCTCAAAATGTTGGTCCTTGGAGGGCTCGAACCCACGAGCTCCAAGTTCAAAATTGACTCAGCTAGCCAATTAAGCAATGTATGCGTCGCAACTAAAAGGCATTCAACTCTGCATTTAATTGAATTAAAGGGAAAAAAATAAGGAATGTCGGGGCCTTGCAAGGCTCGAACCTGCAACCTCCAAGGTTAAGCTCGACTAAGCTAACCAAGTAAGTCTCGGTTCTATTGACGATTAAAATGAACTCGAGCTTCTTTAGTCCGTGTCAGTTATGCATTATATGTATTAAAGAAAGAAACCTTAAATGCTGGCCCTTGCATAGCGTGTTTGTATAAAACTATTCAGATGTTCGCATTTGATGTTGGAGAATTATTTTTTATATATCCCAAAAAGGTAATATGAAAAAACATGAACCTAATGATGCTGTGTGCAAACCGTGGATTGAGAGGGTTCAAAATTCTCGTGAAGCCTAAATTGTTTATATTTTATTGTATTTTTCATATATTTTATTGGACTTTTTCTATATAGAAGACATTGTTTGCACCAAAATTTGGACTGGCAAGCACGAAGATAAGTTTCTCGAAGAAATACTGCCGGAATCAGCTAAATGTCGGTAACAACCGAATATTGGAAGAATCGGCTAAATCAGGAAGAATCGGCTAACTGGAATCGGCTATCTGAAGAGGCATATGGGCCACATCGACTCCGACCCGGTTTGATAGAAGACGGCGTATTAACGGCACGGGATTCTACGGGACGGAATAGTAGAGCCCAAGTTATCGAATCTTAGATAGTTTTTAAGTCTTTTTCTTATTTGCAAGTCGTATTAGGTTAGCACTTGGTCAAAGCCCAGAGTATAAATATGTAAGCCCCGGTACCTTGTACTCTCGACATTCAATACAATCTTTCGGTTTCGGCCATCAAACTCTTAGTTCTAGGATCTCGGCGAGTTTCTTCATCAGGCTAGACTGTATCGGGTCGTCCGACCTCTGGTTTGCTGTAAGTACCGTCATGGCTTAGATTTATGTTAGATAGGGTCGGTTTGATCTCATATTTTACATTGATATGGCCAATGGGCCTGTGTTTATGCTTGATTTGGCTTGTTCAACCTCTCATCTATGCATCAACACTTGCTGACAGTTTATGTTATCGTTTGATTGGGCCAGTTAGACCTCCTATTATATGCGTTAGCATAGGCTAGTTATCGGCTCTATTAGGTTTGGCAAACTAATAGATTCATTAAGTTACCAATGGCCAGTTATCGACTCTACTAGGCTTGACAACCTAGTAGATTCATTAAGTTACTGATGTTGTTGGTTTATATTATTTATTTTATTGTAACAACATCATTGCTCGATCAAGATTGATAAATTTGGCTTATATCTTTTTAGATTCAATTGTCATCAATGCTTATTATGCTTATTCCCTTGCTTTGATGATCGGTCTCGTGCTTGTATTAGCTAGATTTTATCAATCTTGTTCGTGAAATATAGCGCGTTCTAGGGTATGTATAGTTTTACGGTAGCTTGTTCTATCTTGAGGCTGTTCATGTACCTAGTTCGTTCTCATATCAGTATTGGCAAATTAACCGATTTACCAGAGTTTCACCCATAACATTGCGTGTATGCATCTGTTTAAAACCAGTTGGTTTGTTGAGCTTGTTTAGTAGATCTATTAGTTTTAATCTAGATTATCACAACGCATGTTCGATCTTTTATGCTTCGTATTAATTAAGCTAGATCAGCTAATGGCCTTGTGCTCTTTCTCTTGTGTATCAAAGTGGCTGATTTAGTTAAATCTTTATTGTTTATAGCACGCATCATGAATGGTCTATGCTTTCTTCTGTCTTAGTTATTTATACCATGCCATGATAGATTGCTTTATTCATACATGTTTATTCAATTGCTTATTTATAAATGCATGTTGGATGTTGATTTTCTAGTCAATGCCCTTATCAAATCGGCTATTTAGCCATATATCAGAAACTATCTGGAATCACACCGGATCGACTGCTGGAGAAAGTCGCAGGGATCAGAGAGACGCTCACGCTCCGGTCTATCTGGCTTGCGAGAGGCAGTTGACCTAAAGAGTCACATTTTTACGTATACTGGGTCCCACGTAGCTCACGCCCAGCAGACGGTTTCAAAATTCCTGTGAAGCCCTTCCTTGCCGCAATTCCCGCCCTGGTGCGTTTCAAATTTCGCTGATCAGGTGGTCCCAACATTCCCCTGCGACAATTCCCGCCCTAGACGGTTCCAAATATCGCTGACAGGTGGTCCTACTGGACAATGGACCCATCCGTCGGAAAACCAAAAATACAATTGGTCCATCCGTTGGAAAACCAAAAATACAAACCAATTGCTTCAAAAGGGAAGCGAACATTTGACCTCAAGCATGTTTCTCTACAGCTCTACCACTGAGCTACTTTAGCTTTTGCAGTAAGACTTGCACTTTAATCAATACTAGGGATGGTGAGGCGCACAAGCAAATGAAACAGCTTCTGTCCATATATCCTGGCTGAATAGAAATGGCAACCAAACACATACCTGTTGCATCTATGAGCCTGGTTAGCACGACCACAGGGTGTTTGTTTGACGATGCTAAGAGATCAGCATATGATACAAAGCAAACATGCATGGCCTTTTGTCGTCCGAACACAAATTGCAAACCCTGTCCTAAACTTGAATTTAGACATTTAGTGGCTTTTGGAAAAATAAATAAAATTCATAACACCACAATTGACAGTGCTTCCTTTGTTCCAACAGCAGTGGCACTTTGAAAAACAAACTCTGAGCTCTTCCATTTCATAGCTGCAATTAGTGTCCATGAGAAGGCTGGAAACAGGATCAAACTAACTGAAGGGCTCATCCAAATATTGACATTTAGAGATCTGCAGCAAGTTAACTACTTTTACTAAGATAATCAAGGTAAACCACTATGTAAACTATCAGAAATGTAATCAATTTATTGCAGGTAAAGATACCTTAGATTTGTAGTAGATAGGCATCAGGAGGGGAGAAGGTCAGCTATAATTAGATACCTGCAGCTTCATCGACTGCTCATGGCATGCAATTCAGAAACGGAAGAACATCATTGCCCCTCAAGAGCATGCCATTCACTGATTCAGGCCCATTTCCATACCTGTAATTAGATCAGACCCAAATAGAAATCAATATCCAAATGGTCAACTTCACACATCATAAAGGAAAGAGAAGATGGGTACTGTAGTTCACAAAGAAGAACATAAGAGGCAAATGACATGGCTGATAGCTGAAAGTGAAGATTCCCATTTTTATATTGTTCACAAATCAGCATCTAAGCTACACCATTTGTGCCTAACTGCAGTAAAAAAAGGTTTGATTCATCAATGTATTCTTTCAGACATGGCTGCATAACTGCAATAAAGAAGAACTAAGACAAGCCATCAAGGCGCTAACAATTCTGTAGTTTAGGTTTCAAAAAACTAAGTAACTGAGATAAGGACTAGGAATAATCAGACAAACCATTCTAGACCTTTTGACCAAAAGTAAGGACATAACATTCTCTATAGAACAATCTTTAGCTATAAATTACTACCAAAAAAAGCCAATCCTCCAAGAGCATGAGAGGTAAACTTATGTTCTTTTTTGCAATAGAAAATAGCTAAAAAAATGCCTGCTGTAAAACCAACCTGCAAAGTGAACGTATGAGTATCTCTCTCTATATCTCGAACCACCAGCCACTTTAGACAAAATGTTTAAGAAAAGTATAAGGCTGCTGTGCTGCAAAATATTATGAATGTGAAGTTCAACAAATATTAATTCCTCTAGCTACAAAGGTATATTTTCCTAAGTGTAGTTGTATCATAAGAAAAGTCATAGCCTCTGTATCAATGTCCAACTGAAACAAAAGTAGAGCTCCAGGACACCATCTCACTAGGAAGACCTCCTAAGCACAAAATAACATTTATCTAAGCAAAGCATACCTGAAATATGATGTCTTCCAGTGTAAACTTTATTATACAAAAACCGGAGAACGATCAAGTTCCTGAACCGGAGAACTTGTTTAGGAATGCATACCAATTACATATCTAGGCTCCCCAGAAACGGGGACTATTGTAATGCCATGATAATAGATATTGTCTGCTTCTCCATGGCCTCATGAATTGCAGCTCTGGAATAGCATAAGAAAAGGGGGTACGTGCCTTGGAAATAAATTCATTCAGAGTTTGAAAGCAGACCACCATACCTTTTAGGTACGTGCACATAGTTCCTTGGGAGCTGAAAACCTGCAGCCAGAAAAATATATCACTAGTGCATTGTCAATGCATCTGCCAAATTTGTGTCCTCTTGCTTCAGGTGATCCATTATGAGAAATATTTAACTCGTGATTTGTAGCAGCAATGACAACATACTCTGTAAGTAACGCATATGCTTTGCTGGTACTTTAACTCTTGGACTACTCAGTGATGGCAACAAATAGAAAACACAAATTCAAATTACTGGGCTGGCCAGAGACGGAATTCCATCGAACATATGAAAGGCAAAAACTATGATGGCACATAGCATGAGACCCGGCATCACCAATCACCATAAATATAGCAGCGATTAGCTGTTGATCCACAAGTTGAAGACTGGCAGCACTTTATGCTCTGTTTAACCAAACCAATAACTAATGGACACAATTGCCAAATCATGTAATTATCTAATTATCACATACCAGATTAGAACTTGTACGTACGGGGTAGTGATGTTCAGTCCATTCCCACGGGGCAAGGTGAAACATGGTCGGACGTTCCCACGCACTCAACCTTGCTGATATCAGAAGCTGCTATGCTAGTTTATGCATGCACATTTCTGAGTTTATGTGTTAACTGACCTCCTCATAAAAGAAGTTGACCAAAGGTTCTCCCATTGCTTCCCTATTTCAGTACTTTTTCTCCCATCGTTTCAGATTCAACCATCACTTGTCGTGAAGCATAGTTCGCACCTTTCAGGTTATAAGAAACCTGAAGCCATGCAATGGACATAACTGAAACAATCTATGCTAAGTGCACTTTATGCTCAGATCAGTACACGACAGCCACAACTGATGAACTCTATTTTTTTTTTTTTTTTTTTTTTTGCTAACCATAGCTGCTACATTTTTTTTAATTCCTAAGTACATTGCTGTCTATATACTTGATAATGTCCAAAATAACTCCTGATGTGGAACAAGTGTGCCATATATTCAAGTTTCCACCTCACATTCAGCTATTGGATATTGCTATGTTGTCCACACGGATTTATCTATTTTTTTTCCTATCTAATGCAGGGCACTTGTTTTATCTATTTTTGTCCTATCTCACCAATCATGCTATCTCTTCTCTGTTCAAAAGATACAAAACACTAGGCAAAACCAAGACAAAATGTACTTTAGTCAAATAATGACAGGTTCATGCACTTCGTGAAAGGTTAAACTAATAAGCAATTGATGAAACACTGTATAATAAGATAAGATCAGAAACATATCTGCAATGGAAAGCACATACAAAGGAATATTGAATTTCCAAAGATTGCATTTGTTGCCTGCAAGTTTAAGCTTCGATATTATTAATCTTATACATACCACTAGCTGACAAGCTTATTGGAGCATTTCGTCAGATATAAACTTGGTCTGACAAGCTTATTTAGAGCATTTCAAGTCCTGCAGGACTGCACTAACTATCTCCTAATCACAACTATGGACAAATTGTATTAGCTATCTGTCATTGCAAAAAACACACTAAAAAGATGGAAAGCATTAGTTTCTGAACTAGTTAGATCAAGTTCATCAGTTTCTTCCCAGGTGTGAGAAGTAAAACAAAGATTTTTTTTTTTTTGGTTTTCTTGCTAATCCAAATAAAACATAAATCTATACCAAGTTTCACAAAGTGTATAGCGCTAAGTACTATGATAGACTGGTCAGGAGCTTGTAGTCAAACATTTAGGATTCATATTTCGGAGTAAATTAGCACAGTTGAATCACGTACCTTGTTGTTTGGGGAGCCATCGCGTGCACCCACAGCAAGGCTGCGCAGCTGAGTTTCCCACTGTCGCTCGACATCAAATCTGAGTCCAGGAGGGCAGAGCGTACCTTCAGTGAATTGCGTACCTTGTTGTTGGCTCGACATCGAATCTGAGTCCGGGAGGGCAGAGCGACGGCCCGATGGCGCCGGCGGCATCGCCACCTTGGGGTGAGGCGGATGAGGGGCGGACGGCGTGCGTGCAGAGAGGGACCAGCGGCGGCGGCGGCGGCGCACCGAGCTGCGGAGACGGAAGCGAAGGCCGTACGTGTCCGGTGCATGGCGAAGTGCGTGCATCGGATGTTATGGACGGGTAGAGATGAATTGGTCGGACATCCCCACGGGGCGATGTGAAACACGGTCGGACATCCCCACGTATTTGAAGAATTTAAATAGATTTTTGAGATAATAAATAATTTTAAATGAAAAAAATGTCGACAACAAAATTGTGTAACTCAACGAGATCTATCATCCTTGTTTTGGTCATATTTTCATTTGGTTTTTTTTTGGACAGTTCGAATTTCAAATTTTAAAATATTTGAACTATAAACAAAATTTTGAGCTACTAAATAATTTCAAATGAAAAATCATTAACAACAGTATTGAATAACTCATCGAGATCTACAATTCTTGTTCTGGTCATTTATCCATCCAATAAAGTGACAGTAACATTGTTCATAAATTTAATAACTCTCTCTTATAGTTTAGTAAACCACAAGAGAGCTGTGAAGATTTGTGAACAATGTTACCATTATTTTTTCAAATTCATTTGCAATCTTATACATCTGTGTTACGTCTCTATGCTAACTTTTAGATTTTTTAGACAAATTTACGATATTATTAATTGTTTTTGTCATGGTCATCAATGTATAAAATTGAGTAATCCCTAGCAAAATACTTTATTTTTCAATTAGTTTCTTAGATGTGAGTTTAGATCAAACATTAATTTACATACTTTTTTTAATAATTTTTTGATATTATAATATATGACTTGTAGTTCAAATCAGAGCTAGAAAATATTTCTTACTCATGTTTAAAAGTAAAAAGTACGATCACACAGGACCTATTTTGTTGATGCCACTCTGTTAAGGGTTATGGCCCATCTAGACCCAATCATTCGTAGCCATTCGATCTGATGAACAACTTAGATTAATCCTGTGGTCTATAAAAGAACATTAAACCCTAATTCTTCTTGTACACGCTTTTCCACCCGAGGCCTTCCTCTCTCCCTCAATCCGCCGTCGACTCCGTTCCAAACCCTAACCGCTGCCTTCGCTCCACTCGTTGCCTCCAGTCAGCCGGATTTCTCCCTGCTGTCCCTCCCCACATCTAACAGATCCATCTCTCCCTCTATCAACCAGTAGCTCCGTCTTCCACTGCCTTCCATTCTCCTCTATCCAATCCTTTCTCTCTGAGATTCAGCACAAATGACGGGCGGATTCGGCAAGGGGCGAGCAGATCCGGCCAAGGGACGAGCAGATCCGGTGAAGGGGTGAGCAGATCGGGCTCCTAAGCACCAGTGGGAAGTCACCGCGTCCTCCGTCAGCAAGGGTGATGCAGAGGAGAAGCCGACCACCGACCATCTGTGCGCCGCCGCCGACCCACGGCGAAACGGACGACGCCATCAGGACTCGCTAGGCCGTGCTCGTTGCCGGATCCAGCGACTACTACAACAACCCCCACCAGGTGAGGGCCAGCGGCCGTGCTCGAAATCTTGAGCTGCTCCTCCTGTACATCTATATATTGCGCTCATACTCATCGTCTATCCACTTGCAGGTGAGGGTGCTGTGGATCCCAGATCCGAGGCATGGTGAGTATGACGCTGGATCCGATGGGATGAACTTGGCATCCCCAGTGGCCAGGTTCCCAACCCCGTCTTCCGCTCCAATGACCCAGAGTCATAGGTCTGTCTGTCCAGCCGATAGCCCCCTCAAGATATGGTATGTGCTCTATGCTCTGCTCGAACGATTCACTAGTTCTCTTCTTTAACAACCTTATTAAGTATATGTTCCTCTCTAATTTGTTCCTTCATTGTAGACACGCCACTCACAAGAAACAAATAACTGCAGCAGTTCCTGGAAAAATGAATAGGGAAATTGTTGCAGCAGCTTCTGCAGAAACGGAAAGAGAGGTATAAACGAACATGGCCACCATGCAGCCATATCAGTTTTGATCACAAGCAGGCTCATTTTTTTCAGCTTTATGAATATCCATGGATAACTTATGTATGCACAGTGGTCGTTCTAGTCTATGGTTGTAGCAGCATGTAGTTTTTGGTCAGCTTGTATGGTTTAGTAAATTGCAGTGGTGCACCTTTTAATTAGATCAATGCAAAACTGCTATTTGTATGTATTATTGAAAATCTCAAATTTTAATTAGATCAATGCAAAACAGTTTGACTTTATTAGATAAAACAAAATGCTCTACTTCCTCACGGGCGAGGAATGCTAATATGAATATCTGGTACGCCCCACTTATGTATTCTGGGCTGCAATGTATGTATTTTGCGCTGTATATGATTTTTTTATTAATGAAATGGGCTTTTGTGTGATGAAATGGGCTCTATCGTGTGTTCAAATGGGCTCCATGAGACCAACGCTATGGTGACACGTGGATCAATGAAAATGCGTGATGTGGATCAATGAAAATAGGCCACGTGGGCTAGGACCAATAAAAAAAGCGACACGTGGACCAACCAGAGAAGGCCACTTGGACTAAACACAAAAGGCCGCGTGGACCAACCAAAATCTTACAAGTGGACCAATCAGAGAATGCCACGTGGACAAGCATCTCCAATGAAAGCACCCACCAGCGTGGCAGCCTAGCCATGCCACATGCTGACATGGAGAACACCGTTAACACCGTCAAGTCACCTGCTGACGGCATCCGAAAACACTTATGTGACACCCACCTTTTGGTCATCGAAGGGGTATCTTCCATGACTATAATTTAAAATCATCATAACTACATAAGAGTGACGCGAGTTCCGCGACGGTGATGTTTTGGTCACAGATTCGTCACGAAACTGAAATAGTGACGAATTTCGCACCTACCATGACAAAAACAGTTCATCATGGTGGGTCATATCTCAACTAGTGCAAAATGACACCTAAGGAACTAGAGCCCCAACCCAGTCCAAAGGGTCCCTGGCTGATCACCTCGTCGACGTTCAACCTAGACATGTCAAGATCCATGGCTGCTAGGTCGAGCTTCCCGTTTAGAAGGATCTCCATCATCTGCCGCTTCTTTTTCGACATGCTGCAGAAAGCGGCCCTGAACTTGCTTTCAACCTCAAGTCAGGAGCATCCTCTTTGACGGCAATGCCAAGCTTCTTCAATAGCTTGTTTTGGGCCCGCCTGGTGGCTTTCGCCGCCTGTGGTGGGTCTGAATCCCAACGAGTGAATGGAGACCGGCATTGAGAGATAATTAAATGATCGACTACAATGCTTAATCTGGTGCAGCGATGGAGCCAACAGTAGTAGGGCAGGCCATGCTCAAGACCACTACCGCTGCTGCACCCATGGAGCACCACCCAATGCCATGTCCCCATGGAGTTTCATCAGTTTCAAGATGCTGATCTGAAGGTTGAAGATGACTGGAGGTCTTTCAAGATGCTCAGTTTCAAGATGCTGATCTGAAGGTTGAAGATGACTGGAGGTCTTTCAAGATGCCGACCTGCCGTGTACATCCGAGGTCTTTCATTATGTTGCGTGGGAATACCTTAAGCAAGGCTGGAAATTAAAGATTCCACTGGCCCCGTCCGGCCGCCTTACAGAGTGGCTAGCATGCATGCCCGTATAGTTTGGTGACGAAACCTTTTCTTTTTGAGGTGGGCTGGAGCCCGTTAGAAAATGACCGCTCAGTATAGTCATATAGTACATTGATCTTCGAATACATAGAAAATTTACGTATCATTGCATTAAAAAATATAAACATGCAAACAATGCGCTTATGACAAACGCCATCGGGGTCTTAATGCCGCAGGATGAACCATCTGAGCAAACAACTGTAAGATTTGATATTACATAAAGGACAACGATCAAGCAAGGAGTGGCGTTGTGCGACTTCACTTCGACGTCCGAGTAGAGTTTTCGACCGGCCCGATGTTTGGTGGCTTCAATCTGGCTTGAGCTTCAATCTGGCTTGACATCAAGTTTCCACTGACAACAGCATCGCGTAATCTTTTGGGAGCTGGATAAACTGGTGCCGTCGGCACACGATGGCCATTCTCATGTTGAGCAGTACCTCACCGCGCCTGGAGGTCGGTATGTATGTGCGAAAACGGCTGAGCAGCATCTGAGTACTCCTTTTTCGCTGTGGATGCTGTCTGATCGGCACCGCCTACTATGGGGGGCTGACAATCAAATGCGGTGCTCTCTCGATCGGGACCTCCTCGATGAACCGAGCAAGACGGCGAGCCGTTTTGTGTTGTGTGGGCGCTGTGGCGGTGGCTAGCATCGACAGCTCCTCACGCACCAGCGATAACAGAGGCGGATCCGTCGTTCGCCGGACGAAAGTGTATATATGAATTGGCAAGTTAAGTGCACTACACGGTGCTTAATTTTTGTGCAGGTCCCTATTACATACCTAGATGCACCCCTATAAATATGTACGCAACCACACTCATCTCCTAGGCTAACAAAAGTAGGTAGTGTGAGGGGTAATTTGTTGGGCCAATAATTTTTTGTATCCTAGTAGGTAGCCTACTGGAGTGCATGTTTTGATCTTGACTGCTCAAAAAATAGGGTAGGTAGTCTGTAGATACTTTAAAGGACATCACACACTTGTTGCAAATTTGATTTGTATTTGCGTGGGAATAACTTAAGGGAAAGCTAGAATGTCTGTGGTCGATCCAAAACAGCAAAGCATGTCGTGGGAATAACGTGAGGCAGAGCTGGAAATTAAAGAAGCATCGCTCAAGCCTTTAGGACACACATATACATACATACGTGGAATATATAATAGAAACCTGACGTACAAGACTTACATATCGTGGCTTAAATAAGACTGCCGATCGATCGAATGCAAAAGTAAAGGGCACCAAGTCGAGTCGAGTCGACCTGGCAAAAGCGAACGAGGAATAAATTCTAAAATACGTACGTGCGATGACTTGATCACGTAATGCCATGATTGGGACACACGCTAACCTTAGGGACCAGAGTGTGTGTGTTCTCCCGACGCATCAGCTCCATCTATATATATGCACAGAGCTCTGTGCATCTGTTGCATCTCCAGAAATCACCGGCGCCAACAATACAATGGCCGATCAGAATAGCATGGCGACCAGCACGCCCCAACAGCAAGTAGTACAAGCACCCAACGAAATAAGAGAAGAGATCAACGCCGCTATTATGACAGAGCAGATGAAGAGCCAGCAAGGAGGAGGGAGCAAGGACCAGGGCCAGTACATGTACCAGCTGAAAAAGGACCTGCTTCTGCTGGCCACCCTGGCGGCGACGGTGACCTACGCGGCGGGGCTCAACCTCCCGGGGGGTTCCTGGCTGGAGGACGACGCGCCGGAAGGGCACGTTGCCGGCGACTCCATCCTCCGGGAGACCAGCTACACGCGCTACATCGTCTTCTACTACCTGAACGCCTTCTCGTTCGCGGCGTCGCTGCTAGTCAGCCTCCTCGTCCTGCTCGTGCAGAAGAAGAAGCAGGAGGGCGGCCAGGACAAGATCCTCCTCGTGGTGCGCATCCTGATGGTGCTCGACCTCTTCTGCCTCACGGGGGCCTACGCCGTCGGCGGCAGCCACGACAGGTTCACCGTCGTGTGCGCCTCCGTGCAGGTCTTCACCGTCCTCGCCTATTTCGTCGGCCTCTTGCTGACCTACATCGTAGGCCTATGCTATCGATCTCCCACGTCGCCGCAACAAGGCGGCGAGTCGTCGTCGCCACCGCAGCTTGAGAAACACCTCGAGATCCTGATAGTGCTCGCCATCTTCGCGGCGACTATCACGTACGTGGCCGGGCTGAACCCGCCCGGCGGTTTCTGGCGGAGCACCCTGGCGGGGCAGCACACCGCCGGCGACCCGGTACTGCAGGGCCCGCATCCCCACCGCTACAAGGCTTTCTTCTTCTTCAACACCGTCGCCTTCTCTGCGTCCCTGCTCGCCATCACCATCATTGTGGAGTACGAGAGGCTCGGCCACGCGCAAAGGGCGGCAAGGGGTTTTCTGTATATGCTTATCACCACAGCGCTCTTGGGCCTTGGAGGCGCCTATGCCACAGGCAGCTGCAGGGACGGCAAGCACACCGCCTATGTCCTCGGCCTGGTGATCCCAGTTCTTTTCTGCATCTTCGGCCAGAAAATTTTCACCTGGCTTGACCAGCCTATCAAGTACGTACGTTGATCATCATCACTGGCATACACAGTTCAATTTTTTCTGGGATTAGATGTTCCTTTCTGCATTCATCCATTACATTTAGAAAGTACGTGCGTTATTCATTATTCATTTCTTCAAATAAAAAACTTAACTGATTTTTACATAAATTTCAAATTATTTCTGGAAAACCATACATTATACCGTGTACTTACTCACTCTGTCTCTTTTTTTAAGTGTCTAGGTAAACTTTCTTAAGTTATATTAAATTTGTGGAAAAAAAAAGCAACATTTGTGTCTACAAATAATTTTATTACAAAAGTAGTTTCAACGAATTGTCTAAACATACTAATTATATACGATAAGTATTAATACTTTTTTATATATATTCAGTCAAAATTGACTGCGTTTGATTTGATTTCTCCTGAAGTGAAAATGACGGTTAAAAAGGTGCATAGGATGCATCCTCTGATACCTGGAGAATCCATTCTGATCTACAAGATGCTATAAGAATAAATCTTAAAACTTGTCACTAATGTGTAAGGTTCAATAGACGCCTTCTCTGCGGTAATGAAGATATAAGTTGTTTCTTTACCCTCATGTAACACCCGCGTCCAATATCTTTTTATGGCCAAGCTCCTCACGTGGAACAGCTCCGCATACATGTTGCACTTTTTTTTACACTTTTTACCAAGCTTCATGTAAAAAAGGTACTTGGAGACGCTATATTTGGAACAACAATAGGAATTACTAGCTACATGGGTAATATAGGCTAGTACTACTATACGTTAGTAATGGGCTATGGTGTAACACCACACATCTTTAATTTGTCGCTATTTAAATTAAAAAATAGCATGGAACTAAATTTCAATCATCTTTATTTCATCATGAAAACCTTTACCCTCAAATGGATCTAAATTTCATGTATCTTCATTGTTGCAAAATACCAGAAAGTAAAGCCTAAATATATATCATCTATTCTTTACTTTTTTTAAAAAAAATGACCAAGTGTAACCCACAAAAATATATATTCGTCTAATCTACACATTTATTCCATTATGGAAAAACAATTAACCCAAAGTACCATGCAAACACTTCTTTTTGATATCTTAAAAATTGTAATAACCCCTACTTACATTTAACCTTCTAACATTATGAAAACATACCCTTCTAAATTCATGGTTATGCCAATCATTATATAGTAGAGAGATAATTCAAAACATACATCATAATTATGAATTGATAGTTCAATTACAAACAATGGTTTAATTTATCTAATAGGTAGATATACATATGACTACCCCCATAGATTCTAACAGAGGGAATCCAGCATCTCAGACACTGCAATCAAGGTTAAACCGCTTGTTTATTATACCATTGTAGTGCATAGGCCACGATCCATAATAGTATTATATATTGCCTCGAATCAAATGTAATTCAAAATAGTACAAACTGCCCTAATGGTGGTGGATATATTTCTGTCAATTCAAACCCTCTATAGAAATACTGGTTAATAATTTCCCTACCTCCATCTATGCGTCAAAATACATATTTCCCTGACGCATGCATGAAACTGACAATCGTGAACCAGAGGGCTTGGATAATTTTTTCTGTCAGCAAACTAACTTGCAAATTTTATTTGTCTGTCACGCTATCCTGTTGGTATTTGCCTTTGGGTTATACAGTAGAACTAATTTCTGGGATAATTTTCTATATTTCCTTGATGGTTTCAGGCACATTGGAAAAATCGGGCTTCCTATAGTTGTAGTATAACTTTTCTAGGCAGCAAACTCTGTTCCAAAACTTAGTTGGCAAAACATTGTTGTTTCAACAGAATCATGTCAATTTGGAATTTTCATTAAGATGATTTTTCATTCATGTTGATTCCACTCGATTCGTAAGCTAGATTGCAATGCTCTATATATGCCTCTATCTAGATTATCCAAACATGCATAAAGTTATACATTTGACTAGCGTGGTGTTGTTTTGTGTATCACTTCATGTGCCTAAGCTCCCTTGTTTATTTATCACTCCATCCATTCGAAACTACAAGGCGTTTTGACTTTGTTTTCAGACAGATATATTGCTTTTGTGATGTACCAAAACATAGTGTATATATAAATACATAGCAAAATCTGTGCTATGTATCTAGAAAAGTCAAAACGTTGTACAATTTAAAAATTTGGTGTTGAGGGAGTATTATTTGGTGTTGAGGGAGTATTATAACTTATCTGTATCTATTTATATATGCAGGTGGATTAAGAACTGTATGTGGAAGCCTAAATTTGTGAAGACATTTGACATAGCCCAAAGTGGATACAAAGATCTGGAGAAGACTCGTGAATATATCCAGTTGCTTGCCACTCTTGTGGCGACCATAGCTTACCAAGCCGGAGTAGACCCTCCCGGTGGCGTCTGGTCCGACAGCGCGGAGGGTCACAACGTAGGTGACCCAATCCTGCTGACAACGCACCCCGGGCGTTACAAGTTCTTTTTCTACTCCAACTCGGCGGCCTTCGTGGCATCCCTTGTGGTGATGGTGATGCTGCAGAACGAGCATCTGGTGAGGCGCCACGCGCTGGAGGCGGCGCTCATCCTGGACCTGTTCGGCCTCATCGGCGCGTACGCCGCCGGGGGCTGCAGGGACGCGAGCACCTCTGTCTACGTGGTGGCCATTGCGGGCGCCGTCCTCATCTACGTGGTGATCCACATCGTCTTCTTCACGCTGGAGCCCAGTGACGACATGGCGGCCGGCGACGAGGACAAGCTGGAGAGCATGCGTGAGGTGTTGCTGCTGCTCGCCATCCTCGCCGCGACGCTCACTTACCAAGCCGGCTTGACGCCGCCGGGCGGCTTCTGGGAGAAGGGCGACGCGCACGCCGGACACCACGCGGGCTTCCCGGTGCTCAAGGACAAGTACCCGCGCCGCTACGAGGCTTTCTTCTACTGCAACGCGGTGAGCTTCATGGCGTCCGTGGCTCTCATCGTGCTCCTCCTCAACCCCAACCTCTACAAGCCTGGAATCCGGTGCAACGCGCTCTTCGTCTCCATGGTGGTCGGCATGCTGGGCCTCATGGGAGCCTATGCTGCCGGAAGCTCACTCCACCTGCGGACCTCCATTGCTGTCTTGACATTGGTGGTCGTGGCTTTTCTGATTGTGGTTTGCCTGGCATTCCGCTACCGCTTGAAGCCGCAAGATCAATCCCGCACACCCAGCAAGTATGACATGCTGGTACGCAGGTTGGCTGCGGCAATCATCGAAAGCCACCGTGCTGCTGGTGGCGGCAGCGGTGGCGGCGGGAACCCCTATGCTTATACTGCCTACATGGCTACGGCCACTTACCTGATGCTGGTAGGCATACTGGCTGCCAGCGTGACCTACGTCACCGGATTGAAACCACCTGGTGGTCTATGGAGGGACGACGGCGACGGCCACTCTGCTGGCAACCCGGTGCTCTACGACATCGACAAGGCGCGGTACAATACTTTCTTCTACAGCAACTCAACTTCCTTGGTCGCTTCCATCACCGTCATGGCCTTTCTGCTTCGACGGATTGTGATGATCGGGTACAAACCGGCGGTTCTCTTGCACATGCACATCACCATGTTGCTCAATATACTCGCCCTCCTCGTCGCCTACGCGGCGGGCAGCGCACGCGACTGGGTCACGTCTGGGATAGTCATCCTCATGCCCCTCCCCATACTGTCCTTCGTCTGGCTTCTCTTCGCCTTCTGCCGCAACAAAGGAGATCCGCATGCTGGAAGTGGAACACCAATTCAGCCTCCACGCAGATGCTGCATACCTTGATCGTTCAAAGAAAGACGATAACTGCTGCTGCTTTCCCAATGCTGGTATGTCGTGTTTAAGGTATTAGTTACCCCTCTGCTACATATATATCCAATAAATACCTCCAGGTCTGCTTGATTATTGTTGGTCATGTATCTAGCTCTACATCTGAAAAAAAGATGTATCTAGTTGTCATATATTTATTTTAGTTAAAAGGTTGATGGATATGGAATTCTAATGTGTATGTATACGATGATGTGTGTTTTGGACATGTATATGGAACTATTGTGCAATTGAATTTGATGTATATCTGCATGTATAATGTGTATTTTCTTTAACTGATGGCAAATGTGGAACTTAGGTGCACCCTCCAATGTCTATCAACAACTCCCGTCAGAAAAAAATAAACATTCCTGTCGGCTCACCATCATGAAAGGTCAATCTTTCTTGACGACCTGGTCCTGTTGGCCATTTCCTGACGGTCAAAAATTAGGAATCGTCTTCCTATCGGTATTCTAGTAGTCACTTGTGACAGGTTTTTGATGTTAGGAGTTTTCTGTACTCTGGTAGCTACCATGAAAGTGTCGGTGCTACGTGATGTATCTAGCGGCAGGACCAAGCCTGTTGGAGTGTTGTTTCAGCGGCAGCTCCATCCCGCCTCCGCTCCTAGAGTCCTAGACGTGGCCTCCCTACCGAAGCTGCTCCAAGCTGCACGACGAGAGGTCACTTCTGGCGTATCATATGTGTCATTCTCTGTCAACATGAATTTCAGGGACCTACTTTGAGAGCATTTGCTGAAGTGCAATCCAAAAAATAGGACCCTCAAAAGCAGGGGAGCCTACAAATGAAATGTAGGGACCCCTGTTTGAGGGTTCTATTGCTAAAGTTGAACTTGTAGATATTATCCATATAAATATAACCACCTGCAGTGCAGTAAAAGGACGAGATAGAGATATAAAAGGACCATATTTCGAAACTCTTCTACTACTATGATTTAGGCAAGCTTTCCACAAGATCCATACAAACAAAAAAAAAATCAGCAGCTCTCCTGCCTGATTCGGTTTAGCTGGTGATTTAGAGCACTTTAATATTTTGTGCTCCATATTATGTGTTATTATGCCATGTTAATAAGGACTCCGGCTCTGGAATCTCACCGTTAAATGGACAAATAAAATATGGCTTCTTAAAGGAGCTTGGAGGAGCTATAACCATTTTTCACAATGTAGCCAAAGCCAAGGAAATATGTCTTTCCCTTTGTCCTCACAAACCTAATATAAATTAATATAATTAACTATCACTGGATATGTTTTTTATAAACACTAGCAAATATGCCCGTGCATTGCAACGGGAGAATAGTCATATGGTTGGAAACCACATGATCCTTCTTCCTCCTTGTTGGCGCTGCACACGCCCCTCTTGCGCACACTGCTTCGCTCACCCATCATCCGTTGTCCCGTCTATTTGGCTTTTAGCACCTGTGGTCGGCGACTCAAGCACGATCACTGCTTCCCAACTTCCCACACCACCATACTGTAACCACGGGCTCCTAATGACTACTCTGGCATGATATCGTCGTCGCTATCCGTACACAAACGGCCATCTCCTACTTCTCGGCGGGTGGTACGCACTTCGTCTCGGCCGCCATCAATGTCATGTTGTGACAACTAACCTTGCACGCCACCCTACCCTAACCACAAGGCTTCTGTCGACTATACTGACACAATGCCCCGCCACCAGCCCCTTGCAAATCGCCATCTCCCACTGCCCCACCGGCGGTGCCCACGTCGTATTGCGATTACCAACCCAAAACCTCTTGTACAACCGTTAGTGAGTGAATTCTTTGCTAGAACCGCGACCCTGGTTCCAGGCGGTTCTTCTTATTCTTGGGCACGGGACAAACCCCTGACCCATCATGTGTTTGAGTTTGTGCTAGAAAAAATAAAATACAACAACCAAAAAAATACCAAATTATACTCAAGAAAATAAAATAATAAAACCTAAAGATGGCTAGATAAAGTGGCCCACTCAGGCATCATGTAGATTTTGCACGCCTTACCGATCCAGTCCAGCGTATCCATAAAACCTAAAGATGGCTCGATAAAGTACTTGCCCACTTAGGCATCATGTAGATTTTGCATATCTTACCGATCTAGTCCAGCGTAGCCTATTAACAAATTTTATTTATTCTGCTATCAATTGGTGTTGCTATGGAACCGATACATCCTATAATCAGATTATGTGCCATTTTTAAATGCGAGTTGTGGTTACATGTATGAGCACAGATCATGAGTCTGGACTCACATACGGTACGGAACATGGAGGGCGTGACTATTTTTGCTATTTCTTTGTTTATGCATTTTTTTACATCATTTACAAGTTTGTTGTTTTGCAAAAAAAAAAGCAAAAAAAAGAAAAAAGGCCAGGACACGATTCACCCCAATCCATTGCCGCGAAAGGCCCACATGACATATTGCAACCTAGTAGCAGCCCAACTTAGACTGAACCTTTTTATCCAGAATCCTCGAGTTTTGTAAATTCAGTTTAGATCCGTCCACATTTTCTTTCTCTCTTACACTTTTCTAACTGGAACCTTTTCTTTTCTCCTATTTCTTCTTCTCATCCTCTTTCCAAACAAGTGGCCAAGGTGTCGGATCTCAGAGAACTGATCGGACACCGAGCGGTTGCGACGGAGCCAAGTGGCGGAAAAAAATTTGGCAGATAGAAAATTTCCCTTTTTACTGTTAGTATATAATAGATTTTCTATAACGGCTTCAGCTAAAAAAAATACTCTACATGAGGAGCCAAGTTATCCTGAAAGGAGTTAGAACCTTGCCGAACAGACCCTGAGCACCCAACTGGTGGCCTGGCCAGGGCCAAGAATGTCCACACACTCCGCTATTATGAAATGCTTCGGTCACATGTTGTTACGCTAGTATATTAGTACCCAACCAAATACAACCTTTGTACCTCATGATACCATGCATCGTAGTGTGTAGCCCTTGGCGTCCTCTGAGTGTAGTGCTATCTCAGTCAGCAGGCAGGCAGGTCGACTACCTCTGATCCATTTGACAGATCGAGGTCGAGGTAGCCTGTCTCTATTCATGTTACAGAGGGAGGTCACAGGGGAACGCAGGTTAAGATGCCCACCCTTTTAGACCCTACCACTACTGTATATATTCATTTGTGAGTAAGAATATAATGCTATACTCTATTAGTTTAGTATTAATTTTTATGAGTTATGTATTAAATATTCCAGATCCTGAACAATTGCAAACAAAAAAAATCTAAAACAAAAATTGAGATCCCGTCAAGGACTATGAATTTGGTACATCAGTGATCATTTGAAAACAGTAAACAAATTGGACATCAAATTCAGAGAATTAATTTTAATCTGAAATAATATTTGGAACTCTGACGTAAGCTGGCGGGTTCCAAGGCTGGTACTACCCACCGCCACCAGGGCGATCCGAACATTACTTGTTCTGGTGACCATACATTAAAATCTGTAGGAGAAATGCTCAATTCCGAAACATTCAGAACCCAAGCCTGCCGTGCTGAGGTCTTTGGCCGTTGCGTGGACCTTAAGCAAGGCCGGAAAGGTACCTTCGCTCCGCACTGCCCGTTGTTTAGGGAACGAGCCTTTTCTTTTGTTATATGTGCCTATGAATGAATAAATTGAAATATGTTACTATATATAGTATAGTTGAACCATTATCCAACCATTTACCTGGATGCAATGCAGAGTAATGCATGTATACCATTTACAAATTGGCACACTACTCTTTTTGTTTGTTACTATATATGTGACGTCGATATATATATAAACTGCCTGTGTCGATGGAATGTGAAAAACAAAAAAAAATGAAATTTGTGGTCTTTGTCGAGTGCCTTGACCATAGCACTTGGCAAACAAATCTGTAAACAAACACTTCTTTGCCGAGTGCTATGGCATAGCACTCGGCAAAGAATTTTAGAAAAATTAAAAATATTCATTTCTTTACTGAGTGCCTACAGCGACGACACTCGGCAAAGCCACCGTCAACGACGCCGGACCCTAGACGGCCACTTTTTTTTGCCGAGTACTCGAGAAAAAAGCACTCGGCGAAGAACCCTTTGCCGTCGAAAAATTCCCCGAGGGTTCTTTGCCGAGTGCCGGACTCGACAAAGGATTTTCCGAGTACATATAGACCTTTGCCTAGTGCCCCAGGCATTCGACAAAGAGGGCGATTCGAGTAGTGCAAGTGTGCAGATACATGAGGGATCGAAACCTTCCGTGCTGATAGTCGTCACTTGCATGAGACTAGTGCATGAAAAGCTATATAAAGTCGATCATAGAGCAATGACAAGGGAATAAAGTTTAAAATAAGATGACTTGATCAAGTTATGCCATTATTCGGACACGCGCATGCATGCAGACATCAGCGCAACATGTTGTGCCATGCTAGCTACTCGATCGATCAGCTCCATATATAAAGCGTAGTGCCCAACCCATGGGTGTCTACGAACGTCACTCAAAATCTTCACTTCGCCCCAATCTGCCAAGCAATCCCAGCAGCACTCAACACAGAACAATGGCGAATCAGAAGGATGAGGAGTCGGGTAACAGAGCTAGTAGGAAGAAGGATCCACCACCACCGATATCGCCAATGAGTACCAACTGAAGAAGTACCTTCGATTCTGCTGCTGGCCACCCTGGTTGCGACGGTGACCTACGCGGCGGGGCTCAACCCGCCGGGGGAGTTCCTGGCTAGAGGACGACACCGGCACGTCGTCGTCGGGCGCCGGAGGACGACGGCGGCACTTGGCCGGCGACTCCATCCTCCTGGAGACCAACTATACTCGCTACATCGTCTTCTATTGCTTCAACGCCATCTCCTTCGCGGCGTCGCTCGTCGTCAGCCTCCTCCTCCTCCTGCTGCACAGGGGCGACCAGGGCTGGCTGCTCAAGCTCACGCGCGCCGTCATGGTGGTCGACTTGCTCGGACTCATGGCGCCTACGCAGCCGGAGGCAGCCACGACAAGTTCACCACGGTCTGCGCCGCCGGGCTCTGGTCGGCGCCACCTTTGCCTGCATCATCTTCGTCGTCCCCTGCATGGTATTTAAACATGACAAATCACCGTTGCCTCCGCCGACAATGTCGACCACAACGACGACGGCATCGCAGACTAACGTTAACCCGGACCTCGAGCAATCCAAGCACGAGATCCTGTTGGTGCTGGCAATCTTCGTGGCCACTATCGCCTACGTGGCCGGGCTGAACCCACCGGGAGGCTTCTGGCGGAGCACGGAGGAAATCCACCACACCGCCGGCGACCCCGTGCTGCAGGGCTTTCATCCGATCCGCTACAAGTTCTTCTTCAGCAACACCGCAGCCTTCGTCACGTCGCTGCTGGCAATCACCATTACCGCCCACGAGAAGGTGGACCTCAAGGCTGTCAAGGTCCCGCTGTGTGGGCTCATCATCACAGCGATCTTGGGCCTAGGCGGCGCCTACGCCGCTGGGAGCTGCAGGGACAGCAAGCACACCGGCTACGTTCTAGCTCTAATTGTCCCAGCTCTTGTCTGCATCTTCCTCCAACGGTTTCTTGCCCTCAAGCTGCAGCATGGCTTCGGTTTCGGTAGCAGGTATGCAGTATTCATGTTTATCTTTATTGCCAAGCGTAAATTAGTAGTTTATATTTGAATTAAAATTTCTTTTAGCAAGCATTTCCAGATTCGAACATCATGATCTTCAACAGTTCAAACTTGTTAATAATTCAAAATTGCCGTCTAAGAATTTTTAGATTACTAGGTCATTAATTAATTAATAACGCACCTACACTGGTTAAAATCACATGAGACCTAATTCACAGGAATGGAGGTTTTAGTGGAAAAATATCCTCCAACAGCATCTGATCAACTGGAAACCAAATATCGACATCTTCTATTCTAGATTTGGTGTTAGCCAAACATAGAGAGAGAAGATGCCTCTCTAGATTACACAAGAAGACAAAAAAAAACGTTGGAGTGCACAAGGATTCAGAAAAAAAAATTTTTGCTCAAATGACTCTCAAAATGATGATTTAGATAGTAGATTTTTGAAAGGTTTTTGGAGATGCTCTAAGTGTATTAAAGTTTGTGAACAAATTTAGTTTAGAGCCTAGGACTATCATAATTCCTTATTTTTCGTTCTTTGTGTTTTTCTTTTTTTTAGCACAATGAAAGTATATTCACCAATTTTTTCGTATATTTTTCTACTTACATTTAAATTTGCTCAGTACTGGAGCTTCTCATGTGTGTAATGAATGTTTCTTTATTCAATAGTTGCAAATAAGTCTCATGACTTTATAAAACTAGATTTGGGGTTTTAAACTTTGATCTTAATTCCTGAAATCTTTTGATCCACAAGTCTAGTTCAAGTTACATTATTTATTGCTTATTATAATCATTATTACATTCTATCAAAAATTCTCCTTTTGTTATACTTTGATATTAAACATAAATTCTAGATCATATATTATATTTTTAGTTGTTACAATGTCATGAGCTATTATTTTTAGCATTTAACATGATAATCAATATTCTAAACTTCCTCTTTGAAGGTATTATGTGTATAGTAGTTTTACCATTATGGATTGAGTGATCAGAATCAACCTATCGATGTACATGTGCGGGGAGGGGGGGGGGGGATGTCCGCCACCATTGCAGGTCGAGAAAATCACAAAACCCTATGCCCAGCCCTTACATAATAGGACCATCATGTTGTTAATGGGCTACTCAGATTTTTGCTTTTTGGAACACACGAGAGGCGAGGGGATTTTTTAACTCTAAAGTTATAAACTTTATATGAAGTAATAACAACATAAATATATAGTTTATATTATTATAGGGTGCTAGTATGATTAAAATAATCTATTAGTGTCATTGGTATGAGATTTGGTAAGGGGGCATATTTCATGATTAAAAAAACTATAAAGTTATGTATTTATCTTGCATGCATTAGTATATTTGGTATTCGTCGTGATAGCAAACATCATGTACGTGGGCGATTTATGTAAATTTTTTTAGGGGTTACTTTATGTATTATTTTAAATATTTTTCATAACAGAAAGGCTGTGTATTTTTTAATAAAAATGAAACAAATTCAATCGTGATTATTATGGCCACGATAGTTCAAGTTATTTCCCGAATTATTAATCTCCAAGCAATTCTAAAGTTTAAGATTTTTTCATTAATACCGTTTGTCACAAAATAGATTGCATATTTGTAGTCATCTGCTATTTGTGCAATATATTTAGGTTAACGGGCAGTGGAGAACACAATGATCTTGAGAAGCCTCGGGAAGTTATCCAGTTGCTTGCCACTCTCGCGGCGACGGTTGCTTACCAAGCAGGAGTGGATCCACCTGGCGGCGTCTGGGCTGACACCGGGGAGGGCCACATCGCCGGAGACCCGATCCTGCTGACGACCCATCCTGGGCGGTACAGGGTCTTCTTCTACTTCAACTCGGCGGCCTTCGCAGCGTCCCTGGTCATCATGGTGATGCTGCAGAGCGAGCGCCTCGTGCGAGGGCACGCCCTGGAAGCCGCCATGATCCTGGATGTGTTCGGCCTCATCGGCGCGTATGCCGCTGGCAGCAGCAGGGACACGAGCACCTCCATCTACACGCTCGCCATCGCCGGCGGCGTCCTCTTCTACGTGGTGATCCACATCGTGTTCTTCACGCTAGACCACCACCCAAACAACAAAAATGGCAGTGAGGAAGCTAACAAGAAGGAGGAAGATGTGATGGAGAAGAAGCGCGAGGTGCTGCTGCTTCTTGCAATCTTGGCAGCAACCCTCACCTATCAGGCTGGTCTGACACCGCCTGGCGGCATGTGGGAGAATGACAAGTTTGGGCACGGCGCCGGCTTCCCGGTGCTCCTGGACAAGTACCCTCGTCGTTACAAGGTGTTCTTCTACTGCAGCGCGGCGAGTTTCATGGCGTCCGTGGCGCTCATCGTCCTCCTCCTCAACAGAACCCTGTATGGGCCAGGCATCAAGTGCTACGCGCTCTTTATCTGCATGGTGGCCGGTATGTTCGGCCTCATCGGCGCATACGCTGCCGGAAGCTCCCTGCATCTGGGAACCTCCATTGTTGATCTGGCATTGGTCATTGCGGTTTTCGCAATCGTAGTCTATGTGGCCGTTATTTTTACCCTGTATGGGCCAGGCATCAAGTGCAATCGTAGTCTATCAGGCATCAAGAGCTACATCTCTCATTTGAAAGGTATTTTTATCCGAGTAAGAGATGTCTCACTGAGTCAGAAGGTCATGGGTTTGAAACGGCCTCTCCATAAATTTTGTACGGAAAATATTTGCTTCGGTTTATCCCTTCCCTAGACCTCACTCATGTGGGAGCCTCGCACTAGGTCTGGCCCCTCTTTATTGTTATTAGATAAGAAATATATGGTTTTCCTCAAAAGACAAGTTCTTCTACGCAACTAATAATTAAGTTCCCTAAAGTTTATATTATTTTTTAAGTACCTTAACTCTCTCAAATGAAAAAACCTCAAAACTAAAAAGTTGTTCATTTCATTGATAGCAGCAACTTTAATATAAAAACTATCTTCATTTGAAACCATACGAGAAAGAAATAATTGGTTTGAGGCGATGGTCTCTATTGCTAAAACTTTATATTATTTTCTCAAGCATCTTAACGACTTTAAATGTAGAAACTAAGAATTGAAACAATGTAGATCCCACTGAGGACCATAAATTTATTATAAAAAAGTCTCTTTATTGGACACCATACAAGAACATTACTTTTGTATGTGGTTGTTATGCTGCTGAAATTTAATATTAGTTTTTTGAGAATTTAATTGACTCGAACAAAAAAAAGAAAACTAACGGTTTGTTAGTCTCATTAAGATATACTTCCTCCATCCTAAATTGTAAGTTATTTGACTTTTCTTCATCCTAAACTATAAGTCGTTTGACTTTTTTAACTCAAAGTTTGACTACTCGTCTTACTCAAAAAGTTGTGTAAAATATTATTTCTTTGGGCCAATTGCATGACTACCCCTATTCCGAGATCCAATTGCTCATTTACCCCTCTTTTTTTAACCTTGCACGTTTTCCCCTGCTTTCTGAATTTGAATGTTCCAATTGCCCCTGTACTGTGAAGAAGAATTAACAGTGTTAAGTATAAGCTGAAAACAATGAAATGCCCTCAACAAATATTTGCAAAGAACTAATAGACTTTTTGCAAAGGGAACCCTAAACGACATTTGCATGTCCACTTATTTCTTTGTCTCTTGTACTTTAACTACTAGAACCCTCACTTCTCTTGTATTCTCCACTTCTGCTCCTTGCTCAAACAGAGCACGCACGCACGCACATACAGGGGATGCCATTGATGCATGAAGCCGAGCTTCACCCCCGCCCGATTTACCCCCTTTCGGTCCTATAAATTAGGCCTGTAGCACCACCTCTCCACGCCGCTTTCCATCCACCACTTCCTGTGCCTTCTCCCTCGCTCCAATGACCTTAGCTAGGTTATGCGCCGTGCCGCACGACCGCGAGCTAAAGACGACGTTCAGGGCTTGCGCACGATGCCTTGCGCCCGCGAGCCTGGCCGCCGCGCCTTCACCCGCAACGCGCCGCCGGTGAGTCGCGTGCCCAGGCGCCGCCTGCGCCGCCCACCGTGCCCCCGCCTGTGCCGTTTTGCCCGCTACGCCCATGCCACGCCGCCCACCACGGCTTGGCCCGCGCCGCGCCGCCAGCCGCCCCTCGGCCCGCATCGCTCTGCCTGCGCCGATGTGTCGCAGCTGGAAGAGGAATAGAGTCTGGACGACTTCATAAGGGTAAGGGGTATTTTAGTCAGTCTTCATTTTTTCTTTTCTCGGAACATTTTTTATCTATTATTCATGTTGTTCTCACGGGGTCAACAAGTAGGACCAAAGGGTGTATTCACTTTTAAAAAAAAAGGGCAAACATGTAAAGTTTAAAAAACAGGGAGAAACGAGCAATTGGACTTTAGAATAGAGGGCAGGTGTGCAATTGACCCTATTTCTTTTTGTTTTGGCTTGCTTTATTTGTGAAAGTTCTTTAAAATTGACTTAAATTTGATAACATTTGCACAAACTTTTTGAATAAAATGAGTGGTCAAACTTAAGGTCAAAACACCAAATGAATTATAATTTGGGATGGAGAAAGTAAATTTTCATATAGAAAACATCTTCATCCAACATTATATAGAAAAGATATAATTTCCCTAAGGTTGAGTGTTATCACGTAATTTCCGTGGGCATGACAAAACAATACTATCATTGTGGGGCTCACGTATGGCCTCCTACCCTTGGGTGAGGCCTGAGATGGAGGGAGGAGGACGAGGGTTTACCATAGGGTCGATTCAACACAATCACACGAGTGTGAAGGTAACAAATAAATTGGGCAAGAAATAAATGTGAAGTAACTTCTCATTAAATTGGTAAGAAGCCCACCCTCTGCACGTGCGACCCCTAGTATTCATAGGCCAGACCAGGCGGCGCAGACATATTATAGTAGGTTGTTGATCCTCCGGTCACTGCTTGTGGGGCCAACCCGGGGGCAACGATGTATTTTGCCTCCAAACCCTACCTACTCTAGTTGTTATTCATTCTTGCCGCCGGGCTGACACAGTTGCTATCTCTAGTTATGGGCATTGTGAGGGTCTTGCATGGCCTTGGCTCTACGCGAGCCTTGCCGTCCTTTGGTTGTGTCGAGGGACGGGTCGAGGGTTACAAGTTAGTGTCCAGTCATCGCATCGCGAGATGTGGTGCTGGCAAGCTCCTCTGCGAGGGCTTGTGCTCAACAATATGCTCCAGGGCACGTTGCACTTAGGATATTAGGCGTTTTGTTAGATCGGAGCAAGGGCCGCGGGGCTAACTAGGGGGACCCTGGCGACAATCACGTTAACGGGAGTGGCATTAGAAGGTTTTCCAGTTGAGAATCGTCGTGCAACATGGTAGATCTAGTCGTACACATCAGTGTGATTTTGTCAAGCCCGACATGTTGGCGCTACCAAACAGTTAAAAATAAAAATACCAAACCAGTGAGGCTATTTCTTAAAAAAAAGTTCTAAACAAGGATTAAAAAATGTAAAACAAATTGCAGGCAGGTGACATGGCTAAATATCATCCCACAAGAGATGCAGTACAGATCACATCTGCGCCATGTGAAGGTGACGCTGCGCGGGCACCATTGGAAGGCCGCTGATGTATGGCCTTTTCCCCATCGGTCTCTGTGAACTCGGATCCCCTTCCTGGAGCGTCGTGTTCTTCCCGTCGTTACTCACCCCTTCCTGTTCCTGGAGCGTCGTGTTACGCAGCAGAGTTGAGCAAGTGGCCCTCATGTCGTACGTGTTAGGTGGTAATCACTGTCATTAGTTCAATAGTTCTCATAAGCTAGTGGCGTGGTGGGCAAACAAAAAGGTAATTAACCCGGTGCTAATCACGTTACCCTACCACCGAAACGCATGGCTTTGTATGCATGTCCTCTTTCATAGGACCATTTTCATATCCTTCTTTGCAAAAAGGTGCAAACACTTTGATTATTCGATCTCCTTTACTTTGCTGATGCAACAATAGACAATTTGCATCTCAAAAAATTCTGCAGCTTGCGAGCTGACAATGACACTGAGTCACGGACACACACTGGCATGGCATCCGATATAATCAGTGACTAGGCCACTATCTCAGTCGTCGTCCTCACCAGCGACAAGCCAAGAAACCAAAACATGGGTGGCACCCAGGAGCACCATGACGTCGTGTACCACCGCCGCTGTCATCGCCGAGCCGCTGTGGGCACCCCTTGTCTGTGCGGTGGTGGAGCCAACCATCTTGTTTTGATAGTACAAATCATTCTATCGCTTTGGATTATGTTGCCCACCAAGTACGTTAACATAGTTTGTTGCTACAAAAGAGCTGTAATAACAAAGAGCGAACTAACATATGAAATAACGAGTCAACCAACTTATGAACAAATGAGGTGACAAACGCATGCCTTGATACTAGCCACACAACTAACGAATGGGCCAACTAACTTATGAACGAATCAGCCAACTAGTGTACCAATAAAGAAATGCATTCACTTTCTTAATTGTAATAGACCACTTTAAAGAAAATAAGTAGAACCAATTAGTATTTTACCCTATATTGCTCATGCATACGTAATCTCATTTCTAAAACAAAAATAATATGAACGTTGATAATAAAAATTATAATTACAACCCCTACTAGATCTAGATCAAGATCTAGATCCAAACCAATGACTATGTAAAACTATTAAATAGACCATTAAAATCAAGAAATGACAACTAAATAAGTGTAGAATTATGTTCCGCGACTAAATTTACCCTAGTACCTTCAAAGATTTGATATAATTCCTTCCATTAATGCCTCAACCACCATGCAAAGAGAGAGAAAATTAAAGCCTAATTAAACACTAATCTACCACTAAAAATTCTGGCTTGGTTATAACATCTACTTACCTTCTACTACCTCGCCCATCAAAGGAATCAAAATCAAAATCTTTCCCCCTCAGATTTTCAATTTTTGTGAGATCGCCCATGTCCTTCCTCCCTTTCTCCTCGGGTTGCAGTAGATATCTGGAGAAGAAATTATTTACGTTCTTTGTATGGTTACCTAGGAGCTAGGCGGCTAGGAAGCTAGTCGGAATGAGCCAACGAACGTCAATAATTTCTATTCAGATGACGTTGTTTTTGGCTTGTTCTATTAGCATAAATAAATGTATAAGATGAAAGCATGGAGAAGGTACTATCAGCGTGCCCCCATCAAATCCACTTTTATCCTTGTACATATGACCAAATTATTAGTCCCGATACATATAATGTTTATATCTCTTTAAAATACAGATGTCTGCTAACATTGATAGCTTGTGCAGGAGGGAATACAGGTCAATGGCTACTGACACAAAACCACAAGGGCAAAGGAACAATTTTAAAATGGTCATGGTAGATAAAGAAGATTGGGTGATGGAAGAAGACTTTCACATTTGGATTCTAAATGGTCACGACAGATAAAAGAAGCGTGGGTAGTTGGTGAAGTCCTACATTTTACTTCTATGGTTTTGCATCAGTTATATATGTCACACAAGCTTGCTAGTCCACGCATACACCAGCGTACATGCATCAATTTATGAATAATGTATACTACCACTTTGTCGGATAGAAAAATCTTAATAGGTTATACAACTTTATTGTTGACGTCTTTTTCATTTGAAATATATATCAACAACTATAGTATTTTAGTATATAATTCTATATATTTCTATTTTGTTTTTATGATATAGGAAATATAGGATTATATACATTTCAGCCAATTGTTTTCATATAAAATACATTTATATAAAATTTAGAATTATAAAAAGGTATTATATCCATATATATTTTGTTTTCATGATATATAAAACAGATAAATACATGATTTGAAAATTTGAAAAATATTTTGAGTCGACCGACAGTAACCGTCGACACTAAAAATAAATTTGTAGGGATAACCAGTGTTATCGTCCGTCCCTAGCAATGCCATTCCCATACATATGTAGAGTACGTGGGAGGCCTCAAAAATTCTAAGATACATATGACCAAATTCTTAATGCACAAACTTATAGTATTTATATCTCTTTAAAATACACATGTCTGCAAACATTGATAGTGATAGGTTATGCAGGAGTACAGGTCAAAGGTTAGCAGTGACAAACAAAACCACAACGGCAAAGGAACGAATTTAAAATGGTCATGACATAGATGAAGAGGATTGGGTCATGGAAGAAGACTTTCACATTTGGATCTAAATGGTCACGACAGATAAAAGTGGGTAAAGTCTTACAGTTCAGTTCTGCTATGGTTTTGCAAGTGTTATATATGTCCCACAAGCTTGATACATCACGCATACACCACCATACATGTATCAATTTATGAACAATCTACACCTTGTCGGATGGAGAAATCTCAATAGTTTGTTGTTGACTTCTTTTTTTACTAGAAATATATATCAACAACTATAGTATTTTTAGTATAGAATTCTATATATTTCTATTCCGTTTTTATGATATAAAAATATAGAATTATTTATCTCAGCAAATTATTTTTCTGATACATTTATATAAAATGTAGAAATATAAAAAAAGAATTATATCCATATATATTTTGCTTTTATGATACTAGTCCAGCAACCCGTACTCTCGCATAGGTTACAATCTTATAAGAGATAACTTTTATTGTATTGCCGGTTACAGTTGTTCACAATGTAGAACATATCTATGCTTTATGGTAAAATATATATTTTTGCAATACAATATATTGATAATTTTTTATATACATTTATATTGTGAGAAGTGGTAATTTAAATGTAAATTTAAGGGAGTCCATATATTATGTGTGATGTATCTGATGGCATAAGTGGGTAATTTAAATAAAGATTCTTGTTTACCTTACATTGACTTACACATTCATAGAGGTGGGTAACTTATTTAGAAATAGCATAGATCCTATTGTTATTATTACTACACAATTGGTGGCC
>CM041633.1:49308547-49434675 GCA_023333625.1 Bothriochloa decipiens | reverse complement strand
GATTATGTTAACTATTCCAGTGACAGTAGCATCAGCTGAACGAAGCTTCTCCAAATTAAAGCTATTGAAAAATTGTTTAGGTCGACTATGCTACAAGAAAGATTAAATGGCTTAGCTATGTGTAGCATTGAAAAGGATATTCTGGATACAATTGATCTTGAAAGTGTTCTTGAAGATTTTGCATCAAGAAATGCCCAAAGACGCTTTTTAAAAAAGCACTAAGGCATTATAGTTTTATTTTGAGGTAACCATCATAGTTATTTTATCTTCTTTGATGTACTGTTATTTTTTTAAAAATTAAATATATATGATACAAGTTATCTTTTATTGATAGTATTATATCCTTCAATTGTTATACTAAAACATTCGATAGCTGGACCCTTAGTGTTTCACTCGCCCATAGGCCCATAAAATTAGTGAGACGGGGCTGTGTGCAGCGTCGTCAGCATGACGTTCATCTCGCTTGCCAACAGCATCACCATGGCCGGGTGCTTCTTCCTGTATGCCAGCACGGCGGTGGCGGCGGCACTGTTCGTCTACGTGCGGCTGCCGGAGACCAAAGGCCGGAGCTTGGAGGACATCGGCGTGCTCTTCGACAAGTGATTTACAAGGATATAATTGCGCACCTCGGATACAACACATTCTACTCCAATACCGTTACCATTGGAATGTGTTGTAGTTGCGGTGCAGCTGGTCATATTCATGTCTTGTCAAATTCATAAATCACAATCCAAACAGTAGCCTCCAACATGAATGTTTTTTAATATTTGATAACTTTTATATCAGATTTTTTTGGAAAAAAACCTTTTACTAATGATTGTGATGTGATTGCGACTGGGCGAAAAGATCTTCCACTAGTGAATGGAAATTTCAGAGAAGTTTTGATCAAAACTTTTAAAATTTTATTTTGGATTTAGAATTCTTATAGAACAAGAAATAAAAAGAAAGAGATTGCACGGATTGAGCATAGTTCTGTTTTCTTTAATGACAGTGGAGCAGTTGAAAAGAGAGACAGGGTCATTTGTTTGTTTACCTTCGAGTATGTAAGGCTTTGTCGTTTGGAACTTTGGATCTCGTCTCAGAGAAATAAGAAAGAGGTGAGAAAAAACTGAATGAGATGCAATCACTAGCTTGGATCTAAAATCCAACTATCTACCACAATGTCCACAAACTTAATATTTAGAGATTTCTACTATGTCAAGACAATAATCACTACTCGCTCAATTTGTTTTTACTAGCAAATATGTCCGTACGTTGCTATAGAAAATAAAACTTATTATGTGTTGTCACCTTGATGACTTTTGTCATCTTGATGTATGTTCTAACCAAAATGATTACGAGAGGCTTAGAGTTTGTGTTTTAATTTGTTTCGAGATCCTACTTCGCACATGCGTGAACGCTCTATTGTAACTTGTATGAACGTATATGATAGATTTTCGGTCCCATGCCCCATCATCGGTACGCTGAGACCTGCGATAGCTATACAAGGAAACCACGGTTACCTGCAATGGAAAGTGAAATTGAAAATCCAATCACGCACGGTCCTCGGCCCTTCCTTCATTTACGTGCAAAGCTACGAAAGGCCCTTTCTTCTTGCTTGCATGCTAGGTGTTTGTTGGAATGCTTCTGTGGGGTGCCGTTTCTACATCCTGCCATTTTAGCTCTCATGCTTTGGATTTCATTTCCTCATATATGTTCACAAAATTGTCTGCTTGTAGTTGTGCAAAAACTAAGAAAAAAACACAAATTCTACATAAATCTTAGTCATAGTGGAAGGAAAAATTTAAAACCGGATCAAAATACATGGACAACTTCAGTATTGCAGTTTACACTACCATCAAGTAGGTCTGTATCATAAAAAGGTTATTCTATTGTCACTAAGTGATTGATAAATAACAGCTTCAACAATAGGTTGTGATTAGAGTAGCTTTATTTGGATTAAACAATTAAATACAGAAAGAAAAACAGTTGTGCAAATTTGAGGTTGATCATTGGCTGAAATGAAGTCAACATTAATTAGTCTGTGCAATGGTCAGTGACGGACATCCTCTTCTGTTATTAGTGGAAAGTGTATGTCACCTGGAGCATGGAAGCTTTTGATCCTATGTCTCTTCACAGATCTAATAACTAGATGTTAAATTTAGATGCCCGTAACAACTCATGTTAGTAAGAGCAGAATATGAAGTCTGAATCGTGCATTGGATTTGACAACCTAAACTCTCAACCTGCTATGTTCTCTGAACTCATTTCAGGTCAGGTTTTTATGTTTCATGTATTAGGAAGCAGGAACGTACATAGGTTTTATGTTGAATTTCTCAGGAGACTAATAGTTTTTTACATAACGTAACACTGGGAGCTTCTTGCGTCATGCAAGAGGATTCATTATTCCTAACCTGGGCCTAAAAGTATGAAAGAAAATTTAATCAGCTACGTCAAACTAAAAGAACTTCTTGATTATGTTTAGGGGTCATGAGACAGACAAGAAGAGCTAGAACCTGCACATTCAGTAACCTGAATAACTTGAGAACATGAAGTTCTATAAAATGTTGGGTCAGAACTTGTTGCCTGTCATTGTTCTCTGAATTGCTTGATTTAATTTTCATTATTTCATATTTTTTTGGACAGGACTTGGGTCTTTTTGGTTTTAAGCTAAACCTGTAATACTTAGCCACACGTATTTTTATATAGTTGCAGAGTTTGGTATAGTTTATGCATTGTGTAAATGTGTAAATGGTTGATCAAAACAATAACAAATATACTTTGATAAGCCAACCTGCAGATTAACACTTGAGCAAAGTATTTCAGCATAATTTTCTGATATTGATGAAATGGTTTGTTTAGTGGTTGATATACTGACCGAAGTTTCAGATATTGAAATACTCTGGTGGGTGATAGATTCTTGGATTATTGCACACTAGCATCTTGCCGACTGCAAGGTTTTGTGATGGTCCAGTGTTTTTTGCAATTATTGCACACAAGAAATACATGCCCACTGATCTATTTTGTAAGTAGATACTCCTAGGTCTATAATATATTAGCATTCCATTGCCTGCACTCCAGTTCTAGAGGTTCTGAATTAGTGAAGCCTGGAACTAATGTGGTTAAGTTCAGCATTACTACTGTCTGTCACTGTAATGCTTACAAATGATGCACTTCAAACTTGGATCAACCAAAACAAATGCAGGGTAAAGGGGGCATCTCTGCTCCTATCTTCATTACTATTTTAAAACTTTGGTTTTCACCTGGCCATCCAACCCCTTCCTGCACTAGACTTAGCTTCAGATGCATAAAAATTATGCCTATTTTTTTATGCCTCATAATTAGCCTCATGGACGAGATTACCTTGAGTTTACTTCTGAATAACCTTGGATTCACTGAATGCAAAACATTTACCCCTGCTCACCGCTCTATCTTTTTCTGGTTCTGGCCTAAGAATTAATTTTTTCTGTAGGTAGAGACTCGGGAATTACAAGTGCAAATCAAGACAGGTATATCTACAACCATGATCTGGTTAGCTTTATTTTTTCAGAGAATTATGACACGTGCTTCAACATCAGTACAGCCATAGTTCAGTAATAGTTTGGTATAATGTGTTGTGCATCGTCAAGGATTGTTGTGCTCAACAGAGAATCTACTTCGAGCATCATACTTAGGTGGGTTGGCCTAACAATATGTAGAATTAATTGGCATCTCCTTTTCCAATTCAACATGTTAAGGTTGATACTAGGTATGAGAGACTATCAGCTACTGTTGTCCTTTCTACCCCCTGTTTGGGCAAGCAACTAACGCAATCAACAATGAGTTCTTCCAATAAACGGCTGTGGATGTATTTGCTAGGAGAGATAAGAAAAACTACTATCTGGCACTGATCTGTAGTAAGATCCAACTGTTTTTCAATTTTGAACCATGAAACACATTTTGATCTTGATCCTTCATCTGTTGCCATTTTTTCAGTTCTCACAGACTTTGATTAACTGAACTTTCTCTCTTCCCAGTTCTTGATAGGATTCTAAGCTTCGTCTCTGTTTGCCATCACATGCTTGCAACAATTTGGTCTAGATCTGGCCATCCTCATGATTTTCAAAAAACTATCTTTTTCATGCTTAAGGGTCCTCACTGTTTTTTTGGGTAGCTTTCGCGCAACAGTGGCTATTGGCTATTTTTCCTTTCCTAGACCCCGCAGTACGGGAGCCTATGGCATTGGGTACGTCCTTTTTTTTCATGCAACAGTGGATAGAAGTCATTTTAAGAACTCCTTGTGATAGAATATGTACCATTTTTACCTTGAATAATTTGTTTATAACCCTATCTCCATTTCATTCTAAAAATTGGATAGCACATCAAATTTGGCTAACATATTTTCAGTTATATGTTCATTCTTGGATTCCATTATCTTTATGAATGACATACACGTTGGTGTGAAATAGGTAGTCACATACAATTATGCTTCAAGTAGAATAAGCAGGGAATTAGGAGGTGAAATGCCAGCCTATTAATTGAAGCTTTTCTGATTTTACCTTATGCCAATGATGAGTCTATGTGTTTGTGGAATTTGCCCGCTCGCACAAGAGACCAACTTCGTGTATGACTTGATGATGCTGTCACCTACACTTATCTTTGTTTTGCACATCTTTTGAGTTCAGACTTCACATTGCCATTGTATTTCATACACATGGTTTCCCGAATATTGGACGTATACATATAAGTTACATAAGTGACAGGTAGTATTGATGGATACGTTACATAAATGGCAGGTAGTGTTGATGGACACGCCAAGGCCAACAAGTGATCAGGTACCTTTGGCGAATCATAGAAAAATCTATTCAATAAAGTTTTTGAGCCTAAGACACCGCGCCGTGATTTATGTGACCGTGTTAATTTCATAAACTTTAATGTATTATCTAATTTTTCAATATTATTTTTTTAACGTGCGATCCATGTGTTTTTATACAAAAGTTTCGCAACCGCTCACCACTCACACGCATTCTATCTCATTCTTGTCTCTCTGCCAAGTGCTCTCTCTTTCTCCATCTCATGGTGGTGTCTCTGGCGGCGGCCCTGGCGCGGTTGGGGGCACGAGCGGCCTCGGCGACCATGGAGCGGGCGGGGGTGTGGGCGTGGTGGCCCCAACCATCTTGCAGCAGGCGAGGGGCGCAGGAGCGGCGGCTACGGCCAGCCCGCCGCGATGCAGGGTTCGAGCTGGCATGGCAGCGCCGGCGGTCTCCGTGCCACGACGTCCCTCTACTTCTTCGGCGCTGATTCATTGCGTCCTCGGTGAGTCGACGTAACTGTTGTCCTGGCGCAGAGTTACACGGGCCGTAGCTTTTTAGAGTTCTTTTTTATCTTGATAAATTCTTACTCTTTGCTGCCTTGCAAGCTATTGTTGCTTGACATCTTTAATTGGCTCGTTGGGCTGATTTGTAATGAATTTAGACTCTGCTTGCCGCTGTTATGATTCCGTGACCAAATAGAAAGTTTGAGTCCATGTTCCAGTTTTGAGTCCATGTCCTAATTCTATACAAATTGAGACTGGAGAACCGTGGACCCGTTTGAGTCTACCGAAGCGACGTGCAGAAAAAAGGGGGGCAAAAAAAGTTGCAGTATAGATTACGGCCAGACTGGCCAAAAGAAATTCAGGGATATATACGTACACATACGGATGGGCCTAGCCCAGCAGGCATGCTCAGCCGAACAACCCAGGAGGCAGGCCAGGCCAAATTCGACTACAACATCTACTTCTCTACCGAGACCACGCTGTAATAATGCTGGGTGCCCTGGTGCCGTATTCCTTCCCAAAACTCGTCCATATAAGTGGCGAAAGAAGATTAAGAGGCAGACTGAAATTTTCACAATTATGTATTAGGTGGTAGAGATATGTTACCTTAGCTTGGTCCTAAATCAAATATTTCTATTTTAAAATGTCCTTATAAATTCACTATATGTAAATTATAAATTATGAAAGTATTTCTCATGGATAATCTAAAATTTAAAACTTATAAATATATTTTTTTTTGTAAAAATCAGTTGTCAAAGATGTAAATGTTTTGACTTAATATAAACTAATATGATATGTAGAAACGGAGCCAAACACTCACCTTTTACTTATCTAAAACGAAGAATCTATATTCACTATATAGAATTCTGATTCTTGCTATGAGAATGAGATCCAAAGAGGCTCTAAATAGAGGTAATACATCGGTTATCATCACTTTAAAAAATGGATTGAGTTGTGGCTTTTTAGAAAAGTTGTTATGAGTTAACTGCCACAATGAAAAAAAAACTTCGTATAAATGTAGAGCGCACAATCAAGGAAAAAGTTTCATATGACCGGGGAAGTGCACGGCGGGCTACATACACCTTTGTTGTGCTGCTGGTTTGATGAGGACTTTCGAAAATTTTTAGTTGCAGAGATAGATATGATATCGATAAATAGAATTCAATACTTAAGTCCATATATCGAAAACGACACTTGTTAAACTTTGTTCACTAAACTTTGATTCAAGTAAATTTTAGTCTATCTAAACTTTAGTTTTAATTGATCCAAATAGATACTTAGAACCATACGTAGTACACGGATGTCAGATAGTTGGGGTTGTAATAGCCAATGCGCACGTAGCACCTTTACCTCGACAGCAGCCATGTTAGCCACTATGCATGACATGCATCTTCGAAAACTACTGGACAAAACACAAAACAATGCAACCAGAAGTCCACCAATAACCTATCCATTGTTTGCGTTTCTCCGCGCTAGCACGGGCACGTCGGCCAGGCTCACTTGGCGAAGAGCACCTCCATGTCCCTCGAGGCTCCGGCCCGTGGTCTCTGGCAGCCGCGCGTACACAAACACAAACGCAGCCGCCGCCACGGCAGCGTACATCAAGAAGCACCCAGGCATGGTGACGGCGCAGGCGAGCGGGACGAACGCCATGCTGACCGCGGCGCACACCAGCCTCCCGACGCCCGACCGCCGTGCCCACGCTGGTGCCCTGCACGTGGAGCCGCAGCGGCAGGACCTCCGCGGCTTACGCCGGAACCAGCGGGCCGAACCCGGCGGAGAACGCGACGACGAAGGCAAGCGCGGACGCGAGGCACACGCAGGCGTCGCTCTGAGACGGAGGGACGCGGCCAGGGACGCCAATTCCCAGGAGGATTTGGTTCATTGTTTCTCGTCGAAAGGAGGATCTGGTCCTTTCTCCCGTGATCCCGTCAGGATGGGAACGGGCCAGGTAGGTCGGCCTTAATTCCAAAATGGGCCAGTGGAGCCAGGCACCGTAGAAAAAAGACCCTGGAACGGGTCGACGACTCTTCGTCTGTGTCATAGAAAAGGGAGTAACTACGTATCATTCGGCTGATTTTTGTCTACGCATCAATCCGTTTTTTTAACGAATCAGAACGTAGCACATGCTCGTGGAGACTCCACGGTGGAGTCAATACAGAACAATCCAAGCATTGATGGACGACCCACTCCCCTTCCCTATGCTCTTGCTGCATGTGGCTAACGTCATGCATGGCATGCCAAAAAAAGCAAGCAAAAAAAAATTATTTAAATTGTTATAACTTTGAATGACATATCTATTTTTAATTCCATTTACATCGGTACATTCCACGTGATAAGGCGAACAAAATGACACCCTACTTGCCTAGATTTTAAAGAATTTTATTTTAGACGCAATTTATATGTGTAGAGATAAAGTAGAAGATTTATGAATGGAAACTTTTCTACTCAGAATATACCATAACTAATATGTAGGATTTATGATTGCATTTTGTAATCTAAAAGGGAAACCAAACTAACAAACTTTTTCAAAAAAACTTCACAAAAAACTGAAAAAAACTAAAAAATTGACTAAAATTGAAATAAAAAAACATTGAAAATAACTCATTCAACTAAAACTAAAAGACAAATTGAGATGTGCACACTAATTGGTGTCACCTAGCCAACCCGCAGCCGGGCACAGCACTATCAACACAAGATGGAGATCATCCAAGCCACGAGGAATCCACTAGAGTAGCCAATTACGATCTCCTGTGGAGAAGGCTTAAGAACCCCTCACAATGTCTCCGGTGTGGCCTCGAACAATCACCAATTCAAGCTCAACAACGCCGCTGCTCCAAGCCGTCTAGGTTGACGGAAACCACCCAAGAGTAATAAGAAATCCGCGGCAAACTCGATGAACAAGTGCATCTAGATGCAACACTTAAGGCAATGCACTTGATTCTCACTCAATCTCATAAGAATGTCACAATGATGAAAGAAGATGAGTGGAGGGAGTCTCTCTAGCTCAAAGGGTGCACAAATATGTTAGAATGGCCAAGAGATGCCTCCCAAGGCCAGCCACCATCTATTTATAGAGGTGCCATCTCAATCCAACTGTTACCCTTTGAGTCAGCATTTTCGGGGGCTCTCGACGCAGTAGACGTTCGACGGATTCAAATCAGCGCCGAACCAACTAGCCATTGGAGCATCCGAATGCTCGAACGCAGCGTCCGACGCTCGGCTCCGGACGCGTCTGATGACGAGGGTTAAAAACATGCTCTCTTGACTGCGTCCGAAGCACCTCCGGACGCGTCCGGCGCCAGTCAGACCAGCGTTCGACGCGTTGGAGGTTCAGCAGGCTTGCCACCTGTCAGCTTTGGACGCTGATGTCACGTGTCTGATGGTCAGACCTCGGACGCATTCGACGCCAGCTCCGGCTCAGCCTCCAACCGACAACAGGTCGGACGCGGGACCACCGTCCGATACTCAGTCACCCAGCGTCCGACGCTTGCAAAAAATTGTGAAAACACTTCATCGGAAACGCCTCCTTTTCACCAACAAATTTGCCTTCGGCACCAAAGAAAATAGACACTTCAATTTCTCAAAAGCGCCACCGCCTTTGCAAATGTGCCAACACCATCCAAGTGTAGATCACCATGTACTTTTGTGTTAGCATTTTCACAATCATTTTCTAAGGTGATATGTTAGTGCACTAGATCCTAAATGCATATGCTCGTGAATTAGACTTAGTGGCACTTGAATATCAAGATAACCATAACTTCCCCTCTTGATAGTATGGCTATCTACCCTAAATGAGATTACACTCTCTATAGTGTCTCGATGACCAAACCGAGAAGCCCGATCAAGATATACCTTGGCCTTGATCTCCATGGGCTCTCCTCGATACTTCGGAGCTCGATCATGACACAATGTACACCATGTCCATCACCATGATCTTGTGATCATCTCCATGCCACCATGCTCCTTCATCATATGTTTCTTATATATTCTTTATACACTTAGTAAAATCATTAGCAACTAGGTGTGTCATCAATTAGCCAAAACCAAACAAGAGCTTTCACTAGCCAGTATAGAATTTTTTTCATTTTCTTGCACAAATTTATTTCATGATGACTCAATTATTATATGGACTGAACGTTTAAAGGCTAGCTCCAATTTTTCTTGGTGCGTTCACTACTCGAAACAGGCCCTTCCTCTATCCAATATCCCTAACCAGCTTTCCAAGCCAGACGCGTTATTTCCAAGTTTCCTTGGGTAAGTGAAGAGGTGGAGTTTGAGTTGATTATAAATAGCTCCAATTTCCTTCCCCTTGATTTTTAGCAGAACATATTTGTAAATTTCTACGGTAGCAGAACTCCAAGCCTCTGGTATGCACTTGCATTTGTAGTATTTAATAATCATTCCCTACATACAAACAACTCACCAACGTTGCGGATCAGCAGATGTTTGAGAGAGAAATTGATCATCTTAGAACATTGTTCCACTAGAGAAAACATTGGCTTGTTATTTAATTTAGTTTTATTTATGTTTTTTTCTAGTTGTCACCTTAATGTTGCCCGTGCAGAGCATGGGCTGATGGACTAGTGATGAAAAATTATTAAATGAACCCAACAATAAACTAAAAACCCAACACGATACAAAACTCTTCACAATACAACCGTCGCAGCGCCTGGGCCATCTTATCTTACTATTACTAATTGGAGGCCTCAACGGAGGCACCACGTTAACTCTCACCAGAAGCGCTATAAAAAAAGATAAATTCTTAAAATTCTCACAAAATTTAGAAAGATCTATCCATCAATTTGATAGACTTTGATAACAACTAATATTAATATTCTTACTATTACTAATTAGAGGCCTCAACAGAGGCACCACGTTAACTCTCACTAGAAGCGCTATAAAAAAAGATAAACTCTTAAAATTCTCACAAAAATTAGAAAGATCTAGACATCAATTTGATAGACTCTTATCACAACTAATATTAATAGCCGTTAGATCTATATTATGTTCTCTAAAAATTTACCCACCATGCCATTACCAAAATACCCTAAGGTAACCCCCTAAACTTATATATTAATTACCTGCATTGCCATTATAAAATGTCTAATTAATTATAATAGAAACTCTCCACGTACACCTAATAATAATAGATCTAATCTAATTTTGAGAAGAGAAAACACCAATACATTGTTCCTCCATCCTCTCTCTCGTGGAGCAAAGCCCCACCGCTACTCATAGTCACCGAGATTCAACGAAAAAGGTAGATTGACAGTTCCATCGCATGAGGAGCTGATTCACATCGCCCCGCCGGTCCAGTCTGCAGCACCGGCCAGTGATCGACATCCTGTGTGGGTTCTTTTATGCAGTAAGTATTCGCTCTCCTTTAATACATTGCCTGAACTAATATAATACAATCTGTAGCTATAAAATTTGATTATGTATGTGCTCTCTGCATAAAGAGTGTCCGTGTCTGGCCGGGTCAGTACATCTAGCGACACTATCTCACAACCCTTAAAGAGCATCTAGAAAAAACAAGTTCATCAATAAAATAGCAATTAGTTACATATATGCACTCATGCATTATATCCAGCTAACAGGGTCCAAGGCAAATATTCACCACGTAAATGAGCATGCATGATACACAAAATAGATTAACATCATTGCCAATTGCCACTGTATTTCTTAAATAATAAAATGGTAGTTAAGGAGATTTTGGTATGATAAGAAAATGTTTACAATATAACAAAGTAGTAGATGAACTTTCTTTGTCAAACAAAAATAACATGAACACGTCGAGTGCTCTTCTAAAGCAAACTCTTTGAATTTGTATAGTTGGATGCAGACAAGCTCTAAATCATCCTTATTTAAATTGTCTATATAACCAAAATAGTTCATAAACATTAGATAAGAGTAATTTTGTTGTGTACAGCGCAATGTCTCAGAGTCATGGTATTTCTATCAAATAAATTTTACCTTAATAATGACCAGGTGTTGTATATATACTATGATTAATATCTTCATCCACTGCATGCTCTTGTGACTTTATTGGTAGAAATATAGATAATGTATCCTTTTTTATCATTACATTAGAAATAGTATATAACCATCTAAAATATTTACATTGACAAAAAATCACCCCTAAGTAGGATTATTATCATAGCAATAACTACAAATTTATTTAGAATTATCTTATTTAGCATATAACTTATATATGCTGTTAATTAGATATATTTATACATTTTAAATGTATCATTTTGACATATCCATATCGTTAATATAACTGTTTCCTTGACAACAAACTTTAAACGTCTTGACAAGTGAGGGAGCTTAATGCATACAAAATGTGGCCATATATTCGGTCAAGATTCCCTTAGAGTAAATATTCATCATAAGACATAAATATTAACTAGCCTGTGACCGCGGGCATTAAAGCCACAATATATGCAATTTTAACGGCTATTTATCATTTTATAAAGACAGGTCTCTTCTGTTATAAAGGGTTTTACTGTTACATAATAGGTTATGATACTATTCCTTGATGGGTTTGTACTGTTCTCTGATGGATACGGTACATACTATTTCATGATGGGTTTGCACTGTTCCCTAATGGGTAGACATTGTTTGCTAACGGATACCTCAGGATTCAGTTATTGTGGATGGGAACCGTTACTATTCATGAATAGGAACATGTGAGGGGATCCCGGTACGGTGAATAGGGATCGACAGTGATTTTCACCAAAAACAGACTTTTATAAATAGATATCCTTTCAGTCTAGCACCATTGCCCCAATCCTAAATCTTGCTTTTATGCTATACCATGGATTTTAAGCGATGTGGTGTAGGTTTTGAATGACTGTTTTGTGGCAGCATAGTACTTAGGAGTATGGTCTATGGCATGAATCCTTATTTTAAAAATTACAAAAGGAGAATAAATAAAAGGATACAAACAAACGCATGAGTTTTGAAACTTAATTATAGGATTCATAAACATATTGCACACAATAGGCACTATAGTTTAGAATAAGTTTTCAACTAAGTGTAGTCAAACATACACCAAGGTGCCATGTAAAGGAAGAAAAATAAAATATGCATGAAGAACATATAAATCATTAATTGATAAGTTCAATGTTTCTGATTTAGACCATAGAGTATATATTATGTCTGTCACTGTAGAAAATGAACAAAGAGCAAACTTACCATTTAATACAAGAAGTAAGGTTTAACGGTGAGGGGTAAAGAACAATAACTAATGCATCTATATGAAAATTAAGATTGTGTAGCCATTGCGAGAGCACAGGTTGATGGACTAGTTAATTAGTAATGAAGCTATCATCCTATAGATCGATTTTCATTTGGCAAAGAGCACGTCCATGTCCTCGAGGCTCCGGCATCCGCGTGTACGCGAATGCGCACGCGGCAGCCCCCACGCTGGCGTACAGGAAGAAGCACCCAGGCATGGTGATCGCGTCCACGAGCGAGATGAACGTCATGCTCACCAGCGCGGACGTCACCCGGTTCACAGCCGTGCCCAAGCTGGCGCCCTGCGCGCGCAGCCGCAGCGGCATGATCTCGGCACTGTATGTGCCCGCCAGCGGCCCGAGCCCGATGGAGAACGCAGCCATGAATGCCATCACCGACCCGACGCTGGCCGCAATGCTCGCAGGCGACGCTGCCGTGCCGACGCAGAGCGTGAGGCCCAGCGACGCCATGGACGCGGCCACGCCCACCGCGCTGGCGAGGAGTAGCGGCCGCCGTCCCAGGCGGTCAGAGAAGAGCGTGACCACCAGGATGAAGCACATCTTGATGACTCCGGCGGCCACTGTGGCAGCGAGGATGTCCTCATTGGACGACATGCCGGCCTTGCGGAACACCAGCGGGCTGTAGAGAACGAGGGCGTCGATGCCGGACGCTTGCTGGAAGAAGTTCACGCCCACCACGCAGACGAGGATCCGGCGCACGCTCGCTGACGGCCGGACGAGCAGCTCCTTCCAGACATTGCCGCCGCCTCTGACACTGTCACTAGCCTGTGACTCGTTGACGGCCTGCCTGATCTCCTCGAGGCGCAGGTCGGCCCCTGCCGGGGTGTCCGAGGTGCGCACCAGCACCACGCGCGCGTCGGCGTCGCGCCCGCGCATCGCGAGCCACTGCGGCGACTCTGGCATAGCGAGCACGCCTACGGCGAGCAGCACCGGCGGAATCACGCCCACGGAGAACATGTCGCCAACCGAGGTGCACCGGCAAGCTGGCAAAGGCGTAGTTGGACACGTAGCTCAGAAGTAAACCGAAGCTGATGAACATCTACAGGAGCGCAGAGCAACCACATTGAACCAACATCTGAACGAATCCAGCAACAAAGACGACGCGTGCATAACAGCATATACTTACGTCTAGAAAAGACGAGAGGAAGCCGCGCATGTACGCCGGCGATATCTCGGCATTGTAAACCGAGGTGACGACGACGGCGAACCCAGAGCCGACGCTGGTGATGCAGCGCGCGGCCATGAGCGCAGAGTAGCTGCTGCCCAGGGACATGGCGAGCGCGCCGGCCATGAGGAAGATGTTGGACAGCACGAGCGTGCCGCGGCGGCCGAGGAGGTCGGCCGCCCAACCGGCGGCGAGGATGGACATGAGCATGATCTGCACGTCGGAGAGGCCCAGGTCCTCGCGGATAAACAGCTGTGCGCCGCTCATCAGCGCGAGATCTGCGAGCACACAACAAAAGTACTCATCACCAAGTGACCATAACAACGAACACAATGCATACACGGGTTGCTAACTGGCTAATACGAGATGGTTGAATGGTATGATGACGTACTATAGCCCATGAGGATGGTGGTCATGGAGGCGAGCGTGGCGCAGGTGAAGGCATACATGTTCCAGCGTGGTTTGCCAGACTTCGCGGACGGGCGGCGCCATCATCGGCAATGCCGTCATCGTGCGCCATGGCGTTCGGTTCCTCGCTCGCTCGGTGCGTAGCCCGGTGCGGGCAGAGAACGAGCGAGGGACTACCTAGCTATGATGAAAAGCTAAGTACCATCGTGTTGCCTAATTTTATAGGCTTGTAACAAATATCTGCTCGTCGTCCATGATTGACGGCGATCGGAGATGAGATCTGGCCACTCGTGAAGACGAAATAAGCAAGTCAGACTGCCAGTCCTTATGCTTCTGTGTCTATTATCTCATGGAAGCGACAAGTGACTGCTACCAAACACGAGGGCTGTCGTGGCCAAGATGCTTTGATTCTCGTGTAGTCGTAGATTCGAATAACAGAACATTGGGAGGCATATATATTGGAGTAGTAACACATGTACCTTATATATTATAAGTAATGTGAAAGATGTTCGTACTCAACTATCAAATTTAATATGTGTCTTGAAATCGAACTCTATACCATTGCTGGATGCGAGCTACCATAAGTTGTATGAGCCCTCCCACTTTTTCGCATCTCTTGTTCGCCACCATTGCTGCCTACCCTGCTCTCGCGACGTCCGCACTACACTGGGTACCCTCCTCTTGAGCCCCCTCACAACGAACCACCAAACCCCACCCCCAACAAACACACACACACAACACACACACACATCCTCCAGATGTTCACTCCATCTGAGCGCTCTTTTGACACCTCTAGACCTCGCCCTCATCTTCACCATCTTGAACCTAATCCTAACTCCAAATGTAGGGCGGACTTGGCCATCGAGGCATGAGCTGTACAAAACTCAGTTATGTTATTACAGATATTATTATATGACAAAATTGGAGACCAACAGGAAACCATTAAAAATCAAGAAGATACAAAACTCCTCACAATACAACCGTCGCATCGCCTGGGCTAGTGATGAAGCCATCATCCCACTCATCGATTTTCATTTTGCCAAGAGCAAATCCATGTCCTCGAGGCTGCGGCCCTTGGTCTCCGGCATCCGCGCGTACGCAAACGCGCACGCGGCTGCCCCCACGCCGGCATACAGGAAGAAGCACCCAGGCATGGTGATCGCGTCAGCGAGCGAGATAAACGTCATGCTCAACAGCGCGGACGTCAGCCGGTTCACCGCATTGCCCAGGCTGGCGCCCTGCGCGCGCAGCTGCAGCGGCATGATCTCGGCGCTGTAAGTGCCCGCCAGCGGCCCGAACCCGATCGAGAACGCTGCCATGAAGGCCAGCACCGACACGACGCTGGCCGCCATGCTCGCGGTTGAAGTAGCGCCGACGCAGAGCGTCACGCCCAGGGACGCCATGGACGCGGCCATGCCCACTGCGCTGGCCAGGAGGAGCGGGCGCCGGCCCAGGCGGTCCGAGAAGAGCGTAGCCACCAGGATGAAGCACATCTTGACGACCACGATGGCCACTATGGCGCCGAGGATGGCCTTGTTGGACGACATGCCGGCCTTGCTGAACACCAGCGGGCTGTAGAGAACGAGGGCGTCGATGCCCGACGCTTGCTGGAAGAAGTTCACGCCCACCACGCAGACGAGGATCCGGCGCACGCTCGGCGACGGCCGGACTAGCAGCTCCTTCCAGACGTTGCCGCAGTCTCCGTCACCGTCACTGATTTGTGCCTCCTTGACGGCCTGCCTGATCTCCTCGAGGCGCAGGTCGGCCTCCGCCGGGGTGTCCGAGGTGCGCAGGAGCACCGCGCGCGCGTCGGCGTCGCGCCCGCGCATCGCGAGCCACCGCGGCGACTCTGGCATGGCGAGCACGCCCACGGCGAGCAGCACCGGCGGAAGCACGCCCACGGCGTACATGACTCGCCAGCCTAGGTGCACCGGCAAGCCGGCGAAGGCGTAGTTGGACACGTAGCTCAGAAGTAAACCAATGCTGATGAACATCTGCACGATCGAGCAGAGCAACCACATTAAACTAAGTTAGACTTTACAAGGAGATTCCGTGGACGCGGGCGTAACCGCGTATACATACGTCAAGAAAAGACGAGAGGAAGCGGACGCCGGGGATATCTCGGCGTTGTAAACCGAGGTGACGACGACGGCGAACCCGGATCCGACGCTGGTGATGCAGCGCGCGGCCATGAGGGCGGAGTAGCTGCCTCCTAGCGACATGGCAAGCGCGCCGGCCATGAGGAAGACGTTGGCCATCACGAGAGTGCCGCGGCGGCCGAGGAGGTCGGCCGCCCAGCCGGCGGCAAGGATAGACGTGAGCATGAACACGCTGATCGACCCCGCCAGCACCTCGATCTGCTTGTCCTAGAGGCCCAAGTCCTCCCTGATGAACAGCTGTGCGCCGCTTATCAGGGCCAGATCTGCGTGCACACAAATTTAGAGCACGGCTGCACACAAACTAGATGGTTGAGTGGTGTGGCATACGTACTGTAGCCCAGGAGGATGGTGGTCATGGACGCGAGCAAGGCGCAGGCGAAGGCGTACATGTTCCAGCGTGGCTTGCCGGACTTCGTAGACGACGCGAGCAGCGGCGCGGCGGCGCCATCATCGGCAGTGCCGTCGTGCGCCATGGCGTCGTCCCTGGTTCCTCGGTGCGTTGCCCGTGGCGACTAGGGAATGAGCGCGGCGTAATAAACTCCTGTTGCCTAATTTTTTAGGCTTGCAAACAGATCTACATACTTATGCTCGTCGTCCATGATTGATGGCCATCTAATCGAAGGTGAGATCTGGCCACGCGTGAAGAGATGCATGAGCAAGTCAACCCTGCCAGAGTCCCTAGCTAATGCTTCTGTGTGTCTGTTAGCACGTGGAATTAACATGTGTGACTGCTACCTAACACGAGAGCTGCCGTGGCCAAGAAAGATGCTTTGATTCTCGTATGTATATTCGAAGCACAGAACATAGGGAGGCTGCAGGAGTAGTAGCACATGCACCTTTTACATTATATTATAAGTAAAGTAACGTGAAAGATGTTCATAATCTGCTATGAAAATCAGTAAGTCTTCAGATCGAACTCATACCATTGCTGGAAGCGAGCTATCGTAAGTCATGAGCCCTCCCACTTTGCATTTTGTGTCTGCCGCCATTGCTGCCCACCGTACACTCACGACAGCCGCACTACACCAGTTCCCCTCCTCTTGCACCCCTCCACACCCCTCCTCGTGTTCACACACCGTATGAGCGCTCCTTCGACACCTCTAGACCTCACCCTTGTGTGCACCGCCGTGAACCCAATAATCCTATCTTCCAATGTGGCGGTGGACGTGGCCATCTAGGAGGATGACTGATTGACTGGCATGAATCTAACATAGGGATGTTAAGTCGTTAGAAAAGAGGAAGCTGACCGACAGACTCCTGGACCAATCCCATAGATTGCTGGGGCTCGGGGGCTATACCCATTATGTACACTCATGTGTACCCTCTGAGTGGAGTTAGAGCAAGCTTGAGCATTCTCATAGCCACTGCTCGAGGCCCAGGGGCTCAACCAGCTCAGGCGGTGAGCAAAATCTCGAGCCATAGACTAGAAATCGGCTCAAACAAATCTTTCATGCAGCCAAGGCCTGACAGGTATGGAGATTTTGCACATCTGCTGATTCAATAACCAAGAGGCACTACTGTCCATTTTGCAAGGTCACACAACAACGCGTGATGCGTCAGGAAAAAGGACTCCCTAGCCCTGAGGGAAAAGGCCTCTAGGCCTGCTTCAGCCCCTCCATGCAAGGAGAGCCTCCTAACGTACCAAGAAAACCTCAAGAAGGCATACCTAGGGAAGGTCGCATGGCGATAGGTGGCCCCTAATGGTCAAATGCCACAACGAAGGCTGTGGCGTTAGGGGGGCAGTTGTGGCACTCTCGCCCCCCCCCCCCCCCTACACCATATGGTAAGGCGATGCCAAGCATTGTCGCAACAGAGGACCGCATACATCAGGTTTTAATTTATAGACCTTTAACTCGAACAAGAACCAACTTATAATACGTGCCCTCCTTGGAATATAAGGGGAGGCATGATTCCTTCCTAGATGTGGTGATCTGATTCAGCCCAACTCAACTCAAGAAGGGACCGAGGAGGAGGAGACAGTGAAGAACTCTAGGATAGCACCGAGCTTCTCTCCCGATTTCTACTATTTTAAAATCTAAATTAGACATTCTAACATGAAGATCAATATACGGCTGAACATAGGGCTAAGAGGCCCAAACCAAGATAAACCGATTTGTGTCCCTTCCATGTTTTGAGTGTTTGAACCACTAGAGACCCACCCATCAACTTCCAACGAACAAATTTTGATGCTTGCTACTGACAATGAGCTCCAACTTATCAAAAAAATAAAAAAAATAGGCCAGGGACTCCCTTGCTGACTTCGGTCAAAAAACAATGAGCTCATCCAACGCACGGTGACAACAGTGGACCATCGGTCGCACCACATCAAAGTTCGGCTCCATCAGTTCAACCTTGGACAATCTGCTCCATCATGTTTACTATTGAGTTCCCCGCCATAGTCTTGTTGACTAGATGAGGTTGGATTCATTCATCAAGTGTATTGCCCACCTGCTGGCGAGCTCAACAATTGAAGCACTATGGCACCCTATTGGAACCATGTCTGTGGATGTCTCCATTACCATAATGATGCCAAGGTGTGCTGTCCATGTTCGGTTCATCTCCCCCTCTTGCTCTCCATTCTGTAGTACTTTATTTCTTCTACCATATGGCTTAATCATATATACCAAACACCTGAAATTCTAAGCATTTTCTTATATTTCAATAAAAAAGAGAAAAACTAGCTCTTGATCAAAAGCTAGGTTCATACACATGTTCCAATATCATGGGAGAGTTCCATGTGGGCCTAATCATACCATGAGCCATTGCTAAAAGCTAGGACTATTGAAAAGATTGGATTAGAGCTAATAACTGACTCATACCATTTCGGATGCCCTAGTGAACCGAAGCATATGCATATTATTGTTGTGTGACACATTTATTGAGTCATGTCTGTGTCAGTTTGTTGGGAATGCACTTTTATGCCTGTAATATATATAGGGTCGTTGTTTCACTACAGGAAACATTGTATTTTGTGGTTATTTGGAGTGGTTTTCAGGGTTTAACAATTAGGCATTGTAATAAAGAGACAAATCAAGTAGTGCATAATTTAGCAGCGATGATGCAATCAAAACAGAATTGTAACTTGGGACGATGTGCCGTATAGCTTTATTCTTGATTTTCTAGCAAATCATTTTCTGAATGAATAAAGTCTGTCATATTGCTTCGAAAAACGCACTACAATTTATTGTGTGAACCTGATGTGAGTTGTAATGAGTATCATCCTGCAATGATCCTGGATGAAGATCGGACAGCCTAAGGGTGAACTTGATGTGACGTGCGCTATATGGATAGCACACCTGGATAAGCAAGCAAGTTCGAAGGCTTCAATATTATGTGTTGTCAATGGAAGACAATAACTTAGTTAAATAAACCGGCTTGATTGGAAGGCGATCTTGATACTTAATCTCCACTATAATGCGAAACTTTTCTAAGAGTTTGCAGCGGACAAACTCAACCCCCCCCCCTCACACGACAGGTGAAAGTTTGATGCCCCGCCCTACGCCCGTGAATCGCTTCAAACATACAACATCGTTGGCGACCAGCGATCCAATCCCTGCCCGCTGCTCTGTTCCTATTTTATTTTGTTTGGAAAAGAAAAACGGAAATCGCCCCTACCTAGACCCCGCCGCTACCAGTCGAGCGTGGGCACCGGGCCATCCTCTCGCCCTCACCCACCCTCTCCTCCGGAGCGGTTGCCGCGGCCCCTGCGCGGGATGCCGAGGGGTAGCGCTGCCACAGCCTCCGCCGAGGACGCCCGAGGTGCGAGGGCTCAGGCTGCGAGGTCGCTTCGGCGGCCAACGACTCCACGACCGATGGGCGGCCCACGACTCCTCGACCCATGGCGAGACTGCCCTGCACCCCTAGACCATCCTGGCAGCATCCTCGACCGTGGCAGCGCTCTTCCCCAACCCCTCCCGATGGCTGCCGTGATGCCCTTCCCCATCCCGGCGACAGGCAGCGCCCATCATCGAGGTCTGGATCTGTGCAGGGCAGACGCGGCGGTGGCGATTTTCTCGGGACGACTATGGATCGCGGCGGTGTCATTTGGCCTCGCCGAGAACCATGTACGGATCTTATCATGAATATTTCTTGTCCGCTTCCCGTAGTTTCACAATAGAAATCCAATAGAAGAAGAAACAAAGACTAAAACCAACCTAGCAAGATGAGCTTAAGACAAGTTAGAAATTCTATACATGGTCATACGGAATTTTGGATAAAAGTATTCGCTTGCTGCGAACCTACTCTTCTTTGGTTGGTTGGTGACGGTTAAATTGTTGACCTCTTGCTGTGTGAACTCAGATCAATGTGCTAGAATTAGATCAGTGCTTTCTAACTAGGATTCCTGGGGTCTTAATCGGTGGTGTGAAATAATTTGACCGATGATGTGCAGCCTGGATCAATTGTATGCACTGAATGTTTTTTTCAATAATGAAAACCTTCCGCTAAGTTATTGATGTTTCTATGGAATGAAGTAGATGAAGATCCAGTAGCTGAACAGCAAATAGCTATGGAGAAGCAATGTGTGGACTTGCATGTAGCTGCATTTGTGAGTGTCCACAGATTTTTTTAATACTTTGTCAGTCTTCTATAATCAACTTGTGGTTTCAACAGATCTTGTGATGAACAGATTAATGATGCTGTTGGGACTCTGGTTGGAGATGATACTACCACAAAGATGTTGTAGTTGTTGTAATAGTTGGCACTGGCACAAATGTGTGTCACACTCCACTTTTAAGGATAAAAGTAGAATGCATAAATAGCCTTATATGCGCCCCAGGAACAGTCGCACATATAGGATGACAAATTATAAGGAGTATCATCACCCTGTTTATTACATAACGTACCAATATTTATTACAGAGTATTGCGCATAAACAATAATTAACCAAGATATCTTTATTGCGGAAGCTCCACACAGGGACACGTCAACTGGTGAACACCAAGCCTAGTACTCATCGCGATAGCTCTCATTCCAACCTTCATCTGTTACCCATCCGGGATTTTCCAAAATTGAAAGTAAAGCAAGCGTAAGTACACAACCGTACTCAACAAGCATAACATGGGTTAATGAGGCTCAAATAAGCTGACACGGTTTGACTGCATTTAGCTTTTATAACTTAATCATATTAAAGCATAGCATTAAGGTAGTGATAATTCCCATATTCCCATGATCAAAATAACATTAACCAGTGTGTAGCAAGAACGACATTAAGATGCACACATTAACAATTTGAGAACCATTATCTTTTGTAAATGTGTCAAGGCCGCCCTAACCGAAGGGCACGGACAATATATTGATTTAAACTCTGATCAGAGGTGTACACTTTCACTGTGAGTCATGTTTTGCAACTGAGTGGACTTATAACTTCCAAACCACCACAAAACATATAAAGCCTCCTATAGGTTCTCCTAACCAATCAGAGATACGAAAATACCGTTGTGTTAGGAACTCCCCTTCCAATATGGCACACACCTACCCGGCTATACTCATAAGGACAGAGGCAGTCCTAAACCCCAACTTCCAGACCACCAACCAGCTAGAAAATGGCCTACAAGTGACTAGAGCCAGAGCCATATAGCCCTCACAGCTGTACGGATTCTCCATGATAAATCACTTACAGACAAAAGCCCATGTTTGTTAAAAGTCATCATTTTTGTTGATAGCATAACACACATCAAGTTATAAGATTATGATCATTAAAGCACTAGCATCATAACTACCCAATGCAACCCAAAAGGTTCAAGGAATCAGGATATCAAAGCTAGTTATAATCTCTAGGTCATCAAAGACACATGCAAATGAATGATTATTTATAGTGAATAGGTAACAAGGATGGTCCATGCTATACTTGCCTTGATTCACAAAGTCCTGCTGATCCTGCTGATCCTCAAAATAGCTTTGCTCAGCAAAAACCTCACCGTCTGAACTCGACATTAACAATCAACACCAGACAATCTAATCGAGCATACATACACGAAGCAAACAAAGAGCTATTAGAGGAACAGTACATCAATGTTATCAAAATAGAATAAAAAGGTCATAAAACTATTCTACTCGCTTCTACGATCACATAGACGTCAAGTTCACCGAAATCGGACTTATAACGGCAAAGATATGAATTTTCAAAGATTTTCTGTAGATAAATAAATAATTTAAATATAGACTAAAAATATAAAGTTTCCAAAATACTTCAAAAGTAGTACCACTGCGTAGATTATGAAATTATGAATCTAACGAAATTTGAATGGACCAAATCGGAGTTAAAACGTGAAAGTTATAAGCTTTTAAAGATAATGGCAAAACTGTAAATAGCTTCTGAACTGAAACGGGAAAATACGTTTTCCAGAGAAGAAAACGTATTCTGGAAGCAGTTATAAAGGAAATACGCTTTCCCAAGAACAAAGCGTATTATGGATCTGTTAAGCAAGAAGTACGTTTTCCAACGGAGTAAACGTATTCTGCCGAAAACGCCGAGGGCTCTTAATTAAATAAGCCAGACCTCGGGGGGTTTTCTGCAAAGTTACCACGCGAAGCGGTACGGTGTATTTACGGCCGTCCGAATCAAAACCGACGGCGCAGATTCGAGATGACCAAACGGACAACCGATCGAACAACGGCGTCGACCGGGAAAGAATCTGACCGCGGCGGCGGACCTCACCGGCGGCGTACGGAACTCGCCTGAGTTCATGGAACTCGTGGTCCCGGTCACCATTTACCATAAGATCGGTACCATTCGAAAGCAGAGCTCTCACCGCGCTCACCTGTGGCGAAGATGGAGACCGAGGCGAGGCGGGGACGGCGTGCGGCTCGGAGCGGCGGACGACGACCGACTGCGCACGAAAGGAGCTCGGGTTAGATGGGTTTGAATCAAATTGACAGCACAAACATGCTCAGGGAAACAAGGCGAGGCTTTTCGACCAGTACATGGCAAGGATGACCCGAGGACGGCGGCCAATTTTGGGTTTTGGCGGCGGCTGTCAATGGCGGCTAGGGTTTCGGGTTGCAGTGACTTCGACGAGACGAAGACAGAGGCGGCGCTGACCTAGGGTTTCGGGTGGGGGCTCATGACGGGGTTAAAGGCTTTTATAGCCCGATGACGGGGTACGGCCCGGCGTGGCACGGACGTCGAGTCGGTCGCGCGGGATCGGGCTCGGAGCTCCGACTCGCGTCCCGGTCGGATGAAGGAGAAGGCGACGCGGGGTCCACCTGTCGGTGACAGCAAGAGAGGGAGGCGGACGCGCGGACGGACGGCGCGCCTTGCTGGGCCACGGCCTCCGCCCAAGAAGAAGCGGCGGGCGCGGAGGCGCTGGCGCCGGTTGGGCCGGAGCGGAGACGGGGAGAAGCGGGCCGCCGGCAGGCCGAGCAGGCCGAAAGCCAGGAAGGAGTAAATAAATGGTTTTTCATTTATTTCAAACATTTTCAAAGCAAATTTCATGTGAATTTTGAATTCCAAGTCAAATTCAAACATCACACAAGAAAAGTATGCACCAGCATGAATGCTCAAGCATGTTTCTACCATGTTGCAACTTCATTTCCTAAAAAAAATTTATTTTGCCATTTATTTATCCACCAAAAATCATTTTGACTATTTATATATATATATATTTTTTGAAAATGGAAACTAGGGTGTTACAATGTGGCATATGTTGAGAAGGCAAATGCTATTCCAAAATGGGAGGGTGAGCTGCCCCATTTAGGAGACATGGTAAGATTTGAACCTTCAATACCATATTGGTTTTTACTAAATCTAGCAGTATGGGTGAAAATTTAGTATGAAACTTTTTGCCACTTCCTTTTCAATTTACTAATGGTGAAATCATGCAGGTTATACTGGGATAGAAGAAATACAATATTATCTGAAGCGGATGATCTCCTTGACATGTTGCTGCGTTCACAAGCTTTTTTTCCTGTGCTAAATTTTCTGAAGCTGATGATCTCCTTTGTGTGAAATAAGTGATAATCCAGTGCCAAATTTCTCTCATGAAACTTGAAGTGAGCCACCATTTGGAGAGTTGATTGTTTGGATAGACAATGGATAAAGACAATAATGTCCTGATAGATGCATTGTAGCGGATTTCAGTCAGACAGCTTAGTAGGCCCTCTTGTTTCAGACGAAAGATGCATATAAAAATTAAATAACTGCTACGAAGAGCTCTTTTTGTCCAGTAATATCTACAGGAAGCTAACTTATTTGATATGTGACATTATTAATTATGTTGTTTGGATCCAATACTTATGCTTGGTCACTAGATCAGTCTAGCACTTGGACCTGCAAGGTAACGAGCTGTTGTCGGATTTGTTACATTACCAGTTGAAGATTACTCTGGATGTTTAGATCCAGTACTGTTTGTCATTGTGTGGTGATGAGAGGTTGGATGGGATGCTGCCGCATTCTTACACGTGTGTCGACACCATGGGATCGAGACAAACATCTGCAGTTTTATATGAACTTGATTTTGTCATGCAAACGAATGTTTTGATCCCTGAAGATCCCCAAGACATGATTAGGCACTTAGACAACATGTAACTTACATGGTTAATACGATAAATAACTTTACTATGCCTTCTTATGCAAAAGTGTTCCCGGATTGTATGCATGCTCAAATACTTGAGTAAAAGTTAAACTATACAAAAAAAAATGGTTGTCTTCGTGTGCATCCTCAAGATAATATCGTGGCGTTAGCATGGATATTATACTGGTAAAAAACGAAGTGATATGTCCTGTCGATCTTTTTTTGCTTCCCAAAGTTCCATCGCGTACTCCGTTTCCCTCAGTGTTGTACAAAAAATATTTTTGTAGGCACCTCCTATTTTTCTCCAAGAATGGTTTTACAATCGATGCCATAGTAAGAACTGGTAGGTGGCACCCGAGTCGGCAATCCAGTCGGGGCCGACAGGTGGTGTCAAGGCCATGTTGCTGAAGGAGGCGGCCAAGGCCGTCGGGTCCCAACCGACCGGCCCGGTCGAGGTGCCGGGAGGTGTAGCAGAGGGAGTGGGCCGAGAGGTCAGAGGGGGCCTCGATGCCTGGCCGGGAGCTTGGAAGGGCCACATAGAGATGCGCCCCGACCACGGGTTGTGGAATGAGGGCCAGGGTGCGCCCTGTGGAGGTGTCGGCGCCTGGTTGCTCCTACGGCCGGGACCCGCACCACGTCCCCCTCCGCGGCGTCGACGCCCGCCCGTCCTGCGGTCGAGGCCCCCCACCCCCGCTCGGCTCGAGAGGGGAGGACCAAGCAGAGACAATGGCGGCGGAGTAGCGGCAAGGGCAGTCGAGGAAGACGTGGACCCCGATCCGGAGGTGGACCCTGGCTGGACGCCCTGAGTGGGCTCCTCCAGGACAAGATCATCCCGGACCTGCAGGAAGGTGGGGAAGGGCCGCTGCCGGGTGATCCATGTCCGGAGGTGGGCGTAGCGGTCACTGAGCTCGCGGAAGACGTTGAGGACCAGGATGCGGTCCTCCACGGGCCAGCCAAGGTAACCGAGGGAGTCCGCCATGCCCTTCATCCAGCGGCAGAACTCACCAACTGAGAGGTCACCCTGGACGAAGGTACGGAAGCTCGCATCGAACGCAGAGCTCATGCTTCAGCATTGCCCAGAAACTGGCCCTCGAGCGCAAGCCAGGCCTGGCGAGCATCAGCAGAGTTGCGGACGAGGTCGTGTAGCTCCAGGGAGATCGTGCCGAGGATCCAAGAAAGCACAATGCTATCGAGGCGCAGACACGAGGGGGTCTGGATCGCGACCGAGGTGTCAAAGAGGACGTGGTCGTCGAGGGCGTAACGGCGGAGGGTGAGGAGGACCAGGTCCCGCCAATGGGAGTAGGAGGCGACTCAGGCTCGAGAACGACCGGGACGAGAAGTTGGATGTTCTGGACACCCCCGGCCTGGTAGTGGAGCTGCGCCACGAGGGGATCTGCCATATCGTGCCAAACGGCCGCGGTGTGGGCCCCGCATCAAGGGGGTGTCGAGCCGGAGGGACCCCGCGTCGAGAGGGTGTCGAGCCGAAGGGGCCCCGACGTCGTGGGAGGCAGGGGGACGAGAAACTACTCCGCCTCGGCGATCTGGCGGGCCAGTGCATCGGCCACATCACGCTCACGCTCCCAAGCGAGGGCGGGCGCACACACGCGGGCCTGGCCTTTCGTAACAGCAGCCCGGGCTGCGACGAGGGCGGCGGCGAGGGCGGCGTCAGGACCCGCTGCATGGAGAGGGGCCGGCAGGGTCGGAGGGGTGGGGTAGAGAGAAGCACCCGCGCCCGCGCCAGCACACGCGGCGTGACGTCAGCTACGACGCCCGCCGAGGCGTCCACGCCCGTGGCCGCGTCGGCGCCCGCGCCCGCACCGTCGCTCATGCCGGCGGCCGCGTCCGCCATGAGGAGAGGAGCGGTGGCGGCGCCGGGAGCGCCGGGGGGCAGTGGCGGTAGGAGGACGGGCAACCTGCGCCCACGTGAAGTTGGGGAGAGGAGGATAGGAATCAAAGGAGGTCGGAGAATGAGGAGGAGGAGGAAGACCCGCCATGGCGGCACCGACGGCGACGGCGGCGGCGGTGGCCGGCTGGGGAGGAGGGGAGGGAGGGAGAGAAAAACTAGCTCGATACCATACTAGAATTGTAATTCTCCTCAATTAGGCTAACTCTAAAGAGTAGCTTATATAGTGTTTCGTACATGGGCCTCATGGGCCTAATTCACTTGTACTCCAACAGTTTTGTATCTCGTTTTTTTTTCGTGTTGCGTTCTAATTTTGTCCGAACATTAGAGAGACACATGCAGATCTAGCTTGTATTGTTCCACTAGTGTACAAAACTGGTTTTTCAAGACACCGCTCTATTTCCAGCGGCGTTCCTGTACTAGCGGGCCAAAGAACAGCCTGTTTTGGAACTAGTTTTTTTCTTAACCAAACAACTCTTTTCAAAATAGCTTTATCTCTGAAAATAAGCAAAACTTTTTTATTACCAGAAAACTAAGCAAAACATTTTTTATCCTAGGAACTAATTTTCTCTACTAATAATTAACGCACATGCGCCTTCTTACTATGACTAGATGCAATAATTAATACCAGGCTCCAAAAAGTTGTGTTTGTAATAGTACATGGTCAACGAAATAACCCGCCGCTTGGATCTTCTTCAATCCATGACCTAGGCATCGATTGTAGCGTTTTAAGAATTTCTAATTGCTTTAATTTTATTAAATTTTCTAATTTTTCTAGAGCTAAGCCTATTCTTGGAAGCGCCTAAAAATATTTCCACGCATTGTAAAATCTCTATTTGGGTTTCAATCCAATACATCTCAAGAACTTTTCTCATGATTTCCAACAAAATTAGGGATATTTCTTGTGATTGTTTACTACAATCTTAACTAAAACTATGTAAAGTAAGAATATTACAATTGAGAGTTTGGTTAGAAAATTTTAAGAGTTATTAGGAAAACCAGTCTGTTACACCTCCCTAATCTTATTCTGAATTTTTTCTATTTAAACTCCAAAACCAGACATCGTTACCTCCAAAACCTTGAAACCGTTCAAATCACAATTTTTTTCCTTTGATTTTTCCACGTGTTAAGTATTCAATAAGATTGTGAAAAAAAATTCTTGAGATGGTTGTAAAATTGAAATGGAATATTCAGAGCCCATTTAAATATCTATTTGATGCTTAGGAAATATAATTAGAACTATAAAATAAGAAATATCATGAAAATATAGAAATTTTAAAATATAAAAAATATAATAACCAATATATAAACTAAAGCTTAATAATAATATATTTTTAAGAGGAAATTTTACTAATAATAACAATATAAGAAAAATTAGACGACAACGAATAACGATATAGTTCGTGTTTTGATTTTAGGGGTCTTCCATCTCGGTTTCGTGTTCGGGAGATCTTGGGCTCTGGCGAGGTTGGATCCGCTGGGCCGCCACTCTATCTACGTCCCCGACACAAAAAAAAAAAGAGAGAAGAAACTGAGAATGACCACCAACGGCCCAGCTGACCAGCAAGCCCAACTCGAACGCCGAAACCGACACGAGCTGCTCCCTCCCACGCCGGTCTCTCCTTTTTCATATAAACCCCACGCGTCAGCGATACGCCCCCGCCACCGACCAGCCGCAGAACGCATCGGACTCCCCAGGGCCCACCGTGCAGGCACCGCCTTCCCTTCCCCCGCCGTATAAAACCCGACCCGTTCCCACCTCCCGTGCTCCTCCTCCGTCCAAACCCGCCTCCGCCGTCCGCACCCACGCACGCGCGCGGCGCCACCAACCTGCCAAGCCAAACCCTAGCTAGCTCTAGATTTCGATTCGAAAAAAAGTTGTTCCCCGACTCGATTCGCCGAGAAGCCCCTAGCCCGCCGCCGCCGCCGCCGCTGTGAGATGGCCGAGTACGATGAGCGCTACCAGGGCAACGGCGACACGGCCGCGGCCGAGGCCGAGTACGCCGCCGCCGCCGGGGGCTCGCCCCCCGCCGAGAGCAAGCCCGCTGCGGTCTCCGACCACGCCGACGGCCGCTCCTCCCTGCCCCAGGTTCGTACGCGTGCCTCACCCCCGATCTGATGCTCTGTTGTTGGTGCCGACCGCTCGGTTGGAGAGTTCGATGTGGGATCTAGAGGGACACTAGATCCGGTGTGTCGTGTGGTTTTGGTGTCTAGTGGGTACAGCGGCTAGCCTGTGATTTGTTTCCTCGCCAGTAATTAATTAATGAAAATAAAAGCAGAATCTGGTTGGTTTGTGATGGTTCTGTAGGACTTGTTGTGGGATAAAGAAAGCCTTGTTAGTCTGCATAGTGACTTAGATGCCCAATGCTTATATGGATTATGATAGGAAATCATCTATCTGTTCCTGTCATTATTGAAAAATTACCTGTGCAACTTTTACTCTGCGGATTGTAACTTTATGTCATCTGATTCTGCAATCCATGTGGTTATGTTTCGTAGTTCATGTTGTGCAGATTAGCATTCGAAATAAGCTGCATGTTGGCACTTGATTGCTGGCCGGTTAAGGCTTCCTTTGACTAAGTGCTAGGTGCATTTTCTTTTGACCTATAGCTGGATTGGTTTTCGCTGCTTGTGGACCTGTGTCAATCTTTGCCAACCTTTGTACCTGCTTATTACCATGGTTTACAGTTACTACAGTTTTTACTGTTTGTGTTCATAATTAAAGCCATCTGACTCATTGAATCATTATTTCTTTTTCTCTAGACCGAGATACAATCACATGACAGTGGTTCCTCCAAATCTCGAGAAAGGGACCGAGAACATGATAAGGGCAAGGACAGGGAGCGTGACAGGGATCGTGGCCGAGAGAAGGAGAGGGAACGAGACAGGGATAAGGATCGTGAAAGAGGTGACAGGGACAGAGATCGCGATCGCCACCACAGGGACCGTCGTGAGCGCAGCGAGAGAAGGGAACACCGTGATCGTTCTGATGACCGTGACCGTCACCGTCACCGTGATGATCGTGACCGTCACAGGAGCCATGATTCTGACAGGTATTTGCAGCTTACTTTTGTCTATTCTTCTTCTGCTGTGCTGACTTACTTTTTGCTAGTAAACTAGTAATCAAATTTGTAATAAAGTTAGCTGCCAAATTTGATGGGCCACATTCAGGATGTTTGGAAAACTTGTGAGAACATATTACTTGCATGCCTTTTTAGTATTTTTCTGAGTTTTGTGAGCAAATCAATCAATTTGTCTTCTAAGTAATGTGAGAGCACCGGCTCCAAGAATGAAACACAAATCTCGTAGTCACTGGAACACTTTTGTTCCTTGTCACCCACAGATTTGGCTCTTGTCTAGACAACCGAACAATATATATGGATTCTTTAATCAACTTCCTTTTTATTTAAAACTGCACAAGGATTTTGTAGCAAGCTATGGTTTCAAAGCCAACAAGTTTTATATTGCATACCAAAACTATGCGGATAAAGTAACATATGGTGATATATTTCTTTCCTTGTGCAGGAGAAGAGATCATGACAGAGATGGCCATCGTAGGCATCGCTCCCGCTCCCGCTCCCCTTCTAAGAGTCGTGATCGTGACCGCAGATCTAGATCTCGTTCACGCTCTCGATCGAAGAGGTAAATGCTGTACTTGTTTAAAGTTCAAATTTGTTGCTGATTCCACTTTAGGATTCCTTGGACCCAGTGAATAGACAATTCATCTTGTGATTTGATCTCGTATGAATTCATTTTCCATCACTAGTTATTATCTCCATTGTTTTACATGCTGGAAAACTTCTCTATAAGCATTTGTCAATTGCTATACATGTTGATTTGTTGCTTCAAAATTCAGACATGTATGATGCATTGTGTATTGATGTTTTCTGGACATGATTTATTCATTTCAGAAGAATGTTGTCCTTTTATCTTAGTGTACCATCTGTCCACTGTGCTTTGTTCTTGTATTGTTTTTCTAGTTGCTAACATCTGTTGTCTTGAACAGCAAGCGTGTGAGTGGTTTTGACCAAGCACCTCCACAACAGGGGCTTCCTATTGTTTCAGCCGGTGCTATCCCTGGTATGAACTTGCTGATGAGTTATTACTCATACAACATAATAAAAGATATTTACATTATTCTTTAAGCAATATATATGTTAATTTATAAACTCGTTCAGATGATGTATTGAAATTTATTATTATTATATTATTGAGCAAAATGCACCATAGGTCCATTATCTTTTCTCTCTGTGTCATATAGGTCCATTACCTTTAAAAGTGCAGTTTTGGGTCCATTACCTTTTCTCTCTGTGTCATATAGGTCCATTACCTTTAAAAGTGCAGTTTTAGGTCGATTACCTTTTCCCTCTGTGTCATATAGGTCCATTACTAAATTATTTTAGGTCGATTACCTTTTCCCTCTGTGTCATATAGGTCCATTACTAAATTAAATAATGATTTAATCATATTTAAAAATATATATATTATAAAATAAATCAATTAAAGTATATAAAATAATATAAACAATAGAAAAATAAAGGAATATATTTAAATATATTTTTTAGAAACAAATATAGGATTCAAATTAAATCATATAACAATACTAAATTAAAGTTAATATTGCTATGTGCATATTAAATATTTAATCCTTTCACATTAATCATTTGTCAGAGAGCTTGTAAATAGTTTCATTGAACAAATCATTAGTAATACTAAAACTAATATCATTATTAATTTAGTATTGTTATATGATTTAATTTGAATCCTATATTTAAATATGATTATATCATTATTTAATTTAGTAATGGACCTATATGACACAGAGGGAAAAGGTAATAGACCTAAAACTGCACTTTTAAAGGTAATGGACCTATATGACAGAAAGAGAAAAGGTAATGGACCTGTGGTGCATTTTGCTCTATATTATTTTTTCTTTTTTCCTAAGATTCTTTACAGACTTTGGCAACTTTTCTCTAATCTGTCTTTTCTCTACAAAATGAGTTAACCTAGTCGTTATGAATCATAATTTTTCTCTTTAGAAGGGCTGTGTATTTCCATTTTATTAAGCATCACTCCTGAATCTGAGTAATTTTTTCTTGTTTGTTCTTTTTGGTGTTTGTTGTTTTGTTGTGTATGTATATGGGTTAGAAGCAACCTTGGCTCACTTTGTCCATCTGCTGCCAATGGGATGAGCTGACTGCTGTAGCTTTAATGTACGAGGATACTATCTGGTTTGATATCTTGTTTTTTTTTCATATCAACATGTGTTACATTTTTTTTGTAGTTTCATTGTTATAATGTTTTGTTGATTTTCTTGAAACAATATGCTCCAGCTGATATGGAGTTATGAGAAATTTTCTATTTAGGCTTTTTAGCAATGGTGCTTTTCTTGTTCTATAGTATCTTCTGTTATGCAAGTTTCATCATCATTTTCAGTCTTATGTGTTGAATTGCAGGTCAACTTCCTGGTGTAGCTGCTCCTATTCCTGGTGTGGGGGTGATTCCGAACTTGTATAATTTGGCTGGAGGACAGGTAATCGCTTTGTTCCTTTGTTTCAACTGTGAATGGTCATTTTGTCATGATCTGACATCCAACTGTCCTTGTTTCTAATTTTCCTTGCCTTGCATCAGTTCAACCCTCTTGTTATTCAGCCACAAGCCATGACACAACAGGCTACCCGGCATGCTCGGCGTGTCTATGTGGGTGGACTTCCTCCAACTGCTAATGAGCAGGTAATTGCTTGGATAGTTTAATTTACTCACTTGCTCCTATTTGATGTTCTATACTTACCAGTTCATTATATCATACAGACCGTTGCCATATTCTTCAATGGAGTTATGGCAGCTATTGGAGGAAACACAGCTGGTCCAGGTGATGCTGTTCTTAATGTCTACATAAACCATGACAAGAAATTTGCTTTTGTGGAAATGAGATCTGTGGAGGAAGCAAGCAATGCAATGGCCTTAGATGGCATAATGTTTGAGGGAGCACCAGTCAAGGTTAGAAGGCCAACAGACTATAATCCTTCCCTAGCAGCTGCTCTGGGCCCAAGCCAGCCAAATCCAAATCTCAATCTTGCTGCTGTTGGCTTAACGCCTGGCTCTGCTGGAGGATTAGAAGGTCCAGATCGGATCTTTGTAGGTGGCCTACCATATTACTTCACTGAGGCCCAAGTGCGGGAGTTGCTCGAGTCCTTTGGACCTCTGCGTGGATTTGATCTTGTGAAGGATAGAGAAACTGGTAATTCGAAGGGATATGCCTTCTGTGTGTACCAGGATCTTAATGTTACCGACATTGCCTGTGCTGCTCTTAATGGCATCAAGATGGGAGACAAGACTCTTACTGTTAGGCGGGCAAACCAAGGAGCTTCTCAGCCTAGGCCAGAGCAAGAAAGCATCCTGTTGCAGGCACAGCAGCAGGTGCAGATGCAGGTATGAGCCAGCACTTTAGACTGATTTTAGAAGAATAATAAAGAAACTTGTTTTATGTTGACAATGTCTAAATTATTGTTTCAATTCTGACTTAAATCTTTTTGAACAGAAACTCGTATACCAAGTTGGAGGTGCCCTGCCAACAAAAGTAGTATGCCTGACACAGGTAGTGACAGCAGATGAACTGAGAGATGATGAGGAATACGTTGACATTGTGGAGGACATGTCGGAAGAAGGACGCAAATATGGTAAACTGCATGAGACCCATCGACTTTTCTTACCCTCCTTTGTTTTAAAAGCTCTTACATTCTGCTGTTATGATTATGGTTGCCTACCCTCAGTTACTGAATTGGTTTCCTTTTGTGTTTTTTGTCTTTTTTGTGTCTTTTTTGTAGTCGCACATAATACCATTGCAGAGTGTTTTATAGTCCGACCCTATGCAATATTGGCAATCGGGGCTTAACCCACAGAAGACACTGTTCTTTTGAGTTTGATTAATCATTATATTATTATCCTCTTGTATATATGTCTACTCACTAACATTTGGACAGGTAACTTGGTGAAAGTTGTAATTCCACGGCCTGACCCCAGCGGTGCTCTTGTTGCTGGTGTCGGAAAGGTATTCTCCTTCCTTTGATCTGTTATTCTTACAGCATTGTGAATTTTGGATAATACTGGCAGTTTGTGTATCCTTACTGATTCATGAGCTTTTGCTGCACTGCAGGTGTTTTTGGAATATGCAGATGTGGAGGGCTCGACAAGAGCAAAGACGGGGATGCATGGGCGGAAATTCGGTGGGAACCAGGTGGTGGCTGTGTTCTACCCGGAGGACAAGTTTGCTGCTGGGCAGTTCGACTGAAAGTAGTAGAGAGTTTGCAGTTGAACCACAGAATGTGGCATTTTTTTAAAAAAAAAATCTTTGATAGGATTTGGATCTTATCTTGAGTTTCGTGCTGAACCTATCTATATAAGTATTTACGTGCAGACCATTAGTCGGTGATGTTTAGACAGCTAAAATGAATTCATTTGCTATTTATCCTTGATCCACTGTTGCTCTAATTAACAGGTGTCAATTGTGGCGCTGTGCTGTGATGGAAAGACATGAGGGGACGTATGCATCTAGTTTAAATATATATGCTGCTGCTGCTGAGGATATATGGACGTATGCCTCCTAATTTAAAATAATAATATGCTCTTAAGTGTGTACATGCGGAAAAATAAAATAGAGACATGTTGGTTTGGTTCTGTCGAATTTCGTAACACTTTCCCGAACTGTCCCGTTCTTAACACTAAATTTGCCCCATTCATTATACTTCCCAGCCCCGTTCATAACACTTTGAGCTGGTGCGTGTTGTTAATGAAAAATGTATTTGTGGCACTGATGCTTACCCAAAATCGCACATCTTCACTGTCTGTTAACAGAAGTGCGGCCCAACCAAACCATTGTCTTACATCGCCTGTGGACTAGAAAATGCAATGTTTTGACGACAAGAGCTAGGAGATCACTAAGTACGTGGTTGGTTCAAAATTCTGATATAAACTTCCAGCAGTACTGATCTTAACTAAAAGCCTAGGCTGACAAGCCACGGGTGACATTGCCATTGTTGACGAGCCAAGGCTGACAAGGGCGTGTGATATTGCAACAAAATTTTAGTGTGGTCGTTGACGGCCAAAAATTGATCGCTATAAGAGTTTACGGCCAAAACGTCGGCATCGTCGGACCCCAACGGCTGAACATGGCTTCGCCACTGGTCGACCAGCAGTGAAGCTACACCAAAACACAAAGGTTGATGATGAGAAGAGACTGAAATGTTCTTGCTGGACAGAGATGCCGACGTTTTGGCCGTAAACTCTTAGCGATCAATTTTTGGTGGTCAACAATCCCAAAAACGTCCATCAGGCCTGTCTTGACCGAATTGCTTTTCTCCCGATACCACTCATTCCCACTGTAAATTTGCAGCATCACAAAATTCATATAGGTTGGGGAAGAATACATAGCTAGAGAGACGAGGGCTTTATTAGGCTACCAGGGAGGCTTGAGGCTATATATATAATGGTGCACGCAGAATAGTTGGTGGGTGATTTTTTATTACATTTACAGCTACGTGGTCTTCAACTTTTGCTCACACAGGCTGCCCTTAAATGTTGAGCCACAAATTGAAGAGAGTGAATCTTCGAGAAGTAATGAATAGATACTGAGCCACACGTAGCATATCGCACATGCCACACAACTGATAACACAAGCCGAGTCAATTTACAGGTAAACACGAGCAATGTTTGTAGAGAACAAAATGCAACTAAAATATGTGCAATATGGTAGGTCGAACACACTTGCTCATTGACCTGATGTTGAAACATTACGCAAGTTCCATAATAAATCAAGGAAGGAGGTGCCGTGGCCGTTTCGAAGTCTGATGTGTGAGAATAACTTAGGGTTACAAATTAATAGAATCACTAGATCTAATTAGGATACAAACTTAGACTTAGGTTAGATCTCTAGGATATTAGCTTAATTAGTAGAGCACAGGTAGGCTTTAGGTGCGAGGACCCGTGCCTGCTTGTTACACTACAAGAGAGTGGAACTTTGCCAAATGTCTGTTGCACTCGATAAAGACTGTTTTGCACTCGGCAAAGTGGAACTTTGCCAAGTGCCTGTTGCACTCGGCAAAGACTGTTTTGCACTCGGCAAAGCCTTTGCTGAGTGCAACACTCTGCAAAGAGATCCCGGCGTATGTGTTCACGGTAAACACACTCTTTGTCAAGTGCCAAAACAAGGGCATTCGGCAAAGACTTTGCGAGTGCCAGTGAGGTACTCGGCAAAGATTTAACGCCGTAGTCCGCCGTCACACCGTCTACTTTTTTCTTTGCCGAGTGCTAACACTCAGCAAAGAATTACTCTTTTCCGAGTGCCACTGCGCAGGCACTCGACAAAGAAATTTGTTTTTATTTTTTAAAAAAACTCTTTGCCGAGTGCCATAACCTAGGCACTCGGCAAAGAAATTTATTTTTTTAAAAAAATCTTTAGTAGCATCAATTCATGTAACACTGAAATAATGCCTTAAAGCACTACAAAACATATTTAAATCGTCTCAGAAGGTAAACATCAGCATGTGTGGGAATCACACGGTTTATATGATTATATAACATTATCCCAGGCAATGATCCAAAGCTTAGGAAATCTAGTATATACTTCTTGATTACTTATATATACAAACTATTTGTAGCAGCAAAACTGCCACGAATACATTGCAGAGCACCTAAGACTGCAATCTGAACCAAAACATTTGTACAGATGCCTTTTGGTGCTTCCAAAAAATAAACTAATCCATTTATCTCAACTCCACACGCAACAAATAAGCAAAAGAACAAAGTATCGTACCACACCCTAGAGCCAATCTGGAGATGACTTCCTTGGCAATTCCTTGCCACGTTCTTCCTAAACAAGGACACTGTTATATTAATCCCTAGAGCTCAAGGTATATAGATTGAGCCAATAGCCAAACCAAGTTCAGAGAGGTATGACAGAAACTGCTGCAAGGTTAAGAGAAGAATATGCATTGCATTTTACCTGTGGGATGATAATTTGTTTGTACAGCAGACCAAGTGCACTATATTTTTTCTGAATTGGCCAAGTGCAGTAGTATCTACACAACCAGCTGAATCTGCATTTTCCATAATATGATTACACTTGTGACTATGGAAAACACTTGGGAATATAACCTATAGAGTGAACTGAAGTATGATATTGCACTTGGGAATAAAATCTATAAAGTGAACTGAAGTATGATATTGAGTAGATTTTATAGAAAAGCATCCGTAATACTCAGGCAATTTCTTCCCCAAGTCATATGTTTCTATATAATCACTCCCTAAAGTCATATTACCTTGTGGACATTCCTTATCATTTGTCAATGCAACCAGCTTGCTCCTTAGGCATCGGACTCGTTCCAAGTTGAGGGAAATATATTTTGCTGTCAGCTCATCTTTTAATGGGTAAAGCTTCAGCCTCTACCTCAATAGCCTGAAAAAAATAGTGCAATCACTGAAACACTGAAACTGCAGCCTCTAACTCAATGCAGTGATTGCTACTGCTTAGTAGCAGTAGTAGAGCTAAAAACAATGATTTTGAATTTGCTTGGATATAATCCAGGAAGCATCTTATCTTATGCTAAACTAACATGACTACTAGCTAGACTGATCTCTGAACATTACAGGCAACCAATTCATACAAACATTTTTTCCACGTGAAGTTCCATTAAGCTTCCTACTAGCTAGACCATTGCTACTGAACCAAGCGATTATTCCAGACACAACCAGTATAGATTCAGAATACATGCATAGTTTCAACAACTAAAGCTGTCAGCTTTGTTAAAGACTCGTACTGTTCCAATAACAAGCATGATCACAGATATGACTTCATTTTTCGGAAACAAGCAGAATTGCCATCAGCTAGAATAATCTCAAGTATAGGATCCTAGGTAGGCAATCTAGCATCTATTACTTTTAAGATGGCATGCCTTGACCCTTGAGGAAGCAATCTGCTACAGTAGGTAGCTGCTATCTCACAACCAACATACCTCTGCTACACAACACATGTAACTTTCTTCTTTCTTAAGCATGTCAAGTTGTATCTCCTTTTTTTGGTCAGCAATCGATGTTCACTTTGAACTCTAAATAATGAGTACTGCTATTGACCATGGCCCTGCTTGGTTCACAGTTCAGACTTGAGAGAACAACAGTCCCAATCTACTACTACTGCTATGTATTTAAATGAAAATAGCTAGCTACCTTGAGAAGAACTGTAGCTCCTAACATTCAGGTACAGGATTCCTTGCAAGTAGTAATAAACAGATAAACAAATGGAAGAGTTACCCATGAGAGCAATGACTATTATCAAATGGAACTCATAATAAAAATGAGTTGTGCTGCTGCACTAGTTACTGAAACCTGAACACCTATGTAAGATCTTAAAAAGGTCTTTGAGTGAATCATCAAAAGATGGATGCTCTGTAACAGCTTAAAAAAGTGTAGCATACATTTTGTATCTAGTGAAATTTAGTGAGAAATACTAGAACATCCAACCTACTACAAAGCAGTGTATATACAACTATATATAAAAAACACCACACTGCTTGCCAACAGAAGTCCAAACTGCTGAATGCATAGACAAGATTATTCACAGGCCTAAGTAACACCTAATATCGTTATATGTCTGCACCTGCTCCACATTTGAATTAATAAGTTCAAGCCTTTTTTATATCAACCACAGCAGTACAGTTCAGAAGAATTAACACATCAACCACAGCTAGCAACTGACGCTAGCAATTCACAAATCATAAAGCAAAGCAAACGCTAAAGCACACAAATATGCAAATCATTTTGTTCTTACCCAACGAATGCACTATGTTGTGGCCAATTGAGTTCTTGCCTGACGAGCTGCCGTGGGCGTGATGCAGCAGAGCAGCTGGTGGTGGCGAGTCTCCTTTGCCGGCGTCATTGTCGGTGACCTCCGGATCCGCGGTGAGGTCAGTGGCAGGGGCGTCCCTTCGGGATCCATGCCGCCCGCCCTGGATCCGCGTGGACGAGGAGCGACGTGGCTGCCGTGCCGCATCTGGTGTTGGACAGCGTGGGAAGCCCTCCACCGCCGGATCCGCGAGCTCCAGCTCCGCGCCGCTGGAGGGGCCACGCCCGGCCCGTGCACTGCTGGAGCGGTCCCTGAGCCGCATGCGTCGCCATAGGGGCGTGCTGCTGGTGGGGGTCGCCCATAACCCGCATGCGCCGCTGGAGGGTTGAGGGAGAGGGCGTGCTGTGCGGGAGCAGGGCGACGGACTGGGCGACGCGAGGCGCGGGTGGCCGGGGGCGACCTACGGCGGCGGCGGGGGCTGCGGGGGGTGGTGCGCGGCCGGTTAGGGTTAGGACAAGGGCCTGGGGCTATTTGGTTTGGTTTTATACTTTTTATTTTAATCTTCGCCGAGAGCCAGTGGCGCAGCACTCGGTTAATATCCTTGTTCGCCGAGTGCTAACCACGGCACTGACCACGGCACTCCGCAGACTTTTTTTTTTAGCTCCAATTTTTTCGTGTGGCCTTAATACAATATTTAGTGCTCCATTTTAAAATTATAATAATATTTTTAATTTTTTTTGCTATATTTTATTCATTTATTTTATTTAGTTGAATTTTTTTGGATAATTTAAATTTAAACTAAAGGTGCATGAAATAATGAATTTTAGTGATTCAAAAATTTATATTCATGATATTTAGTGTATGTTGAGGCCGTATCCAGGAACTAACATGAAATTTTGAGCATGTTATTCGGTAACATGACGAGGGTGGTGCGGGAGAAGTTTTTTTAATTATATAAAATCCAAACAAAGTCTGAAAATTACGAAACTTGTCGAGTTGTCACGTCATCGCAGTGATCACAGGTGAAGATGTGTGGGTTTTTGGCATCCAACGTCATAACTTACTTGAAACCTCCTTAAATTTTTACCACAGCCTCCACATGCGATGACGTGACAACTCGACAAGTTCCGTGATTTTCAGACTTTGGTTGCATTTTATATAATTAAAAAATACTTCTCCTGTAACTAGATGGTCATGTTTCGTGAACAAGGCGTTCAAAATTTAGGGTGAGTTTCTGCATACAGCCTCAAAATACACTCTCCAACATGAATATTATTTTTTGAATGGCTATTTTTTATTATTTCGTGCACCTACAGTTTTAATTTACTTTTTCGAGAAAAATTCAAGTAAACAAAATAAATTCAACAAATATAGCAAAAACTTATAAAAAAGTCTCAAATTCAAATATGTGCCTGTATACAATATACTTGGACTACAGAAAAAATTTAAAATTAAAATTAAAAAAATCTTTGCTGAGTCGCAAAGAAGGCTGCTTTGCCGAGTGCCACAGCCCAGGCACTCGCTAAAGACCCTCTTTGTCGAGTGTCAGGGAAGGCACTTGGCAATTTTTTTTAAAAAAAATTTGACAGACAAGTGCGATCACGACGTCAAGTGTGGCACCTTTTTTACCGAATGCTGCCTTTGCCGAGTGTTGCACTCATCAAAGAGGGCCTTTGCCGAGTGCCACTCTTTGTCAAGCGTTGTGCACTCTGTGGCACTTGGCAAAGGCCCTCTTTGCCGAGTGCAACACTCGGCAAAGTCTGGCTTTGCTGAGTGCCCGAGTTTTAACACTCGGCAAAGTCTGCGACACTAGGCAAAGTTTGAGTTTTCCGTAGTGTTAGTTTGGTTGAGTTAATCGCGTAGTGTCTTTGGAATATGCAGACATTGAAGACTCAACCATAGCAAAGACGGGGATGCATGCACTAGTGCACATATGACCTCTAGTCCCGGTGCGTAACCCCCTGTATTCCCGGTATGCCAACCAGGGTTGCGACTAAAGGCCCCCTTTAGTCCCGGTCCTAGTCTTAGGATCGGGATTAAAAGGTACCCTCTAATCCCGGTTTGTGTTACCAACCGGGACTAGAGGCTGCGGCAGCCATGCACCATGCGCTGTCACGTAGCACATCTCTTGTCCCGGTTGGTGATACAAACTGGGACTAAATGTTTCAATTTGTTTTCTTTTTTTTGTTTTTATAACTTTTCTTTTATTTTATAGTTTGGTTGCATTGAATATTATACGCAAATATTAAGGATTGAAACTAAGAAGTTAATTTGGATCTTACAAATTACAACTAGCCATTTATCATGTTCATAAAAACTAACTAAAAATTACAATAAATTAGATGTTCAACCATAAAGTTAATTACACATATGTCCAGCTACTCTCCAAAGCGAGGAGAGGGCATTTCACTCTCTCGCAGTACAAGATCTGCGTAGTATAGATCACCGATCTTGTATCCCATAATGCTATCGATGAAGTCCAAAGTATTAATTAGTGCACTCTCCGTTGCCAGACAACCAGTAGGACAAGGGCGACTAACAACGATTAACGATGTTTTCGCAGTGAATGGCTCTCCCCTCTTAGTCGCTATCACATTTGCTTGATATCCTTTTGTAGTTAGTATGGGTTCATGAGCATATTTTCACTCATAACCCAATCTATGCATGGCCTGGTTTAAAATAGCTTCAAAACCGCATCCTGCATAGCTCATGCCATACTCCTCGATCTGTAAGTGTTGCAGAGAATATGATTATAAGAACCAAGCTTTATAACTTATAACAACAAAAAGTAGATGTAAGCTATGAAACTAAGAGTTTACCACATCATTTGGAAGGTTCTGAGATATCTGTGCACACAAGTCCGTAAGTTCGTCATGCATGTTGAGCTTTATAGCTTGAATCTTCACTAAACATAGAGTAGGCAAGGTGATCCCAATCCTCGCGAGCCTAGTTGCACATGATTTAACGATATATTTTATGGCAACCGATTGATTAGGTAACTGTAATCCTACCTCTAAGATTTGTACAAGTCTGCGATCATTACCACGACCAAGACCAATTGCAAAGCAGATTTGACATTACAATAGTGCACCACCATCTACATTATAGGTGCGAACATCCACTTCCGTAACCCCGAAATAAGATAGTGCCTCTTTCATCCAAATGATTGGGTTAATCCTCCGAGGTACATTTAAGAATCATATATATATCAACTAAAATTGATAAATTTACTACAAACATATAGATAGAGTTGCTTATTATGTGGGGTTGCAGCCACTCCACTTACGGCAATGTAGTATAGAAACCCCTCGAGCGTACATAGCCGGTGAAACCAATGACTTCCGGCGTAGGGAGACGACGTCCAACCATTTCTTTAATTTTGACTAAAGTTAAATTTATTGAATGTAATCATATTCATATATGCAAAGTAAAAAAATCAGTGACCAAATTAAAAAAAATCGTGTTCATATATACACATATATATATATCAAGTGCTAAGAACAATTTCAAGATGCTATGTAAAAGTAGAGTAATAAATTTAAGCCAACATTCCATCATAAAATTTCTATCAATTTACCAAACAATAATTAGGGAACAAGCCAAATAAGATGAACATGAACGTGACAGAAACACACCAAGCGGCCGCGCGGCGGAGTAGGGCGCGTCGGGGTGGCGGAGTCGGCGGCACGGTAGAGGTCGATAGCACCGTAGAGGTCAACGGCGCAGTGGAGGTCGGAGCTAGGGCTCCCAGGCGGCCGGGTGGCGGACGTCGGGGCAGCGGAGTCTGGCAAGTCGGGGCAGCAGCGTCGGGTGCGTCGGGGCGGGGGAGGTCGACGGCGCGGTGGAGGTCGGGGCGGGGAAGTCGAGCGCGTCGGGGTGGCGGCGTCGGGCGTGTCGGCGTTGGGCGCATTAGGGCTGCGGAGTCGGGAGCGTCGGGGCGGCGGTATCAGGCGCGTCAGGGCGGGGAAGTCGGGTGCGTCGGTGCGTCGAGGAAGGAAAGTCGGGCGCATCAGGCGCATCGGGCGCGTTGGGGCGGCGGAGTCGGGAGCGTCGGGCGCGTCGGGGCGGATCCGGTGGAGGTCGTCGAGGAGGTGGTGTGGCTGGGAGGAAGGAGAGAATGGGTGGCGGCGGGGAGGAAGGAGAGTTAGAGGGTAGGGATGGGCCTTTAATCCCAGGTTGTGGTTCCAACCGGGATTGTTAGGCCTTTAGTCCTGGTTGGTAACCCAACCTGGGACAACAGAGGCCTGCTTTGGCGCGGGGCCAAAATTTTAGCAAGGGCCAGTTTCATTTCCCGCCATTTTTTCATTGTTTTTAGTGTAAATATATAAAGCATCCAAATAATATATTAATTTATATATAGTATATTTATTTTGATATAATATATATACATATTTGTTCAGTTAAACATAAGGCATAAAAATATAATAAAAAGCATAATAAATTAGATAAAGCTTAAAATATTATAATTATTGAGATTCCTTACAAGAGAAATATACGATAACAAAGACCTAAAATAAAATTACATATCCGATAACAAAGACCTTTTTCTATATAGGTCAATGTTACAATCAAAGTGTACAAACATATTAAAATTTAACCACCTCAGTAGCGTTCTAGCATCTCAAAAACATCAAAAACGCCAGGTGATAACGAGCTATGCCAATTCGAGATGATCAAGGAGGCCGCAAAAACACATGCATGAGTGCGCCTCGATGAACCAATGCCTTTGGGTTCTCGCTGTTGGGGACGGTGGACACTGCATGGCTTCTTCAGCAAACGAGCCTCTGATGAACCAATGCCTCTTGGATTTGCAAGCAAATCCAGGGCCCATCGGATTTCGCTCGGCGCCGTCACCATGCAGTACCAACACTGCCTCACGACGGCAACTGTGCACAGCCCCGGATGGCACTGTCAACCTCGTGGGGACCCTAATATTCGGCGTAGCTCTATTTTTAGTAGCATTCTTCTAGCACCTCCACTATGCACCATTTTCGTGGACTAGGATAGGCAAGGATATTTGTATGTGTAGGGGTTTCTCTCATAGAGACCCCATTTGAGTGGATTTTTTAGAAATGGAAGATCGGGTAGTGAAGTAGAGTGTGTGAAATGAGCAGAATGTGTGTAGTGAAGTAGTGTGTGTGTGAATGAGATGAAGAGATCAGGGCTCTGATTATAGGAGTGGTAACCGTGGGGGTAGGTGGGAGCAGTGCTGGAAAGTTTAATCTCGGTTGGAAACAAAAACTAGGATTAAAGATCATTTAATCCCAGTTGGTATTACAAACCGGAATTAAAAGTCCTTGCTCCCACCTACCCAACACACACAAACACTGCTCCCACCTACCACCAATTTTGTTTTTTGTGTAAATCAATTTATTTTTTTAGTTTTAAAATAAATGTATAAAACTATGAATAAATTTTAATAAAGAATTTATTTTAGTATTTGAATTTTATCCTACTAAAGTTTTCAGTTTTGTGATATTTATATGTATTTATATTACTCATTATTCATACCATGATATCCTACTAAAGTAAAAATTTATGTATAGCACGAAGAGGTGTTACATCACAAATCGGGTTCAGCGTCTCTAGACAAGTAGAAGTAATTAAATTATTATATGACCAAATTAAAACATGAACTTTACAATAGCTGCAATAAAAAACCTTACAATAGGAGAAAATTAAATAATGAAACACACAACAAGTATAGATTATAATTAAAACTAAATTAAACTACAACCTTACAAACCAAACAAACTAAACACTAATCACTATCTTCAGTGGATCGGGCCATTCATTTGGACCCACCTATCTACAAATATGTACCAATTTTGGTCTCTGATCGTGTATCCCCTCTCAGTATCGATATAGTGCAGTGCCTGTATGATTACACTCTCTCGGACCACGTGAGACAAAGAGAATGATCGACCGTGGACAAAACCTACTGAAACTTCACTATTATGGTGGGTAAACCTTATGCTAAACTGTTTACCATCAATAGTATTCTGGCTAGTGCTGTCAACCCAATCCCAATTATAGTTAAAATAATCTGTAGCTTGGTTAAGAATGGCCATCAAGCCACATAAAGAATGGGTAACATCCTGGAGCGTAATCAGCAAGTGGCAGAAATAAAGATAATATTATTACGTTAGTAAACAATAAATAATATGCATGACAGAATTATCAATGTAAACTGATTTTACCACATCAAGAGTGAAACCACATCAAGAGTGTTATTTTGCATGCTATATTCGCTAAATGTAACAGCAGTGTAACCAGGGCAACGCAGAGCCATGTCCTTGTAGTATGAGAAATCACACACATTATATCCTATATGTCGAAGTGCGTCCAAACAGATCCCGACTGTAGATAGTTGGGCGCTCCTCATGGATGCGACCGGTGTCCCCCCTCTGGCGGATAGTGTGCTTAGGAGCATTTGGGTCTCGCCTCCTCGAAGGGATGGTAAAACTAATTTCACACTACCAGGTCAGAGCATTGGGAATACGGAGCGTGACCACGTCGAAGTGCTCAGCAAGTGACAAGGAAAGTGCATCATGTAGCCATTCTGCTGGCTCCATCCACTACGACATAAAAAATGCAATGCAATAATCATATTAAACTAATTATACTTATTTATATTAGCAAAAAAAGCAATAGATGTTGAAAATTTTTAGTACAATAGCTGGATAAGGGAATCGCGGAACGGGCACATTTGGAGCAAATGGCTCATCGCTTGGGTAGAAACCTAGTGCCTGTGGTGGCGGTAGAGGAGGTGCTACGTTGAAACCTAATCTATAAAATTTAATGAGTAATAAGTAAAATGAACCTAAATAATGAAATGCCAAAAAATGTATAGAAATATATATATATATACCAAAGAGATATCTCGGAGCCATCGTTCGAAGAGAAGTGAATTAGTTTTCTTGTGACTTCACCGATTTCACCGCGTGACTTCACATTCATGTAGAAATATATGTACAACAAATAAAAATAAATTCACCATCTCGACTTAACCAAGTAATAAAATAATTATTTACCATTGAAAGATCCGAAATTATATAAATAAAAGTTGCTAACCTTTTGAAAAAGATGATGCACGGTCCAAAGCTTACTCCTCCAACCAAGAACACGGAGCCGTTTGAAGTATTTTGGAATGTCTCGAGCAGGAGAACCGTAAGAGGGAATAACCAACCGGGATAAACTTGCCCGCCCTGCTACACGCCTGCAAAAGCTGCGTTTGGAGCCGTTGGGAGGGGCTTTAGTCCCGGTTGAAAACACCAACCGGGGTTAATGAAGTTTTTTTGCCCCGGGCCGAAAAATGACCGGGACTAAAGATCTGAATCAAAAGCCATTTCTCTACTAGTGATGGGCCAAAAAATTCGGCGTGGGCTGTGTTCTATACCCTGATCGAGGGTTGTTTGGTGCTGAGCAGACGACTGAAAGTTGTAGAACCTGTATTCTACCACACAATGTGGTAATTTTTTAATCTTATATTCAGGGCAGTTATTCCTATTGGATTTGAATCTTATATCTAGTTCAGTTTCGTGCTGAACTTTCTTTAAATAGGTGGTAAGATTCGTGCTGATAAGTTTTGTGTGGATCCATTAGTCGGATGATGTGGACTGCATGGTAGTTAAGACAAATTTCATTTGCTGTATATCCTCGGTCTACTGTTTGCTCAAATTGACTTTGTAGTTCAGAAAAAAATGAAATAAAGAGTATCAGTGCACATTCATGAAAGAATATGAGTAAGTCTTGGGCATGCTGGTTTGGGTTTGTCAAACCTAAAGAAGTGTCTACTACATTCATGAATATACATGTGAACGTACTGTAATTAGTAGGATAGGACAGTCACTGACAATCGACTGGCATGTGGGCTTCTTCTACGTGTCATTGAATTGCTTCGTTCGTAACACTTTTCAGGAGCTGCTTCGTCTTGTTAATATGAAAATGTATTGTGCCACAGATACTGACCCAAAATCACTCATCCTACATGGTCCTTGAATGGAAGTGTTCACTAGCTGTCCTAGCAACAGATGAACTTCCAACTAGGACATCTCACAAAGTCCGTGGTTGTTGTTTTTTTTTTTTCAAAATTCTAGGATAACTTTCAGCAGTGTTCTTAGCTAATAAAGTGATTGCTGACAAGATGATACTTCCATTGTCGAGGAGCATTGAAGCTATACAACAATCCTACCAGAGCACCACACTAAGTTTAGCCTGCATCACATGCATGACCTTCAGATCAATACAAAGATGGAAACAGATGGATCTGATGGAGATGGACAGAGTTGTGCCACAAACATCCTTTTTCCTCTTGTTCAGCCAAATGCTCATCTGCTGATACCACTCATTCCCATTGTAATGCTCCTCTGTAGCATGGCAAATTCATATGGATGTTGTAGAGAATACATAGCTAGACAGACATGTTGGCTTAATACACTACCTGGAAGGCTTGAGGCCATATATATAGCAGTGTGTGCATAATAGTGGGTGGCTAGATTTCTTATTACATTTACAGCTACGTACGTGGAGCAGAACCTTTTCTGCTCACACATGCTGCCCTTAAAAGTTGAGCACCACAAACTGAAAAGAGTGACTTCCAAAAGAAATGAACAGACTCGACTTTATTTGCGTCAATGACTTTTGATCTGAATGTTTAGTGCTTGCTGCTGATACACCAGCAAAACTAGGGCGGTCACTATTCATCTGCATTGTGGCCATGCATTTGTAGACCACACCGTGTAACTTACCGCTACACGCTAGCATTGGCCAAGTTCCGAAACAACTATAAGTAACGCAAGGCAGAGTCAATTTATAGGAAAACATGGGCAGTGTTTTTAGAGAACAAAATGCACCTATATTATGTGCGGTCCAGTATATGATATCGCTTAAGTTACAGGAAAGTTGAAAACTTGCTCTTGACCTTTTGATGCTAGAAATTTAGGTAAATTCAAAATTGATCACAGCGTATGGATTCTCCTTTGCAGATGGAGATGCCATGGACAATGGTGGAATAATGTTGTTAACATCGTTGGCAAAGATGGGTCGAAGTAGCCGATAGTGGAGATAACGGTACACAATATCCCTGGGTGCAACCACACAATTGAATATCATATTCCTTCTGTCTAACTGGTGGCATGAGAGAAATCATATCATTGAAGGTGAGACTAGGAGAACGTCCAGGGAAATGTCTATTTTGTTGTGTTGGAAATCAGGCAAAATAATGGAGATGCATGAGAAGAAAAGAACTCCCCGGCTGGATATTCAGCTGCAGCACCAAAATGGGAAAAGCCACAACCAGACTTTCTTTAAACAAATGTCGATGGAGGAGTTGATCCTACAACCAAAAAAGGGAGTTTGGGAAATATTATTTGGGATGAGGATGTGGACATCATTAGAGCTGGAGTGGGAGTTTTGATTATGCTTCTGATGCTATTCATTCAATGGCATGTATACAAGGATCAAAGGCTGCTCATGAGCATGGTATAGGAAGAATCATCTTGGAAACTGATGTATCAGCTGATTATCGCCTGACATACTATGGTGGAATTATACATGATCTGAAGGTCTGTCTGCAGGAGGACTTTATTCCTGCAGCCAATCAACTTGCAAGATTGGGTGCCGCCAATCAAGTAGGCCAGGTCTATGCATCACATGATGTACGCAGTTGTATCATGGTACTGGTGGCCAGCTATCTTGCTGTGTGGCAGCGATTAAGGGAATCCGTGTGGTTCCTTAAAAAAAAACTTATATGCTTTACAGTTCCAAGCGACTATATCACATATCATGTGACAAGGCGGTGTCACACAGATGTTTCTATGCAATGGTGCCGCAACTGTCACCGGCTGCGTGCTTGTGCCAGGTCAGCGACGATCAAGCTCCTCCCTGTCTTCTCAACCTTAGTAATCTATGCCTTGATCGTTCCGTTCCTGATTCTCTACAATATGAATGAGTGGATCCATAGGTGTTGTTGGTTAGATTATGATTGGCGTCTGATTTTCAGTCTGTGTTGTTTGGGGGTCGTAGTGAAACGAAGACGGTTGTGGGATGAGGTATCAAATCAGCTTCTGCCAGCTTGCATGACTATGTATAATACCAAGATACTATAATAATAGTTGCGATCCTGTGTCATCCCCGTCTGAAACACATACAAACTGATTGCATTGTATCTTCCTGAATGAGTAAGAAAAACACAATGATTTTCTCTAGCAACACATTGTTCTTTGAAATTTTCTCTACCAAGGCAGTTCCCATCAGAAGTCAATTTTTGACACTACCATAGTTGAGGTGCATTTAGGCTACACAGTCCATAGAGTGTTGCGCTATAACCAGGTACCACTATATATTGTGACCGCACCACTTGGAGGGAAATCCAAACCTTGGGATAGATGCAGAGATGAAAACAGATTGACCAAGTGCTCCTGGACCGAGTTGTGCCATCCCTTTCACAGAAATGCTCTTCTGTTGATACCACTCATTCACATTGTAAAACTGCTCCACTGTTGATACCACTCATTCACATTGTAAAACTGCTCCGAAGACTCTAGTATTTCAAATTCATATGGACGTTGCAGAAGAATACATTGGGAGACTATATATATACAGGGCTCAATAAGATGAGTGGCTTCAGGCTATACATATAAGGGTGTGCACAGAATAGTGGGTGGGTGATTTGTTATTACATTTATCACAACTAAGTAGGGCCATCACTTTAGCTCCCAAATGCTGCCCTTAAAAGTCATCCACAAATTATCGAAAAGAAATAAATAGATAACTACGGCTTGCCATTTTGATAAACCAAACTGAGTGAACCACATATGCGTCTTCTATAGACACTGCCCCTGAACTTAATTTATTAGCTTCTGATGAGAAACTAACAAGCCATCCTGTTTGGTTCTTTGGGAAATCCTCACTCTGCAAACAGAATACTAGTGAGATAATGGCCACGACATGTTCAAGCAGCTAGGACAATAGGTCATTACAATCCATAACTCGCTCGACTCAATGCAAAGCTAAAATAATCAAATTGATTTGCAGATCCCCACAGTGTCAGCTTCCACCTTTTTCTTCTTCTTAGTCAAGTTGGCATTTTCAATTTTGGGAACAACAAAAGGGTTCACTAAGAAGATTACATGTAACCATGGATTGTCACAAAAATTGTCGCCTGAGTTCACTTAGAGGATCATTTAACCATATGGTTGACTCTGATTCAACAATGGTTTACATACCACTGCAAGCAGTGCTCTATAGTCATTGTGTTCTTCATCTTCAATAGGCTATGTTTTATGCAGAGTTGTAGACTAGTATGACTTTACATAGAGAACTTGAGGACAAGAAGCTACCTAGAGTAGGCACCATAACAAAATAGACTCTAGTCTGATAGGCATTATCTGCTGATAGGTTAGGAATCTAGCAGGTCGTTTATATTATGCCACAGGCAAAGCAGGGGAAGAGCGCAGTTTCACTGCCACAGTGCTCTGCCCCTGGAATATTTATTGTCCAGTTCATAACACTTCTGAGGTGGTTCGTGTTGAAGCTGGACAGAGTTATGCCACAGATATCCATCGTGCCTGTCTTTAGCGAATTGCTCTTCTGGGGATACCACTCATTCTCACCTTAAATCTGCAGCATTTCAAATTCATATATGAAGGATGGAAAAGAATACTTAGCTAGGGCTTAAGCTACCAGGGAGGCTTGAGGTGATATAATATATAATGGTGAGCACAAAATAGTGGGTGGGTGATATGTTATTACATTTACAGATTGATCTAGCACTTCTGTTGCACATGTTGCCACAAATTGAAAAGAGTGAATTTGAACCACAAATTGAAAAGAGTGAATTTGAAAAGTAATGAACAAATAGTACGTATGACGGCTTGACATTTTTCTTAAACCTAACTAAGTGAGCCACATATAGCGTATTGCACATGCCATATAAGGACAACACAAAACAGAGTCAATTTACAGCATATGCAAACTTAGTGACGTTTGTAGAGAACAAAATGCAACTAAAATATGTACAGCCTAGTATATATATTTTGTAAGTTAGAGGCAAGTTGAACCCTTGTTCCTCGAACTTGTTGCAAAATTAGGCAAAATTCATAATTAATTCACGGACAAAAATCATGCTGATCACTCATACTAATAGTGCTAACTACTGTTTCAATTGTTTGTTCTCCTTCGTAATAGTCTCTAATGTTATCCATATAATTTAATCTAGGATTAGTATTTCTATTACTTTTCTCCTTTCCTTTATTCTCTTTGTAGTATAATCCTAGCTAGTGAAAAGAAGGTTTCTTTTCCTTCCTTTCCCTTTGATGCTGATGACATCGAATGGCGTAGGCCGAGAACTAGATTTTTTTTTCTGTGTGGTTGACTCAGGATAATTGACTGAAGCTATTGATCAGGACGGGTTATAGGGTTGGATTTAGCCTCTTTATTTTGGCAGGTCGGCCACAATTCTGGACCCACTTGCACAAATGTCAAAACATTCTGAACCAGTGTCGGATTGGCAATTGGAAGTTCTGAACCTTGGTGGATCGATGGTGTCGGTGCTGTAGTCTATGGTTGCCACAAACAGATAAACTCCATGTGACCACAAGGCTTGTGTGACCATATGTGCCAGTCCACACACAAGCATCAAAGCCCAATGGCTGAACAACTTTTCGTCGCATCATGTAATTGTTTTTTTCGTGCGCTGCGAAAGAAGGTCAGAGCCTCGAACTTCAGGCTCCCAGAGTGCGACACAGGTTGGGATATCTGCGGAAGAGCAAGGTATGGCGAGCGCCCTACACCTTTCCCTACCGGCCCTCCACCCCTACACACAGTCTGTCACAGGCTGCGTTCTTGTGCCAGGCCAGTGACGATCAAGCTTCATTATCCATGACTCCTCGGCCTTGGTAATCTATATGCCTTGGCTGTTCCAGTCCTGATAATTTACAATATATATGAATGAATGGATCCGGTGTTGGTTGTTAGTTTACGATTGGCGTCCAATTTTCAGTCTGTTTTGATTGGATGTCGTGGTGAAACAAAAGCAGTTGTGGGCCGAGCCAGTATCAAATCGTCTTGCTACGAGATGACAAAGTCCATGAATGTTTTTCGAACTTTTTTATAACATCAGCATTGGTAGTTATCATCTAAAGTCAAATATGACATTGCCATAGTCGAGGTGCATTGAGGCAACACCAGTGGCGAAGCCAACATTAAATTTATGGTTGTGCACTGCTAAGTAGATATGTATAATCCAGTAGCAATACATGGTGAAAATTTAACTACTTAGTGGTAATTTTCTTTGTTACCCTGGTGCCCGTGCATCAGGCAAGAGCGCCACTGGGCAACACAATCCACAAAGAGTGCTGCGCTATAACCAGGTGCCACTATGTGTGACCATCAGCATGGGGGAAAGCTGCATCTTGAGATGGATGCAAAAATTGAAACAGAATGATCTACTACCCCTGGACGGAGTTGTGCAAAGGACACCCTTCTCCATCCCGGCCCTTTCGCAGAAATGCTCTTCTCCTGATACCACTCTTCACATTTTTTTTTGAGCATATACCAGTCTTCACATTGTGAAACTGACTCCGAAGACTACAGTATTGTAAATTCATATGGACGTTGCAGAATAATCCATTAAGAGACTAGAGTGCTGAGTATAAGCTTAGAGTCTTGAGGCTATATATATGTACAGTGTGCACAGAATAGGGGTTGGCGATTTGTTATTACATTTTTTACAACTAAGTACGTCCAGCACTTTAGCTCCCACATGCTGCCCTTGAAAGTTATCCACAATTTGAAAAGTGTGCCTTCGAAAACAAATTAACAGATAACTACGGCTTGCCATTTTGATAAACCAATCTGACTGAACCACATATGTAACGTCTTTTATAGACATAGAGCTTCTGATGAGAAACTGGTAAGTCATCCTGTTTCGTTTTTTGGGAAAGCCTAGCTCACTCTGCAAACAGAAATACCATTGAGATACTTGGGACATGTTCAAGCAGCCGGGACAATGAGCCATTCCTATCCCAACAGAACTATATATCCATAACTGGCTCAGCCAAGGCAAAGCTAAAATAATTAAATTGCCTTGCAGATCACTAGTGTCCAGTACTCACGACTTCTTTTCTTCGTAGTCAAGTTGGTATTCTTAATGTGGGGAACAACAAATCTGTTTACTAAGAAGATTAGATGTAACCATATAATTGTCACAAAATTGTAGCCTTCAAGCGAGTCCACTCAGGCTCACCAATAGTTTACATTTTTAGAAAAGGGAATTTTCATTCCGGCCTCTGCATCGATTGATGCATATAGCGAAACAAGTGTCAGTATCGTTTACACGGCATTATTGCGCAATCATCCACACGCAGGTGGGAATACAAGTGTTGATAAACAGAAATAACGTTTATGCATCCACACGCGGTTGGGCATGGAGCTGAGGGAAATAATGGGAAACTCTAGCTAGTAATACGATAGCAGGAACTCCATCCGTGACGACCGAAAACCTCCATTGCAGCTGATTCAAGCGCGCGACATCCCAGCTGAACGTGCAATCTTTCTTCCTCCTGCTGAAGTAGACCCCAAAACCTGATCCAGTGGGTGCCCCTGAAAATCACCTGCAAAGGAGTGAAGCGTTGAGCCCTGTCGAAGATCATATCGTTTCTGCTGAGCCATATTGCCCAGAGCATAGCTGAAGCTCCAATTAAAATCTTGCGGCGCAAAGCTTTATCAAAGCCACCCAGCCAATCGTACAACATATGACGTATAGACACAGGTGGAGATAAATTAAAGGTAACAAAGACCATGCGCCAAACACAACGAGCAATAGGACATTCGAAAAAAGATGTTGTATGGATTCATTCAAATTGCAGAAACAACATTGCGAATTTCCATCCCATCCTCTTTTCGCTAAGTTATCCTTAGTTAGAACAACGCCTTTAAATAGATGCCAAATGAAAATTTTGACTTTTAGTGGCATTTTTAGTTTCCACAAAAGATGCTTTCTCGGTATACATGGTGGAGTAGAAAGTGCCCTATACATAGACCGCACTGTAAACCTACCATGCTGTTGACAACCCCACACGAACTTATCTTGTTGACCAGATAACTGGACATCCATGACTGTAGCCACCAAGTCATTCCACATGATCAAGTTCTGACCAACGAGTTGTCGCCTAAAAGAAATATTGAGAGGCGCCGAGTGCATCACAGATGCCACCGTGTCATGCCTTTTGCGAACAATATTAAAGAGGCTAGGATAACGCCGACAAAAGGGTATATCGCCACACCACACGTCTTCCCAGAAGCGTATTTGAGTGCCATCACCAACCTGAAAATGCCCTAAATCCAAGAACTCCTGTTTAACTTTCATTAGACCACTCCAGAACTGGGAGTCACCAGGTTTTAGGGTAACCTGTGTAAGGGATTTATGCCTCAAGTACTTATTCCTGAGAAGACGATGCCATATCCCATCCTCATTTAATAACTTAAAAAGCCACTTACTCAAAAGACATTTATTTTGTAAATCCAGATTGAGAATTCCTAGCCCCCCGAAATTGCACGGAGTACAGAGTGTCTGCCACTTAGCTAGCCTATACTTCTTTTTGTGCTCATCGCTTTGCCAGAAAAAGCGTGAGCGATAGAAGTCAAGCTTCTTAAGTACTGTCCACGGCACCTGGAAGAAGGAAAACATAAACATTGTCAAGCTACTGAGTACTGAATTCAGTAGTACCAAGCGTCCACCAACTGAGAGATGTTTGCCTTTCCAGCCCGCAAGCTTTTTTTCAAATCTCTCTTCAACGGGTCGCCATTCTAAAATTCTTAGTCATCTATGGTGCATGGGAATCCCAAGGTACCGAAGAGGAAGGGTGCCTATACCACATCCAAATATCTAGGAGTATATATCAGCCCTTTCCTTCGCGGCACCATAGCAAATGAGTTCACTCTTATGGAAATTTATCTTGAGGCCAGACAAATGCTCAAATGCACAAAGCAAGAGCTTCATATTCTTAGCCTCTTCCAGATCATTCCCTAAAAAGAGGATAGTATCATCTGCGTACTGAAGGATGGAGAGACCATCATCGACTAGGTCTGGGATAATACCTCTAAGTTGCCCCGCTTCTTTGGCCCTATTAATTAGGATGGCAAGCATGTCAACTATGATGTTGAACAGGATAGGAGAAAGCGGATCTCCCTGTCGCACTCCTTTCCTAGATTGGAAGTAAGGGCCAATATCGTCATTTACTTTGATCCCAACACTTCCCCTAGTCGTTACTTGGTCGATCCACTTGCACCAAGTTGGTGAAAAACCTTTCATTTTTAAGACCTGTTGTAAAAACGGCCATTTTACCTTATCGTAAGCTTTCTCAAAGTCTAATTTGAGAATTACACCATCTCGGCGCCTCTTGTGCAGCTCGTGTAAAGTCTCATGTAGGATAACCACTCCCTCCATAATATACCTACCCGGAAGGAAGGCAGTCTGTGAGGGTCTAATGACTTTTTGGGCAACGCTATTAATCCTATTATTGAGAACCTTTGTAAAAATCTTGAAGCTCACATTCAAGAGACATATTGGCCTGTATTGCTGAATTTGAACCACATCAGCCTTTTTTGGTAACAAGGTAATAACACCAACATTAAGGCTGTGGAGGGGTAATTCGCCATCATGGAAACACTCAAACAAAGCGATTAGATCCTCCTTGATAACATCCCAGAAATGCTGGTAGAACTCAGCAGGGAAGCCATCAGGACCTGGTGCTTTATTGTGTTCCATTTGAAATACCGCCTCCCGGATTTCAGATTCAATGAAGGGCGCAGTTAACAGATCATTCTCAGTAGGAGACACCTGGGGAATGTCATCAATGCGGTGTTCATCCAGACTAAAATGATTATCTTCCGGAGCGCCAAATAATTTTTTTGTAATATGTAGTGATATATTGTTTCAGGTTGGTATCACCAATAATAATCCCTTCCTCTTGTTCAAGTTGTATAATTCGTGTCTTACGATGCCTTCCATTTGCTAAGAGATGGAAATACTTCGTATTATTATCACCCTGAATTAAATGTGTCGCTTTTGATCGTTGGAGCCAATATAACTCCTCTTCACGAAGCAACTGCATTAATTCAGTTTGCAAATACGTCTTGTATTCCAACTCTTGCGGTGACAGCAACCTAGATTCCGCCTGTCTATCTAGGTCGTCCAACATGACATGTAGTTCGTCTTTCCTCTTCCTAGCGTTGCCACTTCTATACTTTGCCCATCCCCTAAGGAAACGTCTCAAAGATCGAATTTTGTTTTGCCATTTGGTCATTGGGGAGAGCCCGCGTTGCTCCCTCTGCCACACCTCGGTAATTAGCTCTTTGAAACCGTCAACCGTCAACCAGCTCAACTCAAAACGGAAGATTGAGTTATTTCCCCGGTGTGAGGTGACTCCAGCATCAAGGTACAGAGGAGTGTGGTCAGACAAATTTCTATGTAGCGCATAAACAGTGGCTCGGGGGAATTTTAACTCCCACTCAGTACTCACTAAAATCCTATCTATCTTCTCAAAAGTGGGGACAGGCATAGAACTTGCCCAAGTAAACTTACGCCCCGTTAACGCTAGCTCCCTGAGGTTTAAAGCCTCGATACAGGCATTGAAAAGGTTCGGCCACCTGCTATCAAAGCGGTCGTTGCTTTTTTCACTGGGGTGTCTAATAATATTAAAGTCCCCCCCAACCATCAAAGGAAGTGTCTCTGAACTACAAGAGTTCACAAATTCTGCTAGGAAACGATCTTTATGCTCAGCTTGCGCTGCACCATACACTGCTATGAGAACGGAACGAAATCCGTCTACCTTACTTTTTAAAGTAAACTTCACAAAAAAATATCCAACTTCAACCGCTTGCACCTCAAAAGAGAGGGTGTTAACTCCTAGCGCAATACCCCCAGAGCGGCCATTTGGTGGGATCCAATGCCAAAAAAACTCTCTACCTCCGCTAAAAACTAAGAGAGTGGCATCAGAAAAATCCCGCCGCTGCGTTTCAAGTAACGCAATAAAATCTGGGTTATTTTCAGCAGAGAAATCATGTAAAAAATTCCGCTTAGCCAAGTCTCTAAGACCTTTGCTATTCTAGAAAATTCCTTTCATTTATCTATATTCGAGTGAGCATCTTTTACCTTCTTACGCACTTTTTCTCGTTTTGCCAACCGAGAGGCTTTGAGATTTAACAGTGCAGCAAGAGTCAATTTTTCCTCAGAGATCTCATCTAAAAGATCCTGCGTGAGATCACCAGCAGGGTCTCCTAAAGCCAAATGATCAATAACTTCATCCAAATCGGATTCCTGATCACTATTATCACCTTTGTTATACACCGATGGTGTGAGCACCCGTTGTGCTTCTAGGTTTCGAATTCTAGAGATGGACGAGCTTATTTGTTCAATACCCGTGCCAATAGAAATCCCTATGCTAGTTAAATTACCAGTAATTTGCTCATCACTGAAATTTAAAAGAGAATGGGTAGGCAGGTTACCTTCTTCTAAATTTTGTTTTGCTGCAAACCTTTCAGCTCTTTTTGTGGAATCTTCGTCCACAGAGTCAGCCCTGCGGTTACTCCTCCGCAAGGGTGTCTTCTGCGCCCCATTTGCCGTCCTTGCTGCCATTGTCGTGGCAGGACTGGACTTGGCGAGCATCTGTTCCTTCTGAAACCTGCCCGCACTCGCCACAGGAGTATAATTGGCGGGTTGAGTCCCTCCTGTTAAGTTAACGCCATCTTCCAGTGCATCATCAAGGAGATCATCCGCCTCCGGATCAAAAGTAGGCTGGGTGGCCGCAGCTACCTTTGTCCCTTTCCCAGTCTTTGTCCCAGTAGGGTTCGGCGGAGTTTTTTTCTCCTTTTCCCTATCAGTACTGGGCGCCTTCTTTTCTTCTTCCATTTTATCTTCCTTGCCCTCCTCTGTGCCATTACCACCTCCTGAGTTGTCGTCTCTCTCATGAGTGTCCTCGTCCATCCCTTCATAACCTTCCACTTCGAACTGCAATTCAAACCACCATCTTCCGATCACCACATCCATTTTGTTTGGGATGAGTTTAGGATCTAAGACAGCGACCTGAAATCTGCCGAATTTATTTTGCCTTGTAGTTACCATATCAACCTTCTGTGTTGCCCCGAACAAGGTACCTAAAGCCCACAGCACCTCATATGAACGGAGACCCCTTTTCAGGTTCAGCACTTTCATCCACACGCAGGGAAGCTCATCCCCATCAGGTGCATCATCCTCAAAAACTTCAAATTTCAACACTTTCCCATCCTTAAGCTTTGCCGAACCAAAGCTCACGACACGTTCCAGATCCATCTTGGATGGGAAAGGGACAATCCATGTGTCATCGCTCTCTCTATTCACCACCCACTGAAAGGTACCATGTACAAGATGCTTGAGGTGTGTGGTAAGCTCATCATCGGAGAGGGATCCACCACACACTGTTACCATGGCAGTATGGTCGTCTACAGTGCTGCTTGCAATAGGACCGTGGGGTATATAGTAGAATCCCAGGTTATCAACAGCACAACCAACAACATATGCCATCGGTTTCGCTTTTTTCCTGATCGGGCATTTGAAAGTAGTGTGCTCCTCACTTGCACAAATAGCGCAGCTTAACATGGCATGACACTCCTCCTTAGTGTGGCCCTTTGTATTGCATTTGCGGCACCATTTGTCCACCCCTTTTCCTTTGATATCATCCACCAAACCGGCATTGACTGTTCCTGTTTTCACCTGATAAGTTGCTTGATGGCAGGAGCTTGAGGCAGCAATTGGTTTTTGCATAGCTTTCTGCGGACCAGGAGCTTCCTGGAATTGACGCTGTTGGTTTGTGCTACTACCAGAGCTCCTGCCATAGCCAAACCCTGACCTTCCACCACGATTTGCTTTACCGCGGCCCCGCTGAGCAAACTCCTCTCGCCCCTGGTGAAAAGAGTCACCCTCCTGGCCACCTGCATCTTGGCCAAGGTGCCCCTGGCCCGGACGTTGAGCACCGAAGGTGAAGCGTGTGACGTCCGCCTGGGCAGCGTGGCCAAAGTCGACGCGACCAACTTGAGGACCTGCCGCAACACCAAAGGCAGCCGCTCCACCGAAGGCAGACGTACCGGCGAAGCCCGATGTGCTGCCAAAGGAGGCCGATGCAGCACCGAACACTGCATGCCCAGGGAGACCTGTCGGCTGCGCACGATGCAGCACCGCAGATCCAAAACCTGCGGCGTGACCATGGCCCCTTCCGCCAAAGACAGTCCCGCCTTGGCCCTGACCACCAGTGCGCATGCCACGCCCAGCGACATCACGTCGAGCATCACGGCCATCGTCACCAATAATTTACATACCATTGCAAGCAGTGCCTCAAAGTCATTGTGTTCTTCATCTTCAATTGGAACAGTATCCGCTCACCTCAGTTTTACCAGGCAACATGCATGAACATTTGCCTAATATTATCCTGACACCGTCCATGCTCAACTGCTTTTCTGCTGAACTTCACAAAGAAGCGCCATCAAGAATTCAAGATACAGTGGAGACATGGCAGAATAAGTACGTAATGGGAAAAAGTGCCGACTTAGAAGAATCCACAATGTGTTGTTGAGGTGAGGAGAGTATATATGAGGGATCTAAGATGACTACCAAACAAAGTGTGTTTCAGTGTAATTCATACTAATAGCACTACTGAGTGCTTATGCATTCCGGTGTTAATAGACAGCTGCACTGTTGCAGGTTGAAGTCTTTATTAGTGTGACTAATTATAAATCAATTCAGTTGGGTGGTCCCAATGGGCAGTTTTTAATGTCGACTCCAGCCACTGTATAGACGTGCTGGCTTGAGCAGCTGAATCCTTCACCCTTGGTATATATACACCATTGAGATGGCATATTGAGTTCTCATGTTGCAATAGAAGTTAAGTACAAAGTTCTAGTCTTCTGTTCCTTCCATCTAATTACAGTTTCGACTGCTATATAGTTGTCCTCACTTATACTCCTAGGTGATTAACAAGGCGTTTGCTTATATGTATATCCATGTAACCAAAATATATAAGAATGAGTGGCATCTGGAAAGAGTAGATATGATGATCGTTGTGCTGCAGAAGATGATGGTTTAAGAGTGGCAGGCCATGACAATTCTGGGATTCACATTGTTCTTCCATGCGCAACATGAAGGCTACGAACAGGGACTATCTCAGCATGTTATCTGCCTTCATACCTATTTGCTGAGAATGCAACTATGGGAAAATAAATGGGCTCATCCAGCATGGTCACCCTGGTTACCAGGGAAAGAAATGGGTTCAAGATTTGAATTCAATGATCTAGAATAGGCATCTCTTATTTAGAATTTCGTGGAGTATAAAGTTGCCGAGGTCTCTGAACAAAATATAAGAGATCCTCCTCACTGAAGCAGGTGGTCTTCGTAGGGACTAGACGGACTACATCAAAATAGAATTCAAAATGATGGTTACCGTCTTGTGTACATACGCATGTCCCATCTTATCTGTCGAGATGAACTTGGGTTAGACACATGCAAAACGCCCTTCTGAGTTGTGTTAAAGCTGACATAACTTCATTAGTATATAGCTGTAACATATCTCCACTCGTTTAATTGACATGTAAGCTATAACAAACTAAACCTAGTCATCAGAGAAAATTGTTGTGCACATTAACAACTTTTTAGATGGTAGAATCGAAAAATGAGGTTATACCCATAGGGACAATGATAGTAGAATACGGTTTTTGCTCACCGTGGTGCATAATATAAGGTAAGACGGACAAGATCTTGTCAATGTGGAATTTTCCTATAGTATGGAGTTACAAAGGCATTGAAAAATTACAGATGCATTCTGATTAATATCTATTGACACCACACAAGCTCAATGTACTGCTTTTGTGCTAATATAATCTTCACAAAGTAGCAGAGTCAATAATACAAAAATACAGTGGAGTCGACAGGGAGCAGAATAGTGAAAGCGAAAAAGTACTCATGTAGAAGAGCACACAATGTTTTGTTGAGGTGGGGAGAGTATGTAGAAGAACCCAACAAAGTTCATTCAGAATGTATAGTAACTGGTACTAGTAGCACTACTAATTTCATATGCATTTTGTTGTTAATAGACAGCTTCAATGTGGCTGGTTGAAGTCTATAGTAGCATACGTATCTGACTAATTTTAAATCTGTCTAGTTGTGTGGCTCCACAGGGCTGTTTTCAGTGTGGACTCCAGGCACTGTTCATTTATACAGGCTTGGCTAGCTGAATCCTTCACCCCTGGTATATTGAGTTCTCATGTTTCTTAGAAGTGAGGTTCAGAGCTCATCATCACTAGTCTTCTAGCCCTTATGTCTAACTGTAATTTTGATCGTTCCATAATTGTTATTGCAACATCGTCACATATATTCACAGGTGATTAGCTAACAAAGGCTTGTATGTATATTCGTGACAACAGAGGCTGCAGATCATGTTATAACTTATAACCCAAGTAGATAAGAATAATTGGCATCCGGAAAACAGAGTATATAAGACAATGGGTTTCCTGCTGACGATGATGGAAGATCTGGTGCTCCTCTCGTAAGCACATCTATTCAGTACTCCTCCACACTTTCTTTCCTGTCCGGGACTAGTGCCTGAGCATAACCTTCACCCTGGAGAGGGAACCTTTGCCTTGTCTAGAGAAGATACCTTCACCACAGCTGGTGAGGGCACAGCAAAAAACCCTACACCCCAACAAATAGGCAACTCTTGTGTATAACTTTGTGGAGGATTAACTTGCAGAGCTCTCCAATGACATGATGGATTTTCAACAAAAAATAATTGAAATTAATGGTTAAGGGCTTTTGGAGATGAGCAAATTCGCAACTTATGTGCCAAGATGAACTTGCTAGGAACACGTACAACAAGCCTCATGTGTGTTGTCTTCCTTCAGCTGAGCATGCACATAACTACTTGATCCTACTACCATAGTTTCATTTGTATAGAGCAGTAGTATGTTTCCAGTCATTTAATTGAGGTGTAATACCCGGTCATTGAACAAAAAAAGTTGTTCATTTTAATAAGTTTTTGAATGGTAGAATCCAAACAAAGAGCTATAACTTAGTGAAACATAATCTTAATTGAGCATATTTTTTTTTTATCTTGTTGCATAATAGTGTAAGTTATGACGAACAAGAAGTACTCACTATGGTATTGCCATATAGTCTAGAATTGCTACGACATCAACAAATTAGATGCCTTCTACAAAATTCTGCCTTCAGATTTCAGGTGAAGTTATTTATGTTGCATTATATTTGTGATGCATATGTCCACTACTGCAGTGTTTTTCCCAATCAATTCATATTTTGTACTGCTATTTCCAATTAATATTGAACTGGTGATTTTCAGCATTCAATAGCACAAAATTTGCAAGAATTGGACAGAGTTGTGCCGCAAGCATCCGTCAGTGTTCTGAGCTGTTCAATGCTCTTTTCCTGACGCCACACATTCCCACTATATAGCTGCTATGCAGAATCGCAAATTCATATGGACGACGATGTAGAAAAATACATAGCTGGAGGGACAAAAGGGCTTAATAAGCTACCTGCGAGGCTTGAGGCGATATATATAATGGTGTGCACAGAATAGTGGGTGGCTTGTTTTTTATTACATTTACAGCTAAGTGGACCAGCAGTTTTTTTTTTCTCACATGTGCTGCCCTTAAAAGTTGAGCCACAAACTGTAAAGAGTGACTTGGAAAAGAAATGAACAGATACATACGGCTATGCCTGACATTTTTCATAAACCGAACTGAATGAAAGTAATTCTAATTAGCTAGTTAGGAAATATAATTAGTGTTTGGCTTGCTCACGGTACCTCTGTATTGATCTCCTACATCTACATTGTAACAACCCTAGAAATCTGGTCACCAAAAATACGGGTTTTCAAAAATTTTTCTAAAGTTTACCAGTGTATGGTGGATATCATGTAGGAAAGCCCGCCAACAGATGCACAAATAACACCTGACGATAGCCGAGCATTGCATATAATTTACCAACGCTTGATTCGCCTCTTATTCGATTTTACGTGATGTTAATAAAATCGAATAACCTTTTATTGCATGTATATATATATGCCCGCTAACTCCGGAAATGGATCCATCATGACCTAGAGACCCTAGTGGACCCACCATGGTGTATACATCATGGTCACTAACCTCACTAACCTATGGTTGTGGCTAAATTAGTTGCTTTGTAAGAAATAGAAATAGAAAAGGAATTAGGAAATAGAAAGAAAAAGGAAAAAGGAAACCAGCTCGGAGCAGCTTGCAGCCCAACCCAGGCCGGCCTGCTGCGCAGCCGCCAACCCGCTCGCTCGCGCCGGCCTGCCAGCCCGCTCGCGGCCCGTCCAGCCTGCCTCGCGCGTCGGCCCAGTCGCGCTCGCGCGTCGCGCCACGCGCTGCCGCGCCCCGTCGCTCGCTTGCGCGCGCGCTCGCCCTCCCGCCGACCGCCGGCCCAACAAGGCGGCCCACCAAGGGCCTGCCGCCGGTTGCGCCCGCGCCTCTCCCCTTTTCTCTCACCGACAGGCGGGGCCCGCCTGTCAGCTTCCACTTCAGGCCGCCCGCTCGTCGCGTCCGCCGTTCCAAAAGTAGAACGGCGAAGCTCCGCCATCCGCTCGCGTACGGCCCCGCTCCGCACCGTCCGTCCCGCTGCTTGACCACGCCGCGCTTCACCGAACCCTAACCCTAATGTGTGGCCGCGCTCAGCCGCAGGATGGGGATCTCTGATCTCCGCCGTCCACCGCCCGCCGTCCGCCGGCCACCGTGCTTATAAAAGGGGAACGCCTTGCCCTCTAGGGTTTCCCATGACCCGGCCGTCGCACTGGTAAGACCTCTGCCATCCTGCCTGCCTAGCCCAGGGAGAGAGTGACTGAGAAGGGAAGAGGAGAGGGGTGGCCGTGGCCGCAACGCCGTCCACTGGAATAGCCCGCACCTCGCCACCACGCCTCCTCGGCTCCCGTGAGCACGTCGAGCTCCTCCGAACCGCCGCGGCGCTACCACACGGCTTCACCTTCACCAAGCCAATCCACGAGCCCTGCAAACAACAGAGCACCACCAAGGTGAGCTGCCCTACCCCATCCATGGCCGCCACCAGTACATCGTCGACGTTCTCGCTCCCCTTACCACTGTTTCTTTCCTTACCACGGCCAATAGCTTTGCCGTAGTCTAGAGCACGTTCTTGGCAACCTCTTGGAGCAGGAACGGGCCACAGTTGGAGCCATGCACTTTTGTAGCAGAAGGGTGCGCATGGTGTCATTCGTGATGGGAATCATGCGCTCAGCCTTGCCATTCTGGGAGGAGGTATACGGGCAAGACATGCGCAACTGGACTCCGTGAGAGTGGAAGAAGGCATGGGAGGTGTTGTTATCGAACTCACGACCATTGTCACACTGGAGGGCCTTGATGGTGAGGCCGAACTGAGTAGACACTCAGGTGAAAAAGTGGAGAAGTGTGGGAAATGCATCAAACTTCGCACGCAAGGGAAACGTCCATGAATAATGAGAGAAATCATCAACACCACAAGATAGTATTTATAGCCAAAAATGCCGATGACAGGAGATGTCCATAGATCATAGTGTACAAGATCAAAAGCATCAGTAGCATGTGAAGAAGAAGGATGAAAAGGAAGACGAACATGACGACCCAGCTGGCACACTTGACACAAATGCTCATCATGAGCCTGAGTACAACGAATGTTAAAACTATGACTAAGTTGCATCAGAGCATCATGTCCAGGATGGCCGAGGTGTCAGTGCCAAGTGGTGGAGGAAGTAGTGGTGGCAAAAGCAGCTGACAAAGTGGATGGTGAAAAAGGCGAAGCAAATTTCGAAAACCGACGGGTGTAAAGGGGCTTCGTGCTGTCAAATCAGAGAAGAGGACGTCGGGAAGCCAAATCCTTCACAGTAAGACTAGAAGATTCAAATTCAACAGAACATGAATTGTCAGCTGTAAATCGACGAATAGAAAGAAGGTTTTGAACCATAGAAGGTGCAACAAAAACATCAAGAAGACAAAAGGAACCATGAGCACCGACAGCACCCACGAACGTGATAGGAAGACATGAACCATTTGCGACCATGATAGACAAAGGGTGAGAGGAAGTAGGAGGGTGAATGGAGGAGAGTATACTAGGGTCAGGAGTAGTGTGGTAAGTGGCACCCAAGTCGGCAATCCAGTCAGGACCGATAGGCGGTGTCAGGGCCATGGTGCTGAAGGAGCCGGCCAGAGCCGCTGGGTCCCAACCGACGGGCCCGGGCGAGGCACCGGGAGGTGTAGCCCACAAAGATGCATAGGGAAACCCTGAAGGAGTAGCAGCAAGCATGGCCGCTGACAGGCGAGGCTCACTGCCGGGAGCCTAGAAGGGCCACATAGAAATGCGCCCCGACTACGAGTTGTGGAAAGAGGGCCAGGATGCACCCCATGAAGGCATCAGCACCGGGTTGCTCCCACGGCTAGGACTCGCACCACGTCCCTCTCCACGACAACGGCGCCCATCCGTCCCGCGGTCGAGGCCCCTCCCATGGTCGAGGCCCCTCCCGCGGTCGAGCCTCCCACCCCCGCTCGGCCCGGGGGAGGAGGACCAAGAAGAGACGACGGTGGCAGAGCGGACGAACGCGGCAGAGGAGTAGCGGGAAGGGTAGTCAAGGAAAACAAGGACCCTGGCACAGAGGTGGACCCTGGCTGGATGCCCTAAGTGAGCTCCTCTATGACAAGGTCATTACGGACCTGCAGGCCGCTGCCGAGTGATCCACGTCTGGAGGTGTGCCTAGCGGTCACTGAGCCCGCGGAGGACGTTGAGGACCAGGATGCGGTCCTCCATGGGCCAACCAAGGTCGCCGAGGGAGTCCACCATGCCCTTCATCCGGTGACAGAACTCGCCAACGGAGAGGTCACCCTAGACGAAGGTACGGAAGCTCGCATCGAGACACAGAGCTTAGGCTTCAGCATTGCCCAAAAACTGCGAGCACGAGCCAGGCCCGATGAGCGTCAGCAAAGTTGCGGACGAGGTCGTGGAGGTTGAGGAAGATGATCCCGAGGATCCAAGAGAGCACGATGCTGTCAAGGCGCAGCCATGAGGTGGTCTGGACCACGACCGAGGCGTCGATGAGGACATGGGCGTCGAGGGCGTAGCGGCGAAGGGTGAGGAGGACCAGGTCCTGCCAACGGGTGTAGGAGGGCGACTCAGGCTCGAGGACGACTGGGACGAGGAGCCAGATGTTTTGGACACCCTCGGCCTGGTAATGGAGCTACGCCACGAGCGGATCGGCCGGATCGTGCCAGATGACCATGGTGTGGGACACGCGGTGACCCGTGGAGCCAGAGGAGGTGGCCTCGACGTCTTATGAGGCAGGGAGGATAAGGAGCTACTCCGCCTCGGTGATCTAGTGGGCCAATGCATCGGCCACATCATGTTCGCGCTCCCAAGCGAGGGCAGCCGCATGCATACGGGCTGGCCTTCCACAGCAGCAGCCTGGGCTGCGACGAGGGTGGCGGTGAGGGCGGTGAGGGCGGAGTCGGGACCCGTTACGTGGAGTGGGAAGTGGGTGGCAGAGGAGGCGGGGCAGGGAAGCGAGAGGCACCTGCGCCTGCGCCAGGCACGCGTAGCATGGCGTCAGCGATGGCAGCCACTGCGGAGTCCACAGCCCCGGTGCCCGTGCCGATGCCCGTGCCCCGGCCACCCGTGCCCGCCGCCAGGAGGAGAGGAGTGGCGGCGGCGCCGGGAGCGCCCGGGGTGGCTGCGGGAGGAGGACGGGCAACCTGCGCCCATGTGTAGTTGAGGAGAGGGGGAAGCAGTGGAAGTAGGTGGGAGAGGGAAGAGGATGAGGAGGACTAGCCATGGCTGCAGCGGCGGTCCGGCCGGCGACGGCTGGCGGCAGGGGAGGAGGGGAGGGAGAAAAGAGACCCTAGCTTGATACCCAACAGCAAGAAATTGTGATTGGATTACTTGGGCTAACCCTAGAAGGATAGCTATGTAGCATGTCATACATGGGCCTCATGGGCCTAATACACTCATACTCCAATAGAAGAACCCAGAAAGTTTGTTGAGAATGTAATTCATAGTAGTAGCAGTATTGAGTCCATTTGCATTTTGTTGTTAATAGACAGCTGCAATGTTGCTGGTTGAAGTCTTTAGTCGCATAATTATGTGTCTACTTTTTCAATCACTCTAGTGGTTGGATGGTCCCACAGGCTTGTTTTCAGTGTGGACTCAGCTACTGCAGAGCGGGTGGCACCATGGAGCTCGCGCACAGATGGCGGCGCAGCTCGTGTGGGGTGGATGGCACCGCGGAGCACGCACATGTGCATGGTGGTGCGGCGTGTGCGGGACGGATGGCTGGACGGAACACGCATGCGCGGATGGCCGTGCAGCAGTGCAGCGCATGCCGGGCGGATGGCAGGCTGGAGCGCGCGTGTGGGGGCCAGATGGTGCGGCGGCAACATCGGAGCGCAGAGCTCGCGCGTAGTGCGGCATCGGCGAAGCACAGCACGGCGCCTATGCTCTTCAACTTGGATGGCGGAGCACAACACGGCGGCAGGGTGCGTTGGCCGCTCTCTCCCCCAACTTGCTCCTCCCTGACCTCCTCCGCCGTGGCCGCTGGTGGCCGGATCCCAGACCATGGTGGCCCGATCTGCAGCCGGTGGCCCGATTTATGAACGTTGCGTGACACGGATGGCGGCGGAGCTTGCCCCTGCGGCCAGACCCGGCGGCAGCGGCGGCGGCGGTAGCACAATCCTAGGAGCAGCTGATGGACGTCGTTTTTTACTTAAATCTTTAACAAGGTTTGGACATTTTTTTTTCAAAAAAAGATTTAACGAGTGTCAGTTTAACACTCGCAAACCCTTTGCCGACCATGGCATTGCCCAATGCAAAACTAGCTTTGCCAAGTGCCCGAGACACTCGACGAAGATCCCGTCTGTGGTAGTGTTTGACTGCGACGGATCAATGGTACAACCTACAACGGTGCTATAGTGTGCCAGCAATAAAGTCCATGTGACCATGTATATGTGCCAGCCCACAAGCATCAAAGACTAAAGGCTGCAGAAATGCGAGCCGAGCAGTCCCACGCCACTACGCCACATATCACACGACTAGGCGGCGTCGCACACACATCTTTATGCCACAGTGTGGCCATAGTCACTAGCTGCGTGCTTGTGCCAGGCCGGCGAGGACGATCATGCTTCTCCATGTCTCTACAGCCTTGGTAATCCTGGGCTGTCGTTCCGTCCCAGATCGATTCTCCACAATATGAATTAATGGATACAAAGGTGTTGGTGGTTAGGCTACCATTGACGCCTGATTTTCAGTCTGTCTTGACTGGCTGTCCTGGTGAAGCAAATCGCCAATTGTGGGCTGAAGTATCAAATCAGCTTCTGCCAGCATGCACATGACAATGTACTGCCAAGATACTATGATAATTGTTGCGACTCTGCGTGATTCAATGTTAGGCCTCGTTTAGTTACCAAATTTGGTGGACAAAATTTGCATAGTAAGTATCCCGTCACACTGTAGCAATTTTGTTTTTATTTAGTAATAATTGTCCAAACATTGATTAATTAGGCTTAAAATATTCGTCTCGTAAAGTACAACAAAACTGTGCAATTAGTTTTTTATTTCATCTATATTTAGTACTCCATATATGTGCCGGCATTTTGATGTGACGGGGAATAGGAATTCTGTATAGTGAATTTTGGATACCAATTTTGGTATCTAAACAAGGCCTTACCTGAAACATGTACAAACAAATTGCACTGTATCTTTCTGATAGAAGACGAACACATTGATTTTCTCTAGCAACACATGGATCAAATCCATCTTGCTATATCTTTTTCGATAATTTTTTATATAATAACATCAGCATTGATAATTCCCAGCTAAAGTCTAATTTGATATTGCCATAGTCGAGTCGAGGTACATTGCAGCTACACAATCAACAGAGTGTGGCGCTATAACTAGGTACCACTGTGTGCGACCACACCGCATGGAGCGAACGTAGGACCTTGAGATGGATGCAAAGATGAAAACAGCTGGACCTTCTACCCCAGCCTGGATGGAGTTGTGCAACGGACAACCTTGCCCATCCCTTTGGTAGAAATTTCTCCTGATACGACTCATTCACACTGTAAAATTGCTGTGAAGACTGCAGTTTTGCAAATTCATATAAAATACATCGAGAGAATAGAAGGCTGAGTAATCTGAGAGGCTTGAGGCTATATAAATTAACAGTGTGCGCAAAATACTATTGTGGTCGCGAAAGGAAACCTGCTACCATTGTACTTCACTATATGTTGCTTCTTTTCATACTGTTCAGTGGTAGTGTAGTAGTATCTGTTTGGCAAGGAAACCTGCATACCTGTGTTTGGCAAGGGCTACACAATGCAAACTGTATGCTTCTTCTTTTCATAGTAGTGTTATGAACTATTTATTGGTTAAATTTTCATGTCAATTGGTAGCTGTATATTTGATTATTTGCAACCAATGCAAGCTTTTCCATGTTAATAGCTAGAAATTTGTCATGCTTGATCCTATAAAATGTTAGGTTGCTTCTCGATGCGCAAGAGAGCTGTGAAAACCCATTGTAGAGATTCTCTTGTCTGAATTGCTATCAATGCTTTATCATGAATCTTATGACACCGACAGAAGTGCAGATTTAAATATGTATGTATTGTATTAACTGTCTTTCTGAAAAACTTCTTGCTGTCTTGAACTTAAGTGCTGGTAATCTTCTGAATTCTACTAGCCTACATAATGTTCAGCCGTACCCAACTGTATTTATAAAGGCCAAAATTTTGGATTGGAAGGTATTTAGTTATGTTCTGAACCATTTAGACTGAAAGAGATTTTTCTTTTTTGCATGGGATGGCATTCTTCTGGAGTTCTGGACTTTTTGTATGTTCTGGTCCATTCAATATTTTTGATGAACTATCTGTCAATGCATGTCTTATTCCTGATTAGCGGCTGTCTATTGAATACTTTTTTAATTAGTTTTGTTCCTCTAGAATGGACTTTTTAATTATTTCTAGTTCCTCTAATCGACATATCTTATTGTGTCCTGATAGCATCTATGACTGACTGTTCTCAATGCCACCGGCTTCCTCAGTCCTGATATTTTGTTTGGGACTTAGAGCTGTACAAATATATGGCTGTTATATCCATTAGAATATATAGCTGTTTGTGTTGGAAATTAGTTAACATCAGCTAGCTACTACTGATAAATCAGAGATGTTGCCAGTGTGAAATTTGGGTGCAGATAGAAACACTAACTAGACCTTTGCCTTTCCGGATACAGCCAATAAACATTCATATCTGCCTTGATCGAATTGAAATTCACATGCTTTAGGATATGATGCCCAGAGGCTTAGATAAATAGCAATTATCTGTAGATATCTAATATTGTGTAAACAACTGGATATGTAACATTTGTAGATACAAACTGAATTTTGATAATTGTGCAATCTAGATGATACATTGTTCACGGACTGTATTTGTAAACTTCAAATGTTTGCTTCGAACAGATTAACCATGGAATCCCAACTTTTGTATTCAGTCATGCACAGTTGCAACATCTAGCATATTTGCTAGTCCACATGCTAATGTGAACGTTTTTATTCAACAGGAAGATGCAATTTAGTGGAGTTCTTGGAGTCATGACATGATCAAAAGATAAGCAATTATAAAATATGAAATGAATCAAGCTATGCCCAAGCACTGTCAGGCCGGTGCAAGTGTTGTAGAGATGTTAGAATAGGTTATAATTCTGCAAGTTTTGACATTTCATGATATTCTTGGTGTAGATACTATTTCAATAGATAGTCTATTTTGGTTCAATAGCTTTATTCAAATGCTTTGTCGATGCCTTTTGAGTTTTGAATTCATTCCAATATTGTCTAGCGGCACCAAACCAAAAGAGTTGTAAAAGTGGCTATTGGCAAGTACAATTTCTGTGCCAATATATCTTATAGCAACAAAAAATCTGTGTAGCAATAGAGACTATACCTTGTAGCAATGACAATGTGAATGTCAATTGCATATGTTGCCACCACTTTTTGGTGTTGCCACCACTTTTTGGTGTTGCCACAGTCGTCTTGTGATGTAATATGGGATCTTGGGTGTGGCAATTATATGTTGCCACCACTTCTTGTTGTTGCGACGTAAGTCTTGTTGCTACACTCGTTATGCGATGCAATATAGGATGCACCTTATAGCAACCAAACTTTGGGCGTCGCAATTGCACTTGTTGCCACAACTTTTTGGTGTTGTAACATGATCATTGTTGCCACACACGTTGAGTGTGGCAATACATTTTCTTGCAACACATGTTCATCGTTGCTAGTGCACCATTTGCATCGACACCGGCAATTTGCCATTCCAAGATCTAGCAACTCCCAAGGCGTTGCATTAGTTGCTATTGCCACACCTACAATCGCAGCAAAAAGTTAAGTTGCAACGCATAGGCGTTGCATTTTGCAATGATTCCCAGAAAAGCGTTGTCCAAGGCTTTACCCACGCAACCGTTTGCAACGCCTCGCAACGAAATTTTTTTTTTTGCTATTTATGCTATTGTAACTATTTTGGGCATATTACAACACTTTTCGGGCGTTGAAACAGGGTCAGAAATTAGTAGTGACAGTGGAGACATGACAGAATAAGTACAGGAAAAATCACTCATGTAGAAGAGTATATATGAGAGTATATATGAGAGATGGAAGATGACTATGAAACAATGTGTGTTTTAGAGTAATTGATACTAATAACACTAATGGGTGCATATGATTTTGGTGTTAATAGATAGCTACACTGTTGCAGGTAGAAGTTTCTATTAGTCTGACTAATGTTAAATCACTTCAGTTGGGTGGTCCCAATGGCCTGTTTTCAATACACCATTGAGATAGCATGTTTAGTTCCCATGTTGCAGTAGAACATAAGTTCTATGTACTAATGAGTATTCTGTTCCCTTACTACTGCATAGTTTTGTTATTATAATGTCGTCGTCACATATACTCCTAGATGATAAAACAAGTGCTTTCTTATATATATATATATATATATATATATATATATCCATCTAACCCAAAGCAAGAGGTCTCGAGTTGGAATCCAATAGAATGTGATAGTCCATGACCCGTTTCTCGGCTTCAAATTGTTCTTCCGTGTGCATCATGAAGGGTATGAATAGGCACTGTATCAGCATGTTATCATGCAACAACGGGAAGATCAATGGGCTCATCCATCATGGTCACCATGTGTTAGTTGAGGAATTGGGGATTAGGAAGAACTTGCAGGAGAAGAAGAGCAAGTCTTGGTTGGTTTTATTATTAAAGGATTTATTATTTTTCTAAAATGAGCCAAGACTTAATTCTTTTGTTATCATTATAAAATGAGAAAAAGTGTGGTTTTATAAAACTTTTATGAACTAAATAAATGTGTGTTTGTGCTTTGTGTCTTGCTTGGTTGTGGTTGTGTGTGAAAAATGAATTTCTAAAACTCGAGCAAGTCACGACTAGGTTCTTTTCAAGTTTGAAAAGTTAAGCCTTCAAAGCCTTTTTTAAAATGTGTTCAAAGTTTTGATTTCAAAAGTTTTCTAGAAGGTTTCGAAAAAATGCTTTTGAAAATCCTTTGTCTTGCATAGATAGATAGAGAGCCTTTTGTTTTTCCTTTATATTGTTGGCCATCGCTCTAGCTAGACACCATCCCGTATCTAGCGCTAGCGGGCCTAGGTCAGCCTCTAGTCATCCCTGGCTTGTCCTAGCCTATCCGAGCTTCCCCTAGCTTGCTCTAGTAGCCCTAGGCCAGCTCCTACCTAGTTTTTGCTAGCCATGGCCTCACCTAGCCTCCCCTGGCCATCTCTAGCTTTCCCTGGCCAGCTCTGGTCAGTCACGGCCAGCCTCAGCCGGCCATAGCTATCTCTGGCTGGCCAAAGCCAGCAGCAGCTTGGCCAAGAGCGGCCAGACCAGGCCACCAGCAGCAACTGCAGCTGTGCAGCTACCCAGCTTGGCCAGCCTGCCCAGCTTGGCCAAGCCCAGCAGCCGCAGCAGTGCAGCGGCCTAGCTCCTCGGCCTGCCAGTCCCTGCCCCCTCTTTCCCCACTCATGGGGCCTCGGTCCATCAGGCCAGCGGCCAGCAGAGCCAGTAGTCCAACTCTCTCAGTGTCACCGATAGGTGGCATCCACTCCCTGACCCCACATGTCAGCGCCTTTCTCTGCTCTGCATCGCGCGGAGGCACGCCGTCGCCGCCCGATTCCGCTCGGGTACGCGCGCCCCGATGTTCCCCATCGCCTATAAAGGCCTTGCCCCTTCATGCTGCTCTCCTCTTCGAACCCTAGCCACCTAGCAGAGCTGTGCTACCACCTGAAGCCCTATCCGTAGGGCGCTGCCAAAGCCACCGTCGCGGAGCTAGCGGCCGCCGTCAGCCTTCGCCACCGCGGCATCTCCGCCGTCTTCGACCACCGGAAGAGCTTCACGTGAAGGTGAGGATATCTCTGGTGCCCCTACTGCCCTCCCTCTCCGTCTCTAGTGCCCGCACGCCATCATTGTAGTGCCACCGCCGCACCGTCCCGCGTCCCTGACATCCATCTGCCACACCCATCTCGCATATCGCGTTCGCAAGAACCTGCGCGTCGCGCCCGTGCCTCCGGTTCGCGCCCTAGCGCCCTGCAGCACCTCCCCGCTGAGCTCCGGCTGCCATCAATGGCACCACCATCACCTAGGCCCCACCTCCGGCCATCTTTTGAGGCCGTTAGCCTGCAGCCGATCCTGCGACGACGAGCCGCATCGCCCGATGCCCCTCCCCTTGGCCACCCGTGCCCCGGAGCGTCATTCCGGCCAACTCCGGCGAGCCTCCGGCGAGCATGCCGGCCATCCCGGCTGTCGCTCCAGTGACACAGCACCACCGGAAGCCCACCAGCCGTTGGATCTGAGCCGGGCAGCTCAGATCTACTATTGACCTATAGTGAACCGCGGGTCAACCTGCCCCGTCAGCTGCCGACGTGGCCGCCAAGCAGCTGCCACGTGCGCGCCATGTCAGTGCCACACAAGCGCAACGCCAGCGCTGACCACGTCAACGCGGTCAACAGCCGGTCAGCCCTGGCTGCTTTCTAGAAAAGCCCCTATCTTTTATGGTAATTACGGATCAGTCCACCATAGTTCAAATCAGCCTTGTAGTCTTGTGGTTTAGACCCTGTGGACTCTGGTATTTATGCCTGAGGTCCAATTCTTAATAAAATCAAGTTTTATGTTTATTTTAAAATGCAAAACCAGCTTTGTTTATTTATAGTTTTGCCCCTGACCATGTTTTAGCCATATCTTGCCCATCTTAACTCCGTTTGAACCCATTCTTATCGCGTTAGACTCGTATTGACATAAGTTGCGCGATCGCAGTGCCGTTTACCATGTTCTAGGCTTTTGAAAAATGCAACTTACTTGTTAGTTCATTATGATCCATCTCCATCTTTTCAAATGCATATAGCCTTGATCAACCTCGTTAGTTGTGCCCTCACAATGATAGCTCCTTTGTTCATTGTTCTTACGTTCTCGTGATCGTAGTAATGAGCTCTACCCGATAGTCCACTCTTTCTTTAGTATTTCTTTTGTATGATGTATGTTCTTAGTTTTGTCTGTTTGTGTTGCTTGTTTGCTATGAATAGATGAAGAGCAGTTCGTGAGTGCTGAAGATCGAGAGCTGAGGACCAACAAGTGCAGCTGGAGTTGAAGACCAGAAGATAGAACAAGTAAAGTCTACTGAGCAGCTAGACTTTGGATTTAAGGCAAGTGCAGGCACTTTTTGATCATGTTACTCCTATGAATGTTTAATTCACATTTACTTTCATGCATGTGTCCTAAATCACTGAACCACAGTTTCAACTAGCCACATTATCCAGATATCACCCATGGGGGTTTGTAGACAGGTTGTAGGTCAGCTAGTGCTCTGCTCATCTTACCTTTCATGGTTAATAAGTTTATTAAAACTTACTTCTAAATAAAGATGCTGGAGCCGTGGCTCTTGGCTTCGGCCGTTGGATAAGTTGATGCTGTCCGCAGCGTTGGTTGGCGGTGAATGAAGGGGAAACGGATGCTAGTGGGACTCGTGTTGATAAGGGTATCCGTATCTCCTCTCCCTTGAGGTTCTGTTCGTGGAGCAGCAACCTATGACTTCCGTACATCTCTAGGCTAATGGGCACTGGCTTGGTCTATTAGCAGGACCATCATGGGCAGATGGGTGGCTTACCGACGGGTGCTATTGCCATGGTGAGAAGTGTGTTACAAGTTCTAACATGGGAGTTCTGGTGGATCCATTGTTTGGGGTGTCGGCTACGCTCTCATGTGCTTGTGCCATTGCTGATCAAGTTACCGCTGCCTATGACCCTGTGAAAAGCCTCGTTGTGACCTCTGTCATCCTATCTCGGTAATAGGCTAAGAGGTTGGCTGCCTCAGGCATAAAGAGTAATCACAACCTTGAGTGAAAGTGTACACCTCTACGCATAGTTAAAATCGGTATATCAGCCGTGGTCACGGTCATGAGCAGCCCAAATCCTCACATGGCTTAGCCCAATGGAATAAATTATTAAATCATGGTGATGTTGTTTGAGGAGGTGGCTACCTCTATTTTTGATTGGGATGGAAATCCTATGTTGCTTGAGATGGCAATCTCAAGGTTAATGTTTTTATTGGATATATACCTATATCTTGGATACTAAATGAATCTTAATTGCTACTTGAACTTTAATTAAGGGTTGGGTCTTGTCCACCAAGATGATAGTAATTAGGTTGTTAATCTAAAAATGTTATATGTTGTATAATAAAAATGCTACTGCAGTTTTTCCATTAGCCTTACCTTTGTATAAGCCATGCATGTCATTACTTTTCGCCTGTACTTGCTGAGTTCGACATGGACTCACCCTTGCTATAGTTTGTAGTAAGGTGCTGTCTGGAAGAAGGATAAGATTGTTCAGCATTCAAAGTGTTTGGCGTACGGAACCCCCGGTCAACTGTCCCTGAGAAGAATGGAGCTCTGAACAGAAGTTGTAGCCATCATTATGCAATACTCTGATGTTTGTAAGTGTTGATATAAGTATGTTTCTGCTCTATAATACATTGTTATCTGATATTTATATTTTTGTTATATGTGTGGACTTCTTGGGAGCACATATGATGGCCTCTGGTCTTCCTTTGGGAACCAAGGTGTTATATCAGGTCTCGAGTCTTGGAAGCCCGTCAAGTGAGGAAGTGATACCTAGAAAGAAAGATAATAGATTTTTTAATTGGCTATATTCTTTACATGCGTAATAAATTGAATCCTACACTGTAGTCCTCAAATCATTTTTACATGCATTATATTTCGCCATGCAAAAAAATCATTGAAAATGATGGAGCTGGCATAATTACTTCCAGAAGTAACAAAAGCACTTGACAAGTCAGCACCACTAGTGTACATATGGCCTCTAGTCCTGGTTCGCAACCCCCCTCTATTCCCGGTATGCCAACTAGGGTTGCGAATCCGGGACTAAATGAGGCCCCTTTAGTCCCGGGTAGGCAACCAGGATTACTGTGTGGCTTCTAATCCCGGTTGGTGCTACCAACCAGGACTAGAGGCTGCGCCAAGCATGCACCATGCGCTGTCAAGTAGCACATCTCTAGCCCCGGTTGGTAATACAAACCAGGACTGAATGTTTTATTTTGTTTCATTTATTTTCTTTTCTTTTTTCTTTTATTCCTTTTCTTTTCTTTTACAGTTTGCTTGCATTGAATATTATACGCAAATATTAAGAAATGAAGCTAAGAAGCTAATTTGGAGCTTACAAATTACAACTAACCATTCATCATGTTCATAAAAACTTAACTAAAAATTACAACCACAAAGTTAATTACATATGTCCAACTACTCTCCAAAGCGAGGAGTGGGGATTTCACTCTCTTACAGTACAAGATCTGTGTAGTGTAGATCACCGATCTTGTATCCCATAATACTATCAATGAAGTCCAAAGTATTAATTAGTGCACTCTCCGTTGCCTGACAACTATTTGGACAAGGGCGACTAACAATGACTAATGATGGCTTAGCAGTGAATGGTTCTCCCCTCTTAGTTGCTATCACCTTTACTTGATATCCTTGTGTAGTTAGTATCAGGTCTTCATGAGCATATTTCCACTCATAACCCAATCTATGCATTGTCTAGTTTAAAATGGCTTCAAAACTGCATCCTACATAGCTCATGCCATACTCCTCTATCTATAAGTGTTACAAAGAATAGGATTATGAGAATCAAGCTTTACAACTTATAACAATAAAAATTAGATAAAGCTTTGAAACTAAGAGTTTATCACATCATTTGAAAGTTTCTGAGACATCTGTGCACACAAGTCCGTAAATTTGTCACACATGTTGCATTTTATAGCTTAAACCTTCACTGAGCATAGAGTAGGCAAGGTGATCCCAATCCTCGAGAGCCTAGTTGCACATGATTTGACGATATATTTATGGCAATAGATCGTTCATGTACCTTTGGTCCTACCTCTGAGATTTGTACAAGTCTGCGACCACAACCACGACCAAGACCAATTGAGAAGTGGATTTGACATTGGAATAGTGCACCACCATCAAAAGTATTGGTCCTAACATCCACTTCCGTAACCCCAAGTAAGATAGTGTCTCTTTTAGCCAAATAATTGGGTCAATCTTCTGCGGTACATATAAGAATCATATATATATCAACAACACCTATATGAAATTGATAATTTACTACAAACATATAGATAGAGTAGCTTACTATGTGGGGTTGCGGCCGCTGCATTTCCGGCAATATTGGATAGAAACCCCTCGAGCGTAAATAGCCGTTGAAACCAATGACTTCCGACGGAGGGAGACGATGTCCAGCCATCTCTTTAATTTTGACTAAAGTTAATATATTTTATAATTCAAGACAATCAAATGTATATATATACAAGTCATATTTATTGAACAATCTATCTAATAGTACTAATTATGTATACGACAAATTATGAATCAAGGTTTATCATCAAAGAAAGAACCTAAACATAATAAGAGTAAGACATACTTTTTTACAGTAGTTACTTTATATTCTGGTGTCATCAAAGGGGTTGAGATTGCAGGCAATAATAATGTAACAAAACACTCATGTCTCAACAACATTTACTTATTGGAATTTTACAGATTAGAGAAAAAATAACAGGAGTATGATATATGAATCAAGGAGAAAACCCCACTAATTTCTAGGATTAAGAATGAGCAAACCTTGCAGGCCGATGAGGGTGCTCGAAGGCGTGGACGTGGACCGGAGTCAAGGGCGTTGAGGCGGCCAGGGTTGGGCGGACGAGGTGCGTTGGGGCGCGTTGGGGACGGACGAGGCACGTCGGTGCGTCGGGGCACGTCGGGGGCGGACGAGGCACGTCGTTGCGTTAGGGGCGGGTCGGGGGTAGGTTGGCAGGTTGGGGAGGCGCGTCTTGGCGGTGGCGCTTCGGGGTAGGGTCGAAGGCCGTGGCATAGAGGAGCGTGCGTCGGGGCTGGAGACGGTGGCGGGGGTGGCGGTGCGTCGGCGTGCGTCCGCGCGTCCGTGCGCGTTGGGGTGCGGCGGGCGTCGGGGCCGCGGTGTCGAGGAGTGTGTGTTGGGGCTGGAGACGGTGGCGACGGTGGCAGCACAGGAGGGGCACGAGATGGGGCGACGCAGGGGAAGGAGAAGATAGGGTGCGGGATGGGGGGTGCAGTGGAATGGGAAAATGTATGCACGGCCTTTAATCCCGGGTGGTACCCCCAACCGGGATTGATAAGCCTTTAATCCTAGTTGGTAGCCCAATCCGGGACAAAAGAGGCCGGCTTTCCTCCTATTTTGGCTCGGGGCCAAAAATTTAGCTCCAACCAATTTCATTTTTCGCCCTTTTTTCATCGTTTCTAGTGTAAATATATATATTAGACAAAGCTTATATTTATTATATTTACTTTGACATAATATATATACATATTTATTTAGAGATACATAGGGCACAAAATTATTATAAAAACATGAAAATATTAGAAAAAGCTCAAAATATTATATTTGTTGAGATTTCTTACGAGAGAAATATACGATAACGAAGACCTTAATTTTTTTTAGAAATGGAAGATCGTGTAGTGAAGTAGAGCGTGTGTAGTGAACTAGGTTGTAGTGAACTAGTGTGTGTGTGAAATTCTAAAGCTGTGGAATGAGATGGAGAGATGGGGGCTCTATTTATAGGAGTGCCAACCGTGGTGGTATGTGGGAGCAGTGCTGGGTGGTTGTAGATGGGAGCAGTGCTGGGACATTTAATCCCAGTTGGAAATAAAAACCGGGATTAAAAGTAATTCAATCCCGGTTGGTACTAAAAACTAGGATTAAAAGTCCCTGCTCCCACCTATCCAACAAAGACAAACACTGCTCCTAGCTACCACCAATTTTGTTTTTTGTGTAAATCAATTTGTTTTTTAGTTTCAAAATAAATAAATAAAACTATGAATAAATTTTGATAAAAATTTTATTTTAGTATTTGATTTTTTCATGATACATATATGTATTTATATTACTCAGTGGTCATACCATGATATCCAACTAAAGTAAAAATTTATGTATAGCACGAAGAGGTGTTACATCACAAACTGGGTTCAGTGTCTCCATACAAAAAGAAGTAATTAAGATAATAAAACATCACAATACAACCGTAGACATAAGTTATTACATGACCAAATTAAAACATGAACCTTACAAATCAGACACAACAAGTACAAATTATAACTAAAACCAAATTAAACTACAATGCAAACCAAACAAACTAAACACTAATCACTATCATGTGATTCACTCTCTTCAAGGGATATCGCCATTCATTTTGACCCACCTATCTATAAATATGTGCCAGTTTTGGTCTCCGATCGTGTATCCCCTCTCAGTATTGATATAGTGCAGTGCCCGTATGATTGCACTCTCTCGGGCCATGTGAGAGAAAGAGAATGGTCGATCGTAGACAGAACCTACTGAAACTTCACTGTCGTGGTGAGTGAACCTTATGCCGAACTGTTTGCCATCAATAGTATCCTGGCCAGTGGTGTCAACCCAATCCCAATCATAGTTGAAATAATCTGTAGATTGGTTAAGAATGGCCATAAAGCCACATAAAGAATAGGTAACATCCTGGAGCGTAACCTGCAAGTGGCAGAAATAAAGATAATATTATTACATTAGTAAACAATAAATAATATGCATGATAGAATTATCAATATAAGCTGATTTTACCACATCAAGAGTATTGTTTTACGCGCTATATTCACTAAATGTAACAGCAGTGTAACCAGGGCAACGCAGAGCCATGTCCTTGTAGTATGAGAAATCACACATATTATATCCTATATGTCGAAGTGCGTCTAAACACACGTCGACTGTAGATTGCTGGGCGCTCCTTATGGATGCGCCCGGTGTCCCCCTCCGGCGGATAATGTGCCTAGGAGCATTTGGGTCTCGCCTTCTTGAAGAGATGGTAAACCTAATTTCACATTACCAGGTCTGAGCATTGGGAACACGGAGCATGACCATGTCAAAGTGCTCAGCAAGGAGCAAGGAAAGTGCATCTTGTAGCCATTCTGCTGGCTCCATCCACTGCGATATAAAAAATGCAATGTAGTAATCATATTAAACTAATTATACTTATTTATATTATCATAAAAAATAAAAGATGTTGAAAATTTTTAATATAATAGCTAGCTGAGGGAATCGCGGAATAGGCACATTTAGAGCAAATGGCTCGTCGTCTCAGTAGAAACCTGGTGCCTGTAGTGGCGGTAGAGGAGGTGCTACGTTAAAACCTAATGGATAAAATTTAACAAGTAATAAGCAAAATAAACCTAAATAATAAAATGCAAAAGAATATATAGAAATATGTATATATATATCAAAGAAATATCCTGGAGCCATTGTTTGAAGAGAAGTGAATTAGTTTCCTTGCAACTTCACCGATTTCACCGCGTGACTTCACATTCATGTAGAAATGTATGTACAAATAAAAATAAATTTACCATCTTGACTTAACTATGAACTGATCTAATTATCTACCATTCAAAGATTAGAAAATATATAAATAAGTTGCTAATCTTTTCAAAAGATGATGCACGGTGGAAGACTTCTTGCTCCCCCAAGCAAGAGCACGTAGCCGTTTGAAAAACTTTAGGCTGTCTTGAGCGGGGTAGCAGCAATTTGGGACATATATAGGGAAACAAAGTCCTGGTTCAACCGGGACTATTGGCCTTAATCCTGTCCCGGTTGGTATTACCAACCGGGATGAAAAGCCCCCGGCCTGCTACGCGCCTGCAAAGGCTGCGTTTGGAGCCGTTTGGAGCCGTTGGAACGTCCTTTAGTCCCGGTTGGAAACACCAACCGGGATTAATCAATTTTTTAGTCACGGACCAAAAAAGGCCAGGACTAAAGCTCCGATTCAAAAGCCATTTCTCTACTAGTACACTAGTGGCATTGCCACAGACGAGGAAAAAAAACTCAAGCCATTTTGGGCATTTTGCTTTAGAAGAAGAGCTTCTCATGTAGATCCAGAAACCACCAAACCTGTATCCTATCCATACACAGTGACATCGCAGGGCACCGCAGCTTCGTGAGATGAGCTAAGCCAAAGACCTGTGCTTTGGACGTTTGGTAGATGATGGAGTTTTTTTTTACCTTGGTCAGGGAAAAATCCCCGAAAACAACAGGAAAGTGCAGCACACATTTGGCTCAAACTCATGCAGCGACGATGCCAATGAAAGTAGCAAAACCAGCCAGTTTAGCCCCTCTTGCCCGAGGAGCACTGAACCTACAACAATAGGCAACGGGCGCTGAAGTATCAGCAGGTACCACTAACTGCGGCGGCACCACACAGTCACAAAGACACTCTGGCTTCAAAGATGAGAAGAGATCGAATCGTCACGGCAGGCCAGAGTTGTGCCAGAAATATCCTTTGCCGTGGTGTTCAGCGAGATGCTCTTCTCCCGATGCCACTGATTCCCATTTGAATGCTGCTCTGCAGCATCGCAAATTTATATGGGTGTTAGAGAAGACTACCTAGCTAGAGAGACAAGAGGGCTTTACTAAGCTACCTTGGAGGTGAGGCCATATATATGATGGTGTGAGCACAAAGTGAGTGATTGATTTCTTATTACATTTATTACAGAAAATTGGTGGACCAGCGCTTAAGAAAACATGCTGCTTTTAAAAGTTGAGCCACAATTAAAAGCAGTGATTTCGAAAAGAAATGAATAGATACTAATACAACGGGATATTTTCCTTTAGCCAAGCTGAGTGAACCGCATGTAGAGCATTATGGCACACACGCCATGCAACGGGAACACAAGGCAGTGTCAATTTACCGGTAAACATGAGCGATGTTTGTAGAGAACAAAATGTAACTAAAATACTGCAGTCTAGTACATGATATATATTGTATAAGTTAGAGGCAAGTCAAACCCTTCCTGGTTGAACATGGTGTTACAAAATTAGCCAAAGTTCATAATTCATTGAAGGACATCCATCATGATGATCGCACATATTCGCATGTAAATAATGCTATCTAGTGTATTAATAGTTTGTTCTCCTTCGTAATATTCTATAATGGCATCCATATATTCTAGGATTAGTCTTTTTATTATCTTTCTCATTTATTTTACTCTCTATTGTATACAATTCTAGCCAGCTAGTTAATAAATGCTATTGGAAAAGGAAAAAATAGATCAGACTTCAAACGAGGAATGGTCTGGGCTGGACAGAGACTGAGCTTGGTTTGGATTTGGGTAGGGTCGGGCCAAACTAAACTCACAATTGTGCCTCAAGATCTGTGAAAAGTTTTTTAAGGGGACCACCGGAGCAAAACTGTATATTAAATCCTACACCGTAGGCCTCAAAACATTTTACACGCATTGTATTTTGCCATGCACCAAAATCGTTGAAGATGCTGGAGCTAGCCAGATAACTTCCAGCAATACCAGCTGAGGCCATGCCTGACAAGTCAGCACCGGAGACATTGCTATAGTGGAGGAGCAGAAGCTACAACAGTACAGAAAGGGTGCTTCGTTGTCAGCAGGTACACTAACTACAGCAGTAGATGAGAAGAGACAGAACCATTACACCAGGAGACAGTTGTGACACAAACATCCTTTGCTATGCTCTTCAGCGAAATGCTCTTCTCCCGATACCTGTCATACCCATTGTAAGGCCGCTCTGCAGCATCACAAATTGAGATGGAAGCTGGAGAAGACCTTCATAGCAAGAGAGACAAGAGGACCTTCATAGCATCACAAATTGTAAGGCTACCTGGGATGCTTGAGGCTATATATATAACGGTGTGAGCACAATAGTCGGTGGGTGATTACTTATTACATTTACAACAAATTGGTGGACCAACACTTTAGCTCACATGCAGCCTTTAAAAGTTGAGACACAGATTGAAAGGAGTGATTTCGAAAAGAAATGAATAGATTCTACTACGGCTGGACCATTTTCTTAAGCCGGTCTGAGTGAACCACATGCCATGCAACGGGTAAGATAAGGCAGAGTCAATTTAGAGGTAAACAGGAGCGATGCATGTAGAGAACAAAATGCAACTAAAATACGTCCAGTCTAGCACATGATATATTGTATAAAAATTAGAGACTAGCCGAACACTTGCTCCTTGAGCTTGATGTCGGAAAAATAGGCATGTTCACAATTAATTCAAGGAAATTACTCATGATGATCACACATTGTAATTAAATAATGCTTACAAGTGTTTTAAATATTTGTTCCTCCTTGCTAATAGTCTATAATGACATCCATATAATATACACTTAGTCTTTCTATTATCCTTATCATTTCATTTGTTCTTTCTATGATAGCTAGATCATCTTCAAGATTTTGCTATATTTTACTTGGCAAATCTTGTGTTCTGCCAACTACGAAAATAATATGCCAATTAAAAAAATTGCCGCTTTCCAAGAGTTTGTTATTTTAAATTTGCCAAAACAAAAAAGAAGGCCATGTATATTAACTGAAAAAGACAAACACTTTTGCATCAGAAATCCTGCACTTTCGACAAAACAACTAAGGCAATATATGTAAAGCTATGTCTCTACTTTGCATTAGGACCCAAAAAGTGAAACAAAATCATGCAACTGCCCTTCTTCTTCCTCTTCCGGGACAAAGCAGAGGAGGTCGGGCTCCGGCCGATTGGGCGACGAGGTATCTTTTTGTAGTATCATGTTTTAGCTGGTGCTAGGGCTTCCTGCTGTCCACCGGCGTAGCTTGCGGTGCCTACAGCTTGCGCACAGGAGAAGGAGCCTTGATGCCTTCACACGCGCAGGAAGTGAGGCAGCGGCGCTCAAAGACGCAATAGCAAGTGGAGTACGCGAACGTATATTTACATGTGCGGAGGCGAGATATGCCAAGTTGCTATTGATGCCAAGTTGTTTTGTCAAACTATTGGAAGCTATTTTTTCTTGTTTTCCAAAATTACATGGATGCCGAGTCGAGAAAGCAAACTCTTAGATTTTGTCTTAGGAAATGTAATTAGTGTTTTTCTTGTTTGTTGAACCTCCATACTGACCACCTACCATATATATATTATTTTATTTATAGGATTAATTTTCATGTTATTTTTCTCATCTTGTTTTTTCTTTTTATTTTTATTTGCAGTTTTTTCTAGCCTGAGAATTAAATTGAGTGCAAGTTAGAGATTTAGGGAATATTTTTCGTTCCATTTTCTTTGCAATATTCTGTTATTTTTTTTCATACTATGAAAAAATATGTTTAGTTGTTGTTGATTTGTACCATGCCATGCATGTATGATTCTCGTCAGCATGAATTCTCAGCCCGTGCCGGATCACCACACTGGTGTTATCGGTCAAGCTTGAGAGCACCAAGGATGCAAATCAGAGGAGGAGAGGCTGATGCACGGTGAGAGAAGGCGAGCTCCCAGTCATGATGTGACGTCAAGATGGAATGTGGAGCAGGCGGTGGCAGCTCACAACTGAGTTGCTGATCGAGTTGGTTACTTTTTCTTCTTTTTCCTTTTGATGCTGAGGGCGTTGAATGGTGTAGGTTGAGCAGTTGACTTTTATTGGGTGGTGGGGCTGAGTTGGGAGAATTGCCTGATAAGCGATTTGTCAGGGTGGGTTTGCGGTGGATTCAACATCGTTAGCAGGCCTAGACACAATTCTGCATCTACGTGCACACAAACACAATGTGTCATCGGCTGCATGGTTGTGCCAGGACATGATCAAGCTTCTCCATACACGACAGGAATCAGGGTCTTTGTCGAGTGCTCGAAGCACTCGGCAAAGGCCGTTTTACGCTCGGCAAAGGCTTTGCCGAGTGCCGCACTCGGCAAAAGGCACTTGGCAAAGAATACGTCGGCAAAGGAGCCTTTGCCGAGTGCCACCTGGCAAGCACTCGGCAAAGGCCCGAAATAAAAAATCCAAAAAGAACCCGAAAATAATAGTAAAAAAAAAATTTAAATCTAAGGGGGACCCACTCGGCAAAATCACGCGCTTCGCGTCCGGTGGGATTCGAACTCGTGACCTCTCTCTCGCGTGTCTTCTGCCTTAACCAGTGTACTACTCTGTCACATGTGTCTATAACTAGTTTTATTTCCTCATATTGTATACTAAACCGAGAGTAATTAGCTTGTTTAAGGGCCTAAATGAATTCAAATCCAAAAGTGGTCAACTATAATATTTCATAACTTTTCGAGATCTACACTTTTCGTTTAGAAAGTTTTTTCATCTGAGGTCTTTTACGAAATTTGAATTTTAAATTTAAGATATTCACATATGGCTTTAGCATGGTAAGATGAACTCAAATGAAAAAGTTATCAACTACAAAGTTTCATAACTTTTCGAGATCTACAAACTTTATTTTGGGCATTTTTTCATCCGAGGTCGTTTACGAAATTTGAATTTTGAATTTTGAAATTCCCTCTTTGCCGAGTGTCGCTGACGTGGCACTCGGCAAAGAGCTCTTTGCCGAGTGCCACGTCAACACTTGGCAAAGATTTTCTTTGCCGAGTGCCCGAGATTTAGCACTCGGCAAAGAATATTACACTCGGTAAAGTCACGATTTCCCGTAATGATATCTCCTCAGCCTTCGTAATCCTGGCGTTGGTCGTTCTGTCCCTGAAACCTGATTCTCTACAATATGAATGGATCCTTGCATCCAATTTTCATTCTGTGTCTTAGTTGAAACAAGGCAGTTGTGTGCTGAGGTATCAAATTGGCTTCTGCCAGCTGGCATGACTATGTACTTCCGCGATTCTGCATCATTTAGGTTGTCTGAAACAACAAATTGGTTGCCATCAGCCATGCATCTATTAGAAAGAGTAAGAAACATGCATAGTTTTTTCTGTACCAAGACATGGATCGAATACATCTTTAGCTAGGAGATAAAGTCCATCTCCTTTTCAAAATCATAATATAACTTCAGCATTGCCACTAGTTCCTAACTGAAGCCAAATCTGACACTACCATAGTCGAGCTTCACTGAGGCCACACAATACACAAAGAATGCTGCTTTTTGACCAGGGAAAACTAGCTTGTGTTTGGTTCATTAAAATGAGTATGAACGCCAATGAGTCCTATTTCGGTGGTACCTATTGCAGAGTAATTAATATTGTTTGGTTGATTGGAGAGGTCTAATCAGACATTGAGAGAGTAGCGTCAACATCTTTCTAACGGCCCGTACCTATTACAGTGCAAATCGGTTCACCTCAACCAAACAGGAACTAACACATCTGACAACGTCCTGAATCAATAGCAGGCACCTAACAAACCAAGATCTCGAGATGGATGCAAATTAAGACTAAACAGGTTGAGTGGACAGAGCAGTGCAACAACAGAGAACAGACAACCTTCCCCATCTCTTTCACTGAAATGCTCTTGTGCTGATACCACTCGTTCACATTGTAAAACTGCTCAGGAGACTATAGCATTGCGAATTCATGTGGATGTTGCAGAAGAATACATTGACAGACTATATATAGGGCTCAATAAGATGACAGGCTTGACGCTCTACATCCATATATAACGGTGTGCGCAGAATGGTGTGGCTGACTTCTTATTACATTTACATCTGTGTAGGACCAGAACTTTTCATTTCTCACACATGTGGCAATTAATAGTTGAGCCACAAATTGTGAAGAGTGAATTTGGACACAAATTAATGAACAGATACTAGGCCTTGACAATTTTGAAACCGAACTGAGCGAACCACATGCATCACATTCCTCGCACTTGCACATGCAATTAGTAGTCTGAATAAATTTAAATATGTTCAGTTGGGTGGTCCCGGCCACAAAGTTGTTTTCAATATATTGCAGCAACTGTATATGCATGCCAGCTTGACCAGCTGAATCCTTCACCCTTGGTACACATACACCATTGATATGGCATGTTGAGTTCTCATGTTGCAATAGACGTTAGGGTCTGAGTTCTAAGTAGTCTTCTGTACCTTCCACCTAATTTCAGTTTCCATAGTTGCATAGCTATTTTGGTAATGTCGTCGTCTCATATACTCCTAGGTGATTAACCAGGCATTTGTTTTTATGTATATCCATGTAACCCAAATATATAGGAATGAGGGGCATTTGGAAAGTAGAGTAGATGAAATCATGGTTGTCCTGCAGAAGATGAATGTTTACTGGCGCAGTACATGACCCATGTCTAGGCTTCAAATTATTCATCCATGCGCATCATGAGGGGTATGAACAGGAACTATTTCAGCATGTTATGTGCCTATTTGCTTATGATGCAAATTTGGGAAGATCAATGGCTCATCCAGTATGGTCACCATGGTTACCAGGGAAAGAAATGAGTTGAAGGCGTCAGTTCAATGATCTGGAATAGGTATCTCTTGTGTATAATTTCGTGGAGTATAAACTTTGCAGATGAACAACATCTAGGTGAGCTTCCTTATTGAGGCAGATGTTCTTGGTTGGGATTAGACAGTCTACAACAAAAACCAATTCAAAATGATGGTTAAAAAGGTGATGTGTAAATACTGATGTTCCCAACATATATGGCGAGACGAACTTGGGCTTGCCACATGCACATCATGGTCCTTCTGAGTTTCCTTAACGCTCAGCATGCATGTAACTTTTTGGTCCTACTGACATAATGTAAGGTAAGACAGACAAGATCTTGTCAATCTGGAATTGCTGTAGAGTCTGAGATATTAGGCCTTGTTTAGATACCAAAATTGGTATCCAAAATTCACTATACAGAATTCCTATTCCCCGTCACATTAAAATGCCGGCACATATATGGAGCACTAAATATAGATGAAATAAAAAACTAATTGTACAGTTTTGTTGTACTTTATGAGACGAACATTTTAAGCCTAATTAATCAATGTTTGGATAATTATTACCAAATAAAAATAAAATTGCTATAGTGTGACGGGACACTTACTATGCAAATTTTGCCCACCAAATTTGATAACTAAACGAGGCCTAAGTTGTCTTCAAAAAATTGCTGAACTCTCTAATATCTGCTAACACCAGTCACACCAGCCAAGCTCAATGCACTGATTTCGTGCCAATCTTCATAAACTAGCAGAGTCAAGAACACAAAATTTCAGCGGAGACCTGCATGATAGTGAAAGCGAAAAAATGCTCACGTAGAAGTTGTTGAGGTTAGGAGAGTATATATGAGAAGGACCCAACAAAGTTTATTCAGAATGTAACTGATACTAGTAGAACTATTATGTCCATATCCATTTTGGTGTTAATAGACAGCTTCACTGTGGTTGGTCGAAATCTTTATTGGTATATTTATCGACTAAGTTTGATCAGTCTAATTGTGTGGTCCTACAGAGCTGTTTTCAGGGTCGACTCCAGGCACTATATATATATATATATATATATATATATAGGTTTGGCTAGCAGAGTCCTTCACCCTTGGTATATATATATATAGAGTTGGATGGTTTTAGTAGGGACCAGATCCATCTCTAGCAAAAACAATTTGAAATACTGGTTAAAACCATGTGTACATGAGCAAGTTTCCAACTCATATGGCACGATGAATTTGGCAAGGCACATGTCCAACAATCTTCTTGTGAGTTGTCTTCTTAACTTGAGCCTGCAGGTACCATTTTGGTCGTGCAAACATACTTCATTGATAAGAGTAATATATTTGCAGCCATTTAATTGACATGTCATCCTAAAATAAATTAAACCCAGTCATCAGATAAAAAAGCTGTTGATGTTAATAAGTTTTTGGATGGCAGTATCCAAACAAAGAGTTGTACGTTAGGGATAACATAATCATAGATTAGCATGGCTTTTGTTGATGATGTTACATAACAGTGTAAGGTAAGAAGAACAAAAAGTACTCCCTATTCATGTTAAGCAGTTTCTCTGGTAAAGCCACTTTTGTAGAGGTCTGGTAAAAGGGCTTGGGCTCTGTCTATTCATGTGAAGCAGTTTCTCTGGTGGAGTTAGAGTCGTTTTGAAAAATGTATGGTAAAAACATCTCTAGTGACAGCTTAATTGTAGCAATTCGTATTAGGGTTGTAAGGAGTCAGGAAAAACCATTTTTTAGCAGTGGCTCTTCTATACAACTTCTATACAATAACTGCTTCGGCTCTTATAGGCACCGCCCTTTTTTAGATGCCAATTTTATGGGGCTCCTTGGTAGGTCTTAACTTTCAAGACGCTGGAGCTGCCTTAACTTTCAGCACTATTAGTTCTTTACTAAAGCCATGGTTGACAATCCAGTACTGTGCAGGCGCACTGAAGCTAAAATTGGTGCTGTGTCTGGATAGTCTTGAGATGGCAGCAAAGATGAGAGATAGAACTGATAAGTCTGGACAGAGTTGTCTTCAACAAAATGCCCTTCTCCCGACACCACCCAATCCCATTGTAAAGCTGCTCGGAAGCATCACAAATTCATAGGGATGATGGAGAGGGCTATATCGCTTTAGAGACAATAGGGATGACTAATCTAACAGGTAGGCTTGAGGTGATATATATAACGGTGGGTGGTTTACATTTACAGCTACCTGGACATGCTCATAAATTGAAAACAAAGTGACAGATACTAAGGTTTGATATTGGTTGCACTTGCACATGTAGCTGGTAACACAAGGCAATGTCCATTTGCAAGTAAATGTGAGTGAGATCTGCATAGTGGAAAATACAACAAAAATACATGGAGTCTTGTACATAATGTTTTATAAGGTACAGGCATGTCAATCATTTGTTCGATCATTTCCTTAACCTTGAGAGTGGCCGAACAAGTCACAGGCATCCGTTTTTCTGCAGCATGTGGAGGCGCCATGTTGATCTATCACTACTTAGGGGATGCTTGGTTACCGGATTAACACATTAATGTTTGCTCCTAGCATGCCCGGGAATCTTACACTACATAATTAATAAAACTGAAGGACCCAAATAGGCGACCAGAGGGGGGGTGAGTGAGAGCCTAAAAAATTTCTGCCCAAATCACAACGGAGATCAAAACATAACTGGTCCGGAGCTAGTTTGCAACTGAATGAAAACTAGTCGGGAACTGATCCAGACCACGTCAATCACTGTGGTCGGCAACAGGATAGAAACTGGTCGGAAAACTGGTCGGGACCATACCGATCACGGTGGTCGGCAACAAGACGAAAACTGGTCGGAAAACTGGTCGAAACTACACCGATCATGGTGGTCGGCAATAAACGGAAACTGGTCGGCAACACGTTGATCATCGTGGTTGGCAACAGGGCAGAAACTGGTCGGGAGCACCAGGCCTGAGTTGGGAGGCGCTTCAGCGCTGCAGTGCTACTGCTTGTCCTCCTATATCTGCCAACCAGCTTCAACAAAACAGCTATCCAACCACCGACAAAAGAATCTAGGAACATGGGTTAAAGGCAAGTGCTGCTCAAAAGAGCTCACTCGGCGCTTGAGCGCACGATACTGGTAGCACTACTGTTAGGCCCTACACAGGAATCCCTCACACAATGAGGAATCGAAGGAAACTCAGAAAAGAACACCTGCTCAGGATAACAGAAATGCGATAGGGAAAATCAATGAAAACTGGATCTGATCAGTACAGATCGACATTAGATTTTGCACAGGACATCACAAGGGAGATGGAAAACTATCTCCAAAAAATCGTCACTCAATTTAACTTCTATGGCTGGGGAAAACAGATCTAGGCCGAGCACTCAGTTTCTCCCCAAAAATACAAATCTTGCGATTTCTTGAAGCACGAGTGAAATTAGTTCAAATCACACGGTGATCTAGTTCATCACTCGACAAAACATCAATCAGCACAAATAGAACAAGCAAAATCACTCCAAATCCGACGAGTAAAAATTCGTCCAAAAATACCACCAAAAGTCAACACAACACAGAGACAAATGAAAACTCAAAAAAAAATTCAACGTCCGGAGGGCACGAGGAGGGATTAGGGCCTCCTCTTCCCACTCAAAAATCTCAGCAAAACATCTCTAAAATTCTAGTTCTTGGACCTCTAACAAGGACATGAATAGAAGAGGGAACCGGGTATAAGAAATGATAAATGAAAAAGTGACGGAGGTAACAGAGGTAAGTCTGAGTGGGGGGCCGTCCACTCCTATTTATATGCCTATTACACAATTTCTCTTCTGCCCCTAGATATTTTTAGAGTGAACCACCTAGCCAAGGGCACTATGGTCCAACTCGAGATTTCCTGATTTGACGACCACCGTACGTTCTCACTAGTAGCCTTGCCTCGATGCAATCTCCCCGATGCCGCCACGTGCCGTCCGTCTGCATCGGGACCTCCGCCCGGATTTTGAGGCCCAAACCCGCGAAACCTGTCGTCGATGGTTTTGAGGGCAAACCACCAAACTGTTCGCGAGTATCGTACCCTGTACACATCCCCCGCCAATGGTTTTGAGGACAAACCACCAAACCTCCTTGAGAGTAGCGTACCATGTACGCGTCCCCCGCCATGTACACTTACGCTCGTCGATGTCCAAAGTGTCAGCCACCGCGGCTGGCCACCCGGCCGTCTGGTCCGTCGTTCCAAGCCTCACGTCCGCCCTTCACCGCACCCGGTCCATCAGCACTGCACACCCTACTTGATACTCTCCCGACCGTTACCACCGTCTTCGGACTCCACACCTGCACATCACTAGCCAAGAGACACGTTTTGACACATAACCCTATGCTAGGGGATTAGTAGAACCATCGAACCAACAGCCAACCACAAGTGTTGAACATGTTGACAATCGCTCATCACACTAATAAGGATGCTACACGATGATATGGAAAATCATGTGTCCGTAATCTCCCCCTTGATGAGTGCATTGTCATCACCAACACAAAGCCAGAGAAAACCCATTCAAATGACCAAAAGCTCAAAATGGTCACTTGCCATGAACAAAGCTAAGAGCAACAACTTGGTCCCCAAAGACATGGGCAACGGCTCGATGCAACCAAGCAAGACAAGCTCAAAACACCTGAAAAGCGGCTAGACCCTCTAGGCAGAGGAAAACGACTCGACACATCTAGCAACAGCAAATGTGGAACTCCCCCTTGACAAGTGCATCAACCTCACAAATGCACATGAATGCACACTCTGGATTTGTGGAACATTCTCCCCCTTGTTGACAAAAGCACTTATCAAGTGGACAAAATAGAAGCTTCCCCTTAAAACATGCAATAAAATTCACAAGATGTACAATGCGAATATACAAAGCTTTAGGAGTATAGCAAGTTGAATAAAATAATGCTCAAGTTGGTATGGCACATGTATTACAATAGGTGCAAGACAAAGCCAATGCTCAAATTGATCAAATGAAATGGAATATGAATCATAAGCATTTTGACCAGTTTTAAGCATATTTCATAAAAGGTGTTCACCAAAGAGGATAGCACATAGCAAATATAAGCAGGAGATCAAAATAGTGCTAGCACATGTATACCAAAAGTGAACTACCCCATATAACGATCATACATCATGTCTCAAGGAAGCATTTAACACTTGTAGCTATAACATTGATCGAAGTTTAACAGCAGAGTACAAGGTTACTTTTAGACAGGTGTATGTGAGAGGATCAAACTGTCCACTGAATGATTTTGTTATTTTTATCATGTTTTTCAACCACGCCGAGTTCATCCCTTTGTGCAAGTGGGAAGCCGTCTCATCGTGAGTGGTTGTGGACTAGCACTACAATGCCCAAGTTAATCTTACTCGAGTGAATGAGAAGCAGTCTTGTGACATTGCCGTGGGACAGTAAAAATCCAACTCCAAAGAATTTTCATCATTACTTAGCTTAGACATCAAGTTTTAGCAAAAAGATATCAAGAGATCCGAGCTAAGTATATGATTCAAGAAACATGAGATATAGCAACTAAAGCATACATGTGAAAGCAACATGGATGTCAACACATCCTACACATGCTAGTTGCCATCGCAAAAGTGAACATTTTTCAGATTTCATCTTTCATTAAGCAAGTTCACATTTATAAAACAAGCTTAGCTCATAACATGTATCAAGATGATCAAAAAGAGCCTAAGCTCTATAACCATCATGGATCCATAATACATATCAGGAAGGGCATAACCTTAAACAACAAGCTATACAAGTGAAGCTAAGCAATGATATATGATACATGATGAGATGCAATGCAATATGATACAAAACAAAAGCAAAGAGAAAAGAAGAAAGACTACTATGCAAGATACAAAGAATCCTACAACTAAAATGGGAAGCAAACACCCAACTTCCCTCGCAAGTGTGCAAACTGGGCTTGGTTGAGAGGTTTGGTGAAAATGTCAGCTAGCTGGCGCTCGGTGCGGATATGTCTCAAATCTATGGTTCCTTTCTCTTGGTTGTCTCTCAGAAAGTGGTACCTCAACTCAATGTGCTTGGTTTTAGCATGGAGCACTGGGTTTTTGGCTACAGTTATGGCACTGGAGCTATCACAGTAAAGTGGCACTCGGGTGAAATCTAATCCAAAGTCCCTCAAGGTAGCAACTATCCAAAGCACCTGAGAGCAACAAGCGGCAGCAGCAACATACTCAGCCTCACAGGTGGATTGGGCTATGGAAGCATAATCAACATCGAAATAACCAGAAAGTGAGAGAGTGAAAGCAGTCGAGTACCAAAGACCGAACTCAGGAGTGAAATGAAGATACCTCATGATCCGCTTGACGGCTTGACGGTGAGACATGCGTGGTGAAGACTGAAAGCGTGCACAAAGACAGACCGTGAACTAGATGTCTGGTCTCATCGCTGCCAGGTACAACAGCGACTTGATCATGCTACGGTACTCCTTCTGGTCCATGGCTTCTCACTCAACATCAGCATGCAAGGCAATGGTAGTCGCCATGGGTGTCAAAAGAGGCTTGGCCTCGCCCATGTCGAATTTCTTCAGCGGGTCCTTGGTGTACTTGCCTTGATGCACAAACATCCCTTCCCGAGTTTGCTTGATTTGCAACCCGAGAAAGAATGTCAACTCGCCCATCATGCTCATCTCGAACTCCCTGCTCATCAAATTAGAAAACCTTACCACAAGGGCATGTGAAGAGCCACCAAAGATTATATCATCCACGTATATCTGCGCTATGAGAATGTCTTTTCCTTGCTTGAGGAGAAACAAAGTTTCATCAACAGAGCCCATGGGAAAACTCTCCCCAAGCAAAAAGGACTTCAACCTAGCATACCAGGCTCTAGGGGCTTGTTTGAGACCATACAAGGCTTTGTGGAGTTTGTAAACATGGTCTGGGTGCTTAGGATTTTCAAAACCAGGGGGTTGCCTCACATACACTTCCTCCTCTATGTACCCAATGAGAAAAGCACTTTTCACATCCATCTGATACAACTTGAACCCTTTCGAAGCTGCAAAGGCTAAAAGGATCCTAATGGCTTCTAAATGGGCAACAGGAGCAAAGGTTTCCTCCAAATCTATCCCCTCTTTCTGGCAAAAACCCTAAGCAACTAATCTAGCCTTGTTCCTAACTATCACTCCATCCTCACTCTACTTGTTCTTAAACACCCACTTGGTACCTATGGGATGACATTGTGGAGGTGGAGGAACTAGGACCCAAACTTGGTTTCTCTGAAAGTTCTCAAGCTCCTCATGCATGGCATTGACCCAATCAGTATTAGATAAAGCGTGTCTAATATCTTTGGACTCAAAATCGGCAATAAAAGAAGAATGTGCAAAATGAGAGATTTCATATGACCTGTTGCGAGTAACACGCTGGTTGAGGTTACCGATCATGTTCTCAGAAGGATGGTGGTGCTGAATGTGCACGGGCGCCGCTCTTGATGAAGTAGCCTCTCCCTCAACCATAGCTGGAGCTCCCTCTGGTGCAAAAGAGGGAAGCTGGTCGTTCGACCCCCATGATGTCGATGAAGAAGGATCAGGGCCACAAACTGACAATCACCGGCATGCTCAAAGACAGGAGAAGAACAAGGTGTGGTCTCATCGAAGGTAACTTCACAAGTCTCCATGACGTAGTTAGTCTCAAGATTAAGTACTCTATATGCACGTGAGTGAGTAGCATAACCGAGAAAAATGCCATCAGAAGAATGAGACTTGAACTTTTCTAAGTTACCTTGCTTAAGAATGAAGCACCTACACCCAAAAACTCTGAAGTACCTCACCTTGGGAGGACACCCAAACCGCAACTCATAAGTAGTCTTCTTTGTAAAAGCTCGAAGGAAAATGCGATTTGAAACATGACAAGCTGTGTTGATCGCTTCGGCCCAGTAACGCCTAGGAGTCCTATGCTCATCGAGCATTGTCCTGTTCATCTCAACAAGAGTCTGATTCTTGCATTCAACAATCCCATTCTGCTGAGGCACATAAGGTGAAAAAAACTGATGCTCAAGACCCAAAGATTTGCAAAAAGCTTCAAAATAGGAGTTCTTGAATTCGGTGCCATTGTCACTGCGTATAGCTCTCATGAAATTCTTGGGAAACTCATTTTGTAGCCTAAGAATCAATTCCCACACATGGGAAATGCCTCATCTTTAGACTCCATGAAAAATACCCAAGAATAGCGAGAAAAGTCATCCACGATCACAAGAATGTACCACTTCCCATCATCCGACCGAACCCAAGCTGGACCTACAGTGTCCATGTGAAGAAGCTCGCTGGGTTGTTTGGTCATCACTTGGTTCACAGTGGAATGAGAAGTGGCTACCATCTTCCCGTGATGACACGGGTGACAACCGAGTCCTTCTCAAACTTTAGCTTAGGCAATCCTCGGATTAGATCAAGAGAGCTCAACCTTGCAAGCAAGTCAATGCTCAAATGATCGAGCCTCCTATGCCACTTCCAAAGCTCAGAAGAAGTGCCTGCCACCAAACACCGAGAAGTGCTGAAAGAGCGAGAAAAATCTGCATGAAAGACAAGCCCAAAAGGTACAATCGAACACACAAGATCACCTCACGAATCAAGTATGCGTGAAAACTCGGATTAAAGCGCACTTTGAAACCATCTCTAAGGAGTTGTGAAACCAAAAAAAGATTGAAATGCAAGCTCAAAACCAAAGCAACATCCTTGAGCACAAAGTTCTCATTGAGCCTTATAGACCCACAAGAAAGAACCTTACCCTTACCATTGTCCCCAAATGTGATGTACTCCTTGGAGGTCATGGGGTTGAGGCTGGAGCACCAATCAATAGAAAGACACGAGATAAGAAAATGATCCAACACTGGGTTAGTAAACTGAGGAGAATACCAGTGCTGGGTCATTTGCCCTGGAAAAATGTTAGGAAAAACACCACACATGCTTTGTCCCATGGGAGAGAAGTGATCACCATGAGAAAGAATACATGGTCCGCTAGAAGTGTAGGACTGAGAGCCATTGCCATGGGACCTGGAGTCATATTGAGGACGACTTGGTCCACGCTGGGCACGACCATCACGTGGTCTCACAAACTGAGGCCTAGCACCTTGAGATCTTGTGGTCTAGTGCTACGCCTCTGAGCAGGTGAACTCTGCATGCCATGAGATGAGCGATGCATGTCCTACTGGTAAAGCTCAAACTCATGCCTCTCATCACTCTTCCTCCTAAAGCAAACTCAAACAAGTGACCATCCCTCTTGCAATAGTCACAGTGGTACACCTCTCTCTTGGGTGGTAGATGACTCACTCTGTTGTGGGCATGGCTCATTCTTGGAAGTGGTTTGGCATTAGGAAGGGGCTTATCAGAGATATTTGGTAGAGTGTCAAGTGGGTTCCTGATGTGGTTAGAATTTGGAATCCGCACTTGTTTATGAGGTGGAGGTTTGGGAGACTCTTTCAAGCACTCCATCCTTCACAATGGGCTTGATAGGCTCAGAGGGCTTTGGTCGGTTAATCTTTATGAGCTTGGGAGGATAGGTGGGTTTCTCACTCATGCTCAAACCACTATGTTCACCAACCTTGCCAAATACATTGTTACCCTTCTGACCTAAAGCAAAGCCTAAGCTAGTTGTGTCAGTATCCCTCTTGTATTGACTCATCATTATGCCCAACTGTGGCTCACTGCACGAAAGCCAACTCAACATGTGCCGAAGGAATGTGTTTTCTTCTTTGGTCTTTCTCTTGTCATGCCTAAAGTTAACAAGCTCTAGCTCCAAAGCCTCATAGCAAAGACACTGAGCACTAGTACCATTTGCACTAGACTTCTCAAGAAAAGTGATCCTAGCAATTTTCTCAGAAAGCTCAGAGCACAACTCAGAACAAGACTTGGAAGGACCTGACAAAATAGGCTCAGCTGTAGCCCTATCCAACTCCTCAACCAAAGCAGAGTACTTAGACTGCAATGAAACAAGACTAGACATGTGAACAATGCATTCATCGCACTCAGTCTTGCTAGACAAAACAACTCTATCCTTCTTGATTCGCTCAAGTTCATCTAAGGCCTTGAGAAACTTAACCTTGAAGTTATTTCATTCTTAGGAGCACGAATGAGCAAAGCATCTTGCTTTAGCATGGTGTCATTCAGAGATTCAAGCTCAGTGAGAAGAGAGTCGATTGTGAGTTCTACCTCAGGCTCGGTGTCGACCTTGTCGTTGTTGTCGATGGTGGTGTCGTCAAACGCCATGGTACAGTAACCTCCTCAGCGCTTGTTGGCGTAGAAGCTCAAGCCGTTGAACTTGTTCTCAACCTTCTTCTTGGACTCATCATCACTCAGAGGAGAGTCACCATCAGAGTCGATGTCGCTAAAAGACATGACGAGAGCTCGCTGTTTTGCTTCCAGCTGCTTGAAGTACTTCTTCTTCATGCGCTCGGGGTTGAAGTTTCTCTTGGACATGTACTTGTGAGGGGATGACTCATGTGTGTCCTTGTGCTTGGAGTAGTCGTGCTTGCCAGAGTAGTTCTTGTTCTTGTTGGGGCAGCTGGCGACGTAGTGGTCAAGCTCTCCACATCCAAAGTAGCCTTGCTCGTTGCCACCACGTCGATGGTTCAAGCGGTTGTTGTGAAACCGTGAGAACTTGCTGATGAAAAGCACCAGCTCATCATCCCCAAAGGCCTCCATCTGCTCATCTGTTGTAGACACAAGAGAGGACAAGGCAAGAGACAACTGTGATGGGTTAGCCAAAGAAGAACTTGAACTTGAGGTACCTGACACAAAAGCCATGGTAGGAGCAGACGGATTCTTGATCCTCGCCTATGTCTGGAGGTTGATCTTGGTGGACTTGAGCTTGCTGAATAGCTCATCCATGGTGAGAGTCTCATAGTTGGCCGATTCGATGATCACTATCGATGGAACCTCATCAGCAGTCTATCGAGATGTTGAGACACAAGACAAACACACGGATAACCGGGGTTTATCCAGGTTCAGGCCGCTCAAAAGCGTAATACCCTACATCCTATGTCTCTGCTATTGTATTGATGAGTACTGAAGTACAATGATGCGGTAAAAGGTGGGGGGCCAAGGTTACATATAGTGGGGGGACCAAGGTTACATATCTAGGGTTTTTCCTATGGTCGGTTACATTGAGACGTATCCTTTGAGGACTCAACTAGATCTAACCGACTAGGACTCCTTGTCTTGTGTGCCAAGTAGCCCTCAGATCCCATGTAGCCCGCCGACCTGGTTGGTAGCGGACCACAGAATCTGTCTTGTTGTCCGGCCCATCGATCACGATGATGACGCACCAGCCTTCGTCTTCTGGTCTGGGCCGTCTTGTACCGAGCAGCCCAAAGTCTAGCCGTAAGGGTATATGGGTCATACCCCCACAGCTAGTCCTCGAGCACCATGTATCTTGAGGGAATTGCCATCTTGACCTAAACCGAGCAGTGAAGATGCAAACCACGTAGTGCCGAGCAGTGAAGATGCAGACCACGTAGTGCCGAGAAGCGATGCTGCCGACCACGTAGTGCGGAGCAGTGACGTGGCCGACCACTTGTTACCGACCAGCACTGACGCTGATCAGTCGGCATCGTCGAGGCTTCTCTTGAGCAGTTCGTGAGTCTTCTCCTGACCACGGCTCCCATCAAGGAAGGTGATCTATCGAAAGATGCATGGTGTTCCAAGAAAAACAAAAAAATTTCCACGCCCTGAGATGTGAGCCCACGTTAACACGTGACATGAAGTATCACTGGAAATCTAACATGAACGAACCATAGAGGTAAGGGTACCAAACCAGAGAAAGACAATAAGCCCAAGTCACCGTGAGGTGACATGGGCCCACGTAGTCCCCAAGCTCGATAGAAGATAGGATATGTTGTATTGAGCTTTTTTTGGAAAAAGTCAAAAACAGCATCAACTAGTCGAGGCCAGTATTAAAGGACTAGACATGTGTCAACTGACACGCAGTCCCCAAGTGTACTGAGGATGAGTCACAGGCTTGATCGGGTCATGGACACCGAGAACCTATGATTTGTAGGAAGCACTGGGTGGTAAGTTGAATGCGTAGTCCCCAAGTAAGGTCTAGACGAAGCAGGCTCGATCGGGTCAAAGGACACCGAGAACCACTGATCCGTAAACATCTCTGGGTGGCAATGACAAATTCTCGAGCAGCATAGAGCCGGAAAACATTGGCTGTGTGGTGCATGGCACCTAGCCGAGTGATGATGGCAAGTCCCCTAACAACGTAAGGCTGGAGAAAAGACTGTAAGATGCGTAGCACGGAGCCATATGACAATAACGACGAGTCCCCGAGTAGCATGTGGTCAGGAACCATGTATATGGTGCATGGCACCAGGCCAGACCAACTGGGCGATAAGCATCGAGCAGCCCAACTGGTCGGCTATAAAGTCCATGTGTCAGGTGGTGTAACCACCTGAACAATGACCCTTGTTCCAGTCCCTGAGCGTACGGAGTATGCTTGGCAATCATACCTTGTCCTAAAAAGTAGACACAAAAATTGGTAGTACATGATGTACAAGTAATTGTTTTGAACGATAACATTGACATCATTTTAGATGTTTGATGTGTAGAAAACATGATGTCAACAATTAAGTTTTGCTCCCACCCTCGAAGCAAGCTAACTTTGTCGGGTGACTAGGGATGCGCTAATGACCCGCGTAGGACCGCTGGGGACACTAGGTACCTAGTACCGTTAGAGAGCCACTGCTGAATCTCCTTGTGCCATGTAGCACGGAGCTATAACACATCGTCAGAGGATCAAAGCAGTGCCTTATCGAGCCATTCTCGGCGGGCAACATACAAAGTTTACTTGTGACCTATCCAGGGCGCATGTATAACAGATAGCATGAAAGATACAAAGCTGTATTTGGAGACAAGTTGTCATAGCAGTCATCGATGCTGAGAACGTGTAGTCCGTAAGCACCGATAGTTTCGGAACTGCCAGAAAGTCCCCAAGTATGATAAAATATCTGACCCGAGAAATCAGTCCCCAGATTTTTAGGACAAATCTAGAAACTAATTTGGGGATAAATATATTATTGAAAACAAATTCGAGATTAGATCCTAAGATTCCAGTGCACGTGCCTAATAATGCGGACTGTGCATGTAATTTACGTGCACGAGGGAGAAAACTACTCCGGCCCACTTACGGACTCGGGACTGGATGGCCCAATAAACCGCAACCCCACGAGTCAACATGGCCCAACCCTAGAAGTCAAACCAGCATACCCGAACGGTATAAGTAGTAGGCGCCGCCAGAGGGAACAATACTAAAACACAATCGCCCCCACTGCCCAGTCGTTCCACCTTCTCGAGCGGTTCGCATTCCTGTGCTCAGAAAGTGGCCGCCGTCCTATCCACCTCGCCAGATCCCTCCGCCGCAAGGCAAGATAGTCAATCTGCGCACAAGCATCACCTCTGCCCTCGACTCAACCAACCCGCCCACCATCCTCGGAAGGAATGGTGAAGAAAGGGAGCAAGAAGGCGGGGAAGGGAGCCGGATCCGGGGCGTCTTGGTTGCAATGGCAGCAATCGGCATCCACGCGAGTCACTGGAAGCGCTCGTCACCAAAGGACTTCTATCGCCCGCCGAGATGGGAGCGTGGTGTGAACCACGAGGTGAGGACTCGCCTTGTCCCTGGGAAGGGGAATTTGTTGTTTTTGAGGACATGGTGCCTCGAGGACTTGTCGTTATCGTCATATGGCTCGGTGCTACGCATCGTACAGTCTCGTCTCCGGCCTTACGTTGCAAGGGGACCTGCCAGCGTCACTCGACTAGGTGCCACGACCGCACAACCAATGTTTTCCGGCTCTATGCTACTCGGGAATTTGTCATTGCCACCTAGAGATGTTTACAGATCAGCGGTTCCCGGTGTCCTTTGACCCGATTGAGCCTGCTTCATCCAGAACTTACTTGGGGACTACGCATTCGACTTACCACCTAGTGGTTCCTACAAATCATAGGTTCTCGGTGTCCTTGACCCGATTGAGCCTATGACTCATCCTCAGTACACTTGGGGACTGCGAGTCAGTTGACACATGTATAGTCCTTTAATACTGTCCTCGACTAGTTGATGCTATTTTTGACTTTTTCCTTAAAAAGTTCAATACAACATATCCTATCTTCTATCGAGCTTGGGGACTACGTGGGCCCATATCACCTCGTGGTGACTTGGGCTTATTGTCTATTTCTAGTTCGGTACCCTTACCTCTACGGTTCGTTCATGTTAGCATTCAAGTGATACTTCATGTCACGTGTTAACATGGGCCCACATCTCAGGGCGTGGAAATATTTTTCTTTTTCTTGGAACACCATGCATCTTTCAATAGATCACCTTTCTTGATAGGAGCCGTGGTCAGGAGCGGACTCGCGAACTGCTTGGGAGAAGCTTGAGTGCTCTCTAATGATCGTCATAAGGCATAGCTGCATTGTTAGCCCGCATGTTGTTCACAATGGTGGTAAAGCGAGAAAACATCGAGTCAACAGTCTCTCCGTCAACTTGAGTAAAGTTCTCATATTCCCTCTTGTATGTCTCGTAGAGTCTGGTTTTGACATGTGTTGTACCCTCATGGAAGCTTTGAAGCCTCCTCCAAATCTCCCGAGCAGTCACACAATCAAGCAATGTAAAGCTTAGCACGGGCAATGTTGTTAGAATTGTGTTGGTCGATCTGCACTTGATTGACACATGCACCGAGCACCTAGTAGTTAGCATTCTCAATGATCTCCCAAACAAGTGCAATCGATCCCTTACAGATCGCTTGCATCCGGATCTTCCAGTACGAATAATTCTCCCCATTGAATTGGGGCGACTTACCCGATCAGTGATTCAAATCCATGTCGCCTTCTGTGGATCATGGACCAATTGAGGTGGAAGTGATCCTTAACCAGCTCCGATACCAATTGAAGGATCGAAATAGGCAACCAGAGGGGGTGAATGGGAGCCTAAAAAATTTCTGCCCAAATTGCAACGGAGATCAAAACATTACTGGTCGGGAGCTGGTTTGCAACTGAATGAAAACTGGTCGGGAACTGATCCAGACCACGTCAATCACTATGGTCAGCAACAGGATGGAAACTGGTTAGAAAACTGGTCGGGACCACACCGATCACGGTGGTCGGCAACAAGACAGAAACTGGTCGGGAAACTAGTCGGAACTACACCGATCACGGTGGTCGGCAATAAGACGAAAACTGGTCGGGAACACATTGATCACCGTGGTCGGCAACAGGGCAGAAACTGGTCGGGAACTGGTTGAGAGCACTAGGCCTGAGTTGGGAGGCACTTCAGTGCTGCAGTGCTACTACTTGTTCTCCCACATCTGCCAACCAGTAAAACAGCTATCCGACCACCGATGAAAGAATCTGGGAACATGGGTCAAAGGCAAGTGCTACTCAAAAGGAGCTCACTCGGCACCTGAGCACACGATGCTGGTAGCACGGCTATTAGGCCCCACATAGGAATCCCTCACGCAGTGAAGAATCGAAGGAAACTCAGAAAAGAACACCTGCTCGGGACAGCAACAACGCGTAGGGAAAAATCAACAAAAACTGGATCTGATCAGTATAGATTGACATCAGATTTTGCACAGGCCATCATAAGGGAGATGGAAAACTATCTCCAAGAAATCATCATTCAATTTAACTTCTATGGCCGAGGAAAACAGATCTAGGCCGAGCACTTAGTTTCTCCCCAAAAATGCTATCTTCCGATTTCTTGAAGGACAAGTGGAATTGGTTTGAATCACTTGGTGATCTAGTTCATCACTCGACAAAGCATCAATCAGCGGAAACAGAACGAGCCAAATCACTTCAAATCCGACGAGTAAAAAATTGTCCAAAAATACCACCAAAAGTCAACGTAGCATAGAGACAAACAAAAAACTCAAAACAAAATTCAACGCCCGGAGGACACGAGGAGGGATTAGGGCTTCCTCTTTCCACTCAAAAATCTCAGCAAAACATCTCTAAAATTCTAGTTCTTGGACCTCTAACAAGAACATGTACAGAAGAGGGGAACCGGGTATAGGAAAGGATAAACAAAAAAGTGATGGAGGTAACAGAGGTAAGTCTGAGTGGGGGGCCGTCCACTCCTATTTATATGCCTATTACACAATTCCTCTTCTGCCCCTAGATATTTTTAGAGCGAACCACTTAGCCAAGGGCACTATGGTCCAACTCGAGATTTCCTGATCCGACGGCCACCACGCCTTCTTACTGGTAGCCTTGCCTCGACGCAATCTCCCCGTTGCCACCACGTGTCGTCCGTCCGCATCGGGACCTCCGCCCGGTTTTTGAGGCCCAAACTCATGAAACCCGTCACCGATGGTATTGAGGGCAAACCACCAAACAGTCTGCGAGTATCGTACCCCGTATGCATCCCCCGCCGATGGTTTTGAGGATAAACCACCAAACCTCCTCGTGAGTAGCGTACCGCGTGCGCGTCCCACGCCATGTACACTTGTGCTTGTCGATGTCCCAAGTGTCAGCCACCGCGGCTGGCCACCCGGCCGTCTGGTCCGTCGGTCCAAGCCTCGCGTCCGCCCTTCACCGCACCCGGTCCATCAGCACTGCACGCCCTACTTGATCTTCTCCTGACCGTTACCACCGTCTTCGGACTCCACACCTGTACATCACTAGCCAAGAGACACGTTTCGACACATAACCCTGTGCTAGGGGACCAGTAGAACCACCGAACCAACTGCCAACCATAAGTGTTGGACATGTTGACAATCGCTCATCACACCAACAAAGATGCTACACCATGATATGGGAAATGATGTATCCGCAAAAACAATTCGTGAATAAATTTAGGACTTACAACTAGACCAAATCAATTATCTTTACCGGTTATATTTAATTTCTAACCTATTAACCTATGTCATCATCGTGGGTTTTTTAATACATATTTAGTTGAAATATCATAGTAGTAGTTATAGTAACTCTTGTTGAACCTACAATCAATAGTACAGAACAAGATCAGAGACAGTTAAAATAGGTTTTTAGGGACGGTTAAAAAAGACGACAGAGGTCTTTTTCAACACCGGGCTTTTGACTGTTCCTAAACATACGTTTCTAGGGGTGGTTCGTTTTAATGTGTGCCCCTGAAATGTTTTTAAATGCCATTTTGAGACGGTCAAGCTACGTGAATCAGCCTTTTTTAAATGTTTTTTAGCCATTAAAAAAAGATGCCCGTGGCCGCACTGCTGCAGCGGCTACTGTACTAGCATCGAGCTACCACTGTGCAGGTGCCCACTGGTACTACTGTATAATTTACTGGTGCTCTCATGTGCTACTGCGCTGCACAGCTCGCTGTGGCTGTGGGACAGGCCAGCTCGCTGGCGTAGCTTCCGTTGATGTGGATGTCGCCGCAGCTCGCCGTCGTCGTCGCTGCTGCCACGCCGCTGCTGCCAGTGTAGCACCTAGTCAGCTGAAGTCGAGGAGCTCAACACCGCCGCTATGCTCTTCAGCTTACCGTGGATGTTGATGTCAATGTCGCTGCAGCTCACCATCGATGTCACCGTGCGCGGCTCTGCACACAGGAGCCATGAGCCGCCGCAGAATGGCTCCCATCGCTAGAGCTAGCTCCACCTCGCTGGTGCCAAGCCATCCCTCCAGCATGCCCACTGCTTTGATCTCCCTTCCTCGTCTCCTGCTTCTCTCATATTCACGTGCCTCTGCTCGGCACGCCCCAACCACTAAGTTAAACGCTCTGGCTGCTGAGAAGATAAGGATGCATATGGGTAGATCCCATACACATAAGTGTGAAAATGTGGATAGCCTTCAGCCACGTCATCCTGAAACTTTGAATAGCTTGCATGTGAGGCCTCGTTGACCGCTGCTGAGAAGATAAGGATCCACACTACCGGTATCGGGCACTCGACAAAGAGCCATTTTGCTGAGGGCCGCTTTCGGCAAAGATGGACACTCGGTAAAGTCCATCTTTGCCGAGTGTCAGACACTCGGAGAAGTTAGGCTCTCGGCAAAGTTGGTCTCAGGTGACGGCCGCAAACCAATGTCATAATTTACCTATATTTGCCGTTAGGCATTTGGCAAAAAATATTCTTTTGCCATGTGTCTTTGGTTGACACTCGCCAAATAATTATCTTTGCCGAGTGTCAGAGCTCCACACTCGGCAAAGAATATTATCTTTTTTGTTTTGACCCCAAAATGTTTTTAGACTTCCTACCGTACTTGGAACTTCATGTTCAAATTTGGTATATTCCATGGACATTTTGCTATATTTGTTTAATTTATTTCATTTAGTTGAATTGTTTCGGACAATTTAATTTTGAACTACAAGTGCATCGAATAATGAAATTGTGTGATTCAAAAAATGATAAGGTCCAGAAGTCAGTAGTTGATTTATAATACTATATGTACTGTTAGACTACTGCAGTTTCAGAACTGAAGTTGAAAAAACAGATGTCCTAACATTTGCATTTATGTGCAGATTTTTGAAGTACGAGGCCACCGAGTTACAGAACACAATAACGGGGCAAATGGAATTTGGTACAATTTATCTCTCAACCTAGCAGGTGTTCTCTCTTATTTATTGTCAGCATATAGTGCCTTGATTTTGCTATGATGACTGACTGACACTGGTAGTAGTAGACTAGTAGTACGTGTTGGTAGAGGTTGTTGCCTTCATGTCTGCTTCTTCGATGGATAACTTGGCACACTTCGGGAAATTATTTGTTTATTACTCAGACTGTAGACTTGTGCAGTTATGTGATGTTGTAATTTTAGTTATTACATTATGGCAAACAAAATAGTGGATGTATATATAAGATCCTGGCATTGGCGTGTTGTTTATGCCCGTCTGTGATAGGGTAGCACAAAAGTAGCGTGTTGGATACAGATTTTTTTTAAAAAAATTAATTTGTTTGCTGAGTGCCAGGCATAGAATCACTTGGCAAAGAAGTTTTTTAAAAAGGAATATAAAATTTTCTTTACCGAGTGTCTCCTCGGTGACACTTGGCAATTTTTTTTTGAGTGCCTGGTCAAGAGCATTTGGCAAAGCAACCTGAAACACCCTCAATTTTCTACGAAGGAAAAATACACAGAATGAAGGATATAATAATAGCCTAGGAGGTCAAATCATCAATTATCCGATAATAGTTGATTACAAAGCCATACCTCGGATAAAAGAATACAATAGAGAGGTTTACATAAATTATTAGATCACCATATGGCAGAATCATCAGAGTATCTAGCATCCAGAACACCTACAAAAGTAGAGAGATATTACGGAAGCAACGTCTTGCACCATCTTGAGCGTAGGCATGAGACTATCTAATCCTTGAGCCCCTCGTCGTCAGGCTCACCTGTCAAATAAGTTTTAGTAGACGTAGTCGGGCTCACCTGCCGATTTGTACTGGCCACTGGCTCCCACCCTATTCTTTGCTTATGCTTTGTGGTAGGTGAATAAAAATAGATATAATCAAAAAGACCTATTATTTGGCTGTGGTTTCCTATGCAAGTATCATCAATATTATATAACAACAGTTCATCAAGTTTTATTCATTCCCATCCCATACTTGTATCACCAACCATCAACCTCTCATCTCACTCAGCAAACCACGCTCACACATGGCGGCAAGGACAACTCCCTCTCGTCCATGCCTAACCGGCCTTCATGCCGTAGGGTAACCACAACATCACTCAGGGGGAGGTAGAAGAGACTTATCTCACTACTCAAGAGAAGCGTGGGTTACGGAATAGCCATACCAAGGCTGCGGACTATATATAGGTTCATCAACTCTGCAGAGCGTGTACACCTATAACCGGCTAGTGCCGACCATCCACAAGATAACCATCATTGGCGCTCTAGATCGCCTAGGCTGATGCCGAACGACCTTCTAAATATGACGATGCCACCCTACCATTCAGCCCTGGAACACGCCAAGTATGGTCTAGAGTGGCTGAAACTGTGAAGTCATGTAACCGAGCTCGGAGGGGCCGATGTTCGGAGGGGGCTACATGATCATCTCGGAAGGGTGTGCGCTCCACCCATACCTTCCTACACTACTACATCGAGTAGTAGTGGCACCGTCATAAGTAGTCGAAATCACCCATCCTTAGTTCATCTGAGGCGAGTGGTGTGCACAAAGGGTCCGTGGTTCTAGTCCTCAAGAGACAACAGATCCTAGGGGGGCCAGACAGGATATCTCCTCAAATAGGGCCTCAGCACCCCGTTCCTTCCTCGGGCTTCGTTCCACAAAGGCTTTCGACCCCAGGATGTCCTCAAGTCACAATGTACCCCGCCACAAGTACTCAGAACACAGGGGTGCTCATGTTGCACCCCCTCGACAAGACTTGCTCTAAAAGCTCATCGTAGATCCTGTCCAGTCGACTCAACCCTCACCAGACAACCCGCCCATGTCATATTACCCAGAGATACCCATACAATCGCCAAGTCCGGCATCCCAAGCCGAACCTACCCAGAGTTCACCACCAGCATCACATCATAGATATAATGCAAGTGGAGTAAATGTAGCAAGTAACAAGCGTATGGATAAGCGTGTCTATCCTATAAGTGGGTGAGCAGGTTAAAGGTTATGACAAGGAATAGGCATACATGTAGTCCACCATGCAATCCTACCATAGCATATCATAGCATTATTGCATAAAGTAGAGCACTAGCATTCTATATTATTGCATGCATAATAGGATCTACGAGGTTGGGTGGGACATGGCACCTCCTTCCATTCCTTGGCACGCTCCTTGTCCTCCTCCTTGAGCAACTCCTTCACAGGATCTGAAATCGAGACATAACGGTCGCGGGAGCGACCCCTATAGATTAACACAAAGAATCAAATAAAATCCAATAATTCCAAATGCAATCGTACATAATCCTATAACGTAGAGCTCATTTTTATGAAAATTTGGACACTTGGTCATATTTTTAGAAGTTCGTATGAATTAGTTATGAAATTCCAAAGATTTAATCTATTTCTAAAAAAGAAAAAGGTCTGGGTAAAACCAGAGGCTGACATGTGGTAGCCTCTGGTTGGTCCATGTGGCACGCGGGTCTAGCTGCTGTGGCGTAGTGCTGACGTGTACGCTGACGACATGCTGACGTCAACGCTGGCAGGTGAGTCCGGCTGGCTTAGTCACTGATAGGTGGGTCCCAAGTCAATGGTCAATGTTGACCGGTCAGCGATCAACGCGGACCGGGTCTAGACTGGGCTTCAGCGGGCCTAGGCAGGGCCGGATCTAGGCCGGGTTGGGCCAACCCAGCCCGAACACGTGTCGAGACATGAGACGAGCCACATGAGTCCATGGCTTGGCTCCGTGCACTTGGTCCATGGTGGACTAGAGACTGTGGTGCCACGCGGTCTTGTCTGGTTGGTCCAGCATGTATCCGAGGTGGACCCGTGGACGTGGTCCACGCAGTGGGGAAAATCCCCACCTTCCCTGTCTTGCGCTTGGGTGGCCGGCACGGCGGCCAACTCCGACGGTGAGCGGGTGAGCGGTGGCTGTGGGTGATGCTGGCTAGGCTGAGCGGCGGCTAAGCAGGCATGGAGGCCAGGCGGGTGCAGCAGCGAGGTCTAAGCGGCCTCACGGGGCATGGCCTCGCCGGCGCGCACACGGTGGCGGCGCCGAACTGCAGGGACGTAGCGGCGGGGCACTAGGGTGCATGGTAGGCATCTTGGACTTGTGCAACGAACTCCTGAGACTATTGCTAGCACGGCGAGGTATGTTAATCGAACCGAGGTGCATGAACTGACCTATGGCGGTGGCGGCGGCGAAGATCGACGGCGGCGGCGAGGTCCTCAAATTGGCGCGCCGTGGAGCTCCTCCTCCTTCATCACCTACCGTTTTTAGTAGCTCGGAGCTCAAGGATTCGAGTGCACAGCTAACTGAGGTTCGACGGGTGTGCGCGCGATGGCGGGAGCGTGCGCAACGGCAAGGTCGCAGCGGCGCTTCGGCGGCCGAAGTCCGGGGAGACCTGTGCCTGCAAAGGTGCTAGGCCCCAACTATGGTCTGTGCTGGTTCCAAGAAGTTGCCAAAAATGTGTTCCTGACTATGGCGAAGGCAACGGTCGAGTTGATGAAGCTAAAGGTTGAGTGGAGGATGAGAGCGTGGAAGGTGAGCTGGCCGGCGACCATGGACAGAGCGAGGATGAGCTCACCTGTGCTGTGGTGGCTCGGGGCTGTGGCGGTGAAACGGCGGGCTCGGTGAAGGTGAGGCAAAGCGACTACGCCGGTGTAGTCGCTCGGGGCCTCTGGGCCTCCCTCTGGCGAGCGTGGACGGCAGCGGCTGTCTTGCTCTGCTGCTCCAGCTCTGGCTCTGGCGTCGGCGTCTCTCCCCGCCTCCTTCTTCTCCTCTCCCTCCAACTTCTCCTTAGCAGCAGGCAGGCAAGCGAGGTGGCGGCTGAGAATAGGGGAAACCCTAATGGCAGGGGAGCTCCCCTTTTATAGGGCGCCGATGGCCATGGCTGGAGCGAGATGCCCTTTGGACGGCGGAGAAGAGAGCGGGGGCATCATGCGGTTGCGGCTTGCTTGAGCTAGGGTTAGGGCTTTATGCAGCACTGGTGAGCTAGGGTTAGGGCTCGCGCGGTGCGGTGCGGATGGCGGGGGTTCGCCGTTCCTCTTTTGGAACGACGGACGTCACAGCTCAGTGAACAGAAAAGGGAAAAGGAGGACATGACAGGTGGGGGCCACCGGTCAGCGGCTGTGGGCGCACGCGCGGCGCTGGCGGCCTGGCGTGGGCGGCTCGCTGGGTCGAGTCGGCCTCATGGGCTGCGGCGCGGGTGAGCGGGCAAGCGCGGGCGTGCGGGGGTAGGCCAGCAGGCGAGCTGGGCCGTTGGCTTGCTGGGCCGACAAGCCGCGGCGGTGGCTGGCGTGGGCAGGGCGGCCTGGGCCGCTCGGGCCGACACGGGGAGTGGGGTGGCAAGCTGGCCTGGCTGTCGGACTAGGCCGCTTTGCTGTCCTGGGATGCTTTGCCTTTTCCACTTTCTTCTGTTTTCTAAATCCTTTTCTATTTCTTTGACAAGCACTTATACATCCATGACATGATTAAGTTAGTAGGAGGGTTCGTCACCATGTCATGAACACTAAGCTAGGTCCACTAGAGTCTCATGGTAATATTGGTAGCCATACCAAGGGTTAGTAGTATATATACATACATATATATATCTACGTACATACATGTTAGCACATGTGGTATAAAGGGTTTTTGATTTTATCATCAACACATAAAATCAATAAGAGGCAAAACATACTTTGTCATTAAAATGCAAATGCTTCATGCTAACTTTAGGTGCTACTTGTGCAACTACTAGTGGGTTTTCTTCATGACACTCACCAAACATCGGATATTTTAGAAAAAATTTTATTGGTTGTCATTTTTGTTGTTGAGAATTTTAGGGATATTACACAACCGGTCATGGCGCTGGTGCCGTGACGTCCACTTTTTTTTGCTAAATAAAAGGCACCTGGCAAAGAACTCTTTGCCGACCAAATTTTTGCGGAAGGCTCTTTGCTGAGTGTTGCACTTGGCAAAGCTTTGCCAAATGCAAAACAGCCTTTGCCAAGTGCTCTAGACACTTGCCAAATTAACCGATTCCAGTAGTGAATGTGGTTTGATACTGTTTCAGTGGTCTGATGCACGCATGATCTTGGTAGACGACAGTGTTACCAGGACACGCATAGTATCCGCAGGTACTAACATCCTGTAGTATTTGTGTCATGCAAAAGATTCGAGATTTGTTGGGTGGCCAAGAATCATGGCAATGCACAGGAGACACGGTCAACTTGGATAGACCTCATGAAGGCTGAAGGTGGAGGGCCCAGTGCCATTTTCCCGATCCTCATAGGGCTCTGCAATATGTAAGAAACTGAGGTGGAGCTACCTTCCACGGTTTGTGGCACCTAATTTCCAGAGTCCATGGTGCTGCTACAGCAAGGTAGGACGGACCAAGCCAAGAGAAGTAACTAATGGCATTCTTGTCTACACAAAGTGTCGGCGTTTTGTCCCGTGGACAGAACCCCAACTAGTGATGATGCTGTGCTCCCTAACCACATGGTGATGCAAAGGGAGACACGAGGTTTATCCTAGTTCAGGCAAGAGAAGACCCTACGTCCAGGGCGGGGGGTTTGATGTTATATTGCGTGCACCGAAGTGCTTGTATTGGGGGTATTACAAGCTTGCAGGTGAGAGTGGGGGTGAAGCAGAAGGCCTAAGTCTAGAGTGCTAGCCCTATGCCTTAAGACTTGGAAGCTTGGATGCCTTAGTGTCTTGTGCGGTTGCTATCCCCTATCTAGAACTAGCCCTGGCATTCCCTTTTACAGGCCAAGGGGAGGCACAGGGGTACAGAGAAACCCTAGGATTGGCCTTTGGTAGGGCTGACATTGCCGATGACATCGAGGGCAAGGCCCATGTCCTGTCGAGGTTACTGTAGAGGCATGCGCTGGGCGTGGCTTCTGTCCTTTGGGTATGTCATGACGATGTCGGTGATGGTCGGTGAAAGACCCTGGTCCTATTGCGGGCGTGCAGATCACCGTAAAGATATGCGGGAGTTGTCAGATTGTTGATCAGAGGCGTCGGAAGTCGAGTCGAGGGGTCGCCGAGGGGGTTGATGTCGATGAAACCTCGTCGGCAGTCTACCACGGGATACCCCGAGGTAGTAGATTGCGGTGAGGGCGCGCTAAGATCTACGATCTAGATGTGAGACATAAGACAAACAACTAGGACAACTAGGGTTTATCCAGGTTCAGGCCGCTCGGAAGCGTAATACCCTACGTCCTGCGTCTTTGCTGCTGTATTGATGAGTATCCGAATACAATGAGATGAGTTCCTATCGTTCTAGGGGGGTCCTTGTCCGCCTTATATAGTCGAGGGACAAGGTTACATATCTAGGGTTTTTCTATGGTCATTACATTGAGCCGTATCCTTGGAGTACATGACTAGATCTAACTGACTAAGATTCTTGCATGCCAAGCAGCCTTTAGCACCCGTGCGGCTCACCGACCTGATCGGTAGCGGACCACGGGCTCCGTTTTGTCGTTCGGCCCACCGATCAAGATGATGATGGACCAGCTTTCGTCTTCTGGTCTGGGCCGTCTGGACAAGCAGCCCAAAGTCTGGCTGCAAGGGTATACGGGGTCTATACCCCCGCAGTCGAGTCCCTATGGATAAGGCCGAGCTCCGAAAAATCTAATGCTGAGTGTTGTTGTGTTGTGTGTTGAGGGGGCCTCGAGCGAGGCGCATTGCTAGGTATGGTGTAATAGAGCCGGTATGGTGCGCCAGTGCCGGTTAAATCCCCGCACATCCGGGGATGGGCAGTAAAAAGGTGGATTTGACCTCGGTACCTGGCTCCTGTTGATGTAGTTGTAGCCATGGCGTTAGGCAGGGGTGGTTGAGGCATTAAACGCTCCGTGTTCCCCGTACCAGAATATGTGGCTTGAGGGACTTAGGTCTGTCGACGGGGGGTCCCGTCGAGGGATCCTCGTTTGTGAGAGATACGGCTGGGGGCTTATTCTGTCTTGGGCCGATTGTGACGGTGCTCTGGGGCCTTGGGCCGCGGATTTCTTGGGGATTAACTACTTCAGCCAGAGGTTTTGGGGTATCCCTGATCCAGATACCCGATACAAAGTTAGATAGTCTGATAAGGGTCAGGCGATCAATGATTACTCAGGCTGCATACAAGGGATATCATATATGGTCATGGACACATGTATACATCCGCATAACTTCAAATGCTCACAGCACTACTACGGAAAGCATCTTTAATTTACTGTAAGCAGGTTTTCGATATCATTTCTGTGAACAACAGTATGAACGGCCAAGGAAAATTTGTATAGTTCAATTGGCATCACTTAGGAACCACGAGCGTTATCGGAGATGTTACCAATGTAAATTGATCTTGTGTTATCGTTCCCTTTTTCCCATTAACTAAAAAAGTGTAAACCGACCTTCACTAGTGGCATGCCTACACCGACCACCAATTTAAATTATTTTTAATCATTTTTAAATCAGGATAAAAATAGGAAAGTTTTAAGTTCGTTAAGAGTACTCTTGTGTTTTGCATGCAGCACATATACGCTTGTGGTTGCCAGGAATTAAACTGACACCCTTGTTAATCATTTTGTATTCACTTTGATACATACAAAATGTACATATATGACCTAAAAAAATCTTAGAAAGCAAAAGTATGAACTGAAACAAAGTTTAGCTCTATTCGGCCACTACGGAGAAAAAGCACATTAGAAACGCGCGTTCCGGGTCATTGCACATGCGATTCGGTTTAGGTCATTTGCTATATGTCTCATAGCTCACCACAGTGAGCAGCATATGGAGGTACGACTTGAGCCTTCTCTTGGTGCCTCTGCTTCTTATTGTCACCTCTGTAGTCTGTACACGCATGCAGTGCCACAAAAACCATGTATCTGTGAAACTAAACAACCGCCTCGTGCCAAGACTCCGTTTCGTTGTGTCATCCTCTCAAGTCAACTGATGTATAGGCTAGTAGCCACGCTGCCGGGGAGCAAGCGTGGTGGTACAATTTATCGGCCAGTACATGCGTGTTCACAGTACCCAAATTATTACTACGGATGTGGACTAAAACCTCGGCAGAAACTGATAATGCTAATGTACAACTATGAAATACAATTGGAAAGCTTGTACATGGACCGCGCCAATAAGCATGTCCCAGGATGATGAGTGTCACAACCCTGAACCCGTGACATGGCAATCAGACGTCACTCGGTCTCGGTAACCTCCAATATTACAGGTCCGAAGGAATAGCTATTAGCCAGCTAAAGCAAGTTGCACAATCGTGAACTATCTGGGCCGGCCGGCTGGGCCACGTTGATGTGATGAGGTAAAATTATGTCCACAAGAAACCTGCTCCCCCGTCATGACACATCATAATGAACAAAAAAAAAAAACCCCTAATCGTAAGCTAGATGTCTGTCTTAGCGGCATACATCTACGGTTGTACTTGACTGGCAAAATTGAAAGGAATAAATAACCCACCATATTAACTGTTCACAATAACGAGATCAGCGTCGCTTGAACAAACATCGGACTATGACTTATTCGAATATAATAAAATATCACAACCGAGTGTTCAACCCTCCTTAATTATCTTTTTATTGTTTACGAAAGTCTGAAGTTGAAAGTGCTGCCATGTAATGAGAAGGTGGACAGCTGAACGTCTATCAGAAAGGTACTTGGAAGTGCTAAATTACCATCTCTGTTGGATTTCAATGTTCAAGAAAGCAACCTCAACATTAGATAAAACTGCATTAGTACAAATGCAAACTCCACATGTGGTCTACTAACTATTGACCTTAGCGCATCGCCTCTCCTTTCATCAAATGCAAAAATGATGCAATAGGTGGCTGCTATTGCATCGAGTTTGAAAATGTGATGCTATATGTCTCCATTATTGCTTCGGGAATGAATTTGACAAGCAACTTCACCGACTCCAAGGGCGCTAGTGCTCTAAGCCCAACTCATCAGCCCCCAACCCAGGGGTCCTTCACAGGCAAGGAAGCCTCAAGAAGGTTCACCTAGTGGAGGTCGAACGACAAAAGATATTCCTTGATAGTCAGTGTCAAACTAACAACTCTGGGATTTTAATGCCCAAGAAAGCAACGTCAACATTGATAAAACATATCCTATGTTGTGACAAATTCAAACTCCAGATGTGGTCATACCACTTAACACAGGTGGCCTAGGTCAATGCCCATGTAAGATAGTTTAGTACCATTACTCCATCTCATAATAAATAAGTTTCTAGAAATTTTGACACACATTAAGGATCTTGGTAAAAGATGTATGTACCCACATCTCCATATCCACTCGAGAGTATCTCTAGAATTTGGCAATTACTTTTTGAATACACCTATGATTAGCTTCGTTCTTACGAGGCAGTGCTCCATATTTATGTAGCATATTATTTATTTCTAGGATAAACTTAAACCTTCAAAGATATTTATTTTCAGAACCATGGAAGTATGTTCTTCAGTTCAGACTCAAAATCCATGTGCCTTGGCAATGGCACTCCACAAAGCCGCCGTCATCATCACCCTCGCCATCATGTACTTTTCTTTCCTCTGGGTCGTCCCGGCACTCGGCAAAGCCTTTTGTCGAGTGCCCGACAAAAGACACTTGACAATGTGCTCTTTCCCAACATTTTTTTGCATAGTGCCTTATGCCGAGTGTGACACTCGCAAAGCCTTTTCTGATTATATAGGCACTCAACAAAGTGCTTGATTTGAGTAGTGACATATTGCTGCCAATTGTGACTGGAGGCTACTTTAGAATCTCTCAATGATCAGAGTCAAACATAGTGGTATGTTAAGTCCTCAGGAGGGACCCGACTGATATCTCAAGATCGCTAAGCAACTATACCCATTACGGACACACCCTGGTAAGAGATGCAAACCCTGAGCACACTTCATGACCTCTGCTCTGGGCTTGGGACTCGCTAGGGCCTACGCTCCTACGATGATGCCAAAGCCTGAACTCCAGCCTAGCATCAGCCCAAGCCAGTGCTTGGGCAAGGAACCAACGTCACGAGCATCTGAGGCCCAGGTAGGTATGAAGATCCTGTTAGATAATTAGGTATTCTCCATGTTATTTTAATCCATAAAAATAACAAAATCATGGATATGACATATGTGAAATTATTCATTATTGAAATCATGGAATCAACAATATTCATGAGAATAGTAAACAACATTCTAACCATGTCATGATCTTGATATGTCTAACATGATGATATAAACCATGAAAAGAGAAGCATATTAACAAAAACATATAACACGTGAAGATCATAGGGATATGAACATGGCACATACATCATGACAGGAGGAAACACAAGACATGGCATGTATATCATTGCAGCATGGATCATAAGACAACATGTAAAGCGGCAATAAGAGACAGACAAAGAACAAACAAAATGTAACAGCGAGATGAGTGTGTACCCAGAGGAGGGTCCGATGCTGAGGGCATCGAGGCTCCACTCCCACTCACACCTCTAGTAGTGGTGTGCGGATTAGTGGGTTGCTCGAAGTCTTGGATCACCGAACATTCACCGAGAAGAAGATGTCGTAGTCGATAGGAGAAGATGAACGGATTTGGGCAGTCGCAAAGACGCTCCACAAAAACCTAGTTTCCACACCCCAGTGCATGGTCCTGAAGGGCAAGGGTTTCCGAAGGCACCTGCCCACTTGCTCCCCCATGCGCGCGGAGTCACGAGACTGAGATGGCCATTAGCAGCGGAGTTGTGTTCTGGGTACTATTTTTTGGGATGGGGTTGGAGTTGGAACAAAGAGGATTATATCCTCACATCAGGAGGAGAAGAGGCCGCCGAGAGATCATGAGTCGGGCAAGCCAAAAGTTCAACACTCATGCACGAATGGAAGTGAGTTGAAACTCCCATCATTAATCACGGAATGTGAGTGGTAAAAAGTTACCATGCCACGCCTGCCTCCCACGCTCACGCCCTAGCAGCGGTGGCGCACACGTGTGTGGAATTCCTTGGTCCCTTTCTTAACTTCTCAAATTAGATGTATTAATTCTCACCATATAAGCCGAGTCAACGTCTCTTCAAATTTCAATCCAGTGTAATTATAAATTTAAATGGGCCTAGCCCATAACCATCGTAAATCCAACAGATCCCATGGAACCTGCCCATTCAGCATGCATGAGGCGCTGCCCGAGCCAATCAGCCAAAGGAGCGGTTGGCGCTCGGACGTCATATGGTTAGGACCCCATGTGGCCAGGCCCACAAACTGCCTAGGAAATTATGCTACACATAGGGACCCGCTCCCGTGTCCTATGTGCACGGATTGTCTCCCGCTCGCCCCAAAACTCGCCGGAACCCAATCGACTAAAAAATCTAATGCAACAATGATAAAATATGAACTGCGACATCGAATAAAATCCGCTGCAACAATGGAAAATCATCTCTTGTAACATGAAAATATAAGCTGCATACTGCTACAACAATTAAAAAACTATTGCAACATCCAGAAATCATCTAATGCAATGAATAGGGATGTGAACTACAACATTGGAAAATTGCTTCAACAATGAAAAACATCTATTGCAATATGAACAAAAAATGTTGCAATAATTAAAAAAAAAAGGAATGCAACATTCATGAAGTACTGCTTCAAATATTGCAAAAACATCTATGGAAACAAATGGAAAAAAGGAGGAGGAGGACCTTTTGTCTAGATCTGGATGGCATGACGATGCCGCCGCCGGATTCCTCCCTCCGCTATCGGAGGGCTCCACCACACCAGATCCATCTCTGGATGTGCAACAGGGGCACAGGAGGGAGGGAGAGCTGCCCGGCGAGAACCATGGCCATCAGATCTGCAGCCCAGGTTGTCGCTTCTTCGTCTCTTTTCACCTCCACCTGGACCATCACCTCCCCTGTCTGTGCAGCAGCCACTCCCTCCCTCCGTCGGCGCCTGTTGCGTTCTCGAGGACGCCGTCGTCGTGGTGCGCATGAATGGAGCCATGGCCCAGGCCGTATGCAAGCTTTATGGAGTGGAGCGGTGGGCGCGCGTGTTACCGCTCATGGTGCATGCAGGGCTGGTGGGTCATCCCGAGTTTTGTCAGCAACCTGCTCGATGCGTTTTGCAGTGGGACCACCGACGACAGACGTTTTTTTTTTTATTTTTATTTTTGATCTGATCGGCCGAGGCGGGGTGGGTATCGGGTCGGTCCACTGGACCGTTGCCTCGTCCGATGGTTAGGACGTAAGATCGACAGCATTACTGATCAGCCAATGCCCGTTCAGGCGCAGAGGATGTAGCGCCTCTGTGTGTGTGTAAAGCTCTGACACTTTCCTGTGCCAGCTTCTTGTCATGGTTTCTGCCAGCTTCTCTGGATGTTGGTTTCTGACTGGGCAGTTGCCATGGCGAGGTCAGGCCCGGGCTCCCTGTCGTCCGGTATCATGCGGTCGTGGCTGAATCCATAAGACCCATGTGATAGCCGTGGGAGTGCTTGACTCGGCCTGGCCCCACCAGAGGGTTATGCGCGAACCTACCCGATGGATATAACACATGAGCACCCAAGTGTTTCTCCTCCTCTTATTAATGTACCCTGATGTTAGTCCGCTACGTAAAGACAATTAACGGTTCTTAATTTTTTCCTATTGTATGTTCTCTGCTTCCTAACTACTCTTGTACTTATCAACTTTATTTGTCCTTTATATTATTTATTTATATACATTGGTAGGTGGAACTCCCTCATGATTGATCCATCAAAAATTAATATAAGTTATAGCCTAAGTTGACTTGTATGACCCATATATTCGTGTTTGCTTCATCTGTCAACTGATTGATTGGCCATACCAGGCTACCAGCCCGTACATACTCTACTAATACTACCAGCAAAGCTAGCAAGGGCAGCCAGCACGAGAGGGATGGTGCAACCAACAAGAGCTATGGACACCTTGCTTCTTGTATGGCTGGTAACATCGTTACACCCTTATAGCTTGCATCCTAGGCCAGCAGGGTAAGTCTCGTGGATTAACTACAGACAGATCATGGTCCAAAGCCTCCATGGATGTGATCTGATCGTGCTTTCTCTAGCAGGTTTCATTAGCATAGACTGCGGAATGGAGGTGGGCAGGGACTATTCCCACCCTACCACCGGCCTCCGGTACGTCTCCGACGCCGGCTTCGTCGACGGCGGGGCGGGACGCAACGCTGCCGTGAACATAACGTACGACGGCCCAGACATGCAAGAGGAGCTGTGGTTTCGGACGGTCCGGTACTTCCCTGGACCTGACAATAAGACACGTGGCTGCTACACGCTTCGGCCAGTGGTGCCGAACGGCAAGAACCTCGTCAGGGCAGCCTTCTACTATGGCAACTACGACGGGCGAGGAACGATCCCGGTCTTCAACATAACCCTTGGCGTCAACCATTGGGCCACTGTAGACGTCTCCGCCGCCGCAGGCAAAACCAAGTACTACGTCTTATAGGCGGTGGCTGTGTCGACGGCCGATTTCTTGCAGGTCTCTACTACATACACATCTTCTATCCCTACGCACCTGCTGAAACTTCTAGCTAGCGTGGTAGTTGCTAAAATTAATTTTGTCATTGGGAAAGAAATAAACATTCTACATACTTTTCAGTAATGTTCTGTTAAATATATTCATTTTCATAGGCAGTTAGCTTAAGATTATTGTCTCTAACAATAGATGAATTCATGGGGAGCGTTTGACTAAGTCAACCACCGCTGAAAAAAGCTACAGAACAAATAAGTTTGTAGCGTTTTCAAATATTGTCAGATGAAGCCAAAATTTACATTAAAATTATTATAGTGGTCGATGAGAACTAAAACAGTTTTATATATTCACTTGAGATCTCTTAAGATTCCATATTTTTATATATTCACTTGTTATATTTTGAAATTTAAAATATTTTTTTTTTTCAAATGACCTCAGCTGGAGACACCACTATATCAAAGTTGTAGATAGACTTCAATGACGTCTAATCCTTTACAGTTCAAAATTTTTCCATTTAAGATACAAAATTAATCCTTAGTCATAAGTGATTGTGCATTGCTGTTTTTGGAAATGTTAGGCACCCTCGAGGGAAGAGGTCAAACGTTTGAATCTTATACATGTTCACATTGAGGAAATACCTGAAAATTTTACATTATTACGATGTCATCATGGTTTTTCTTATTTTATGGATTTTGTAAACTTCATGAAAGTATTTCGAAAGTGGTTGACTAAGTTAACTACTGCTGGAAACATTGAGGAAACCTTGACGTAATAAAATCACTCATACACTTGTTTACGGGTCAAGAAAATCTTGACACTTAAAAACTTGTATATAGCCAGATCGGTTGCACTACTTAGGCAGAGCTACAGCCAGAGCCAGAATAGTGCAGCTGATTATGCTCATACAAATATTCAACTGGTGTCCCCTGTTTTCTTAAGTGATCGGCTAAAAAAATACATTTTAATCTGGAATACATTTTTTTGTTGTATTACTGTTCAAACACTTATTTTGAAACAATTATTTGCTATTTATTAGAGCCATACAAAATGCTCTGAAATACTTATTTGTTGATAGTGGCGGAGCTACATGGGGGCCATAGTGGGCCACGGCCCGCCCTTGATTCTGTTAATTTTCCAGAGGTTATATACCGTTCGGAGGGTATAGAAATACAAATACATGGCCATCGCTTAATAATAGTGCAAAGTCATGGCAGCTAGAAAGCAATCAGTTCATCCATAGGTGTAGCAAACATCGTACATTCAGTCTCCATTTATACTTTTCTTCGTCGAAGTGGCAGTGTCTCGGTGGTTCAAGAAATTTATAACTTATCACCAGTGCAAAACTGAAATTCATAGTTTGAAAACAGGATTTATATGTGTTCTCCAATTATCACACGGTTACAGCTTTGCTATTTATCTGGTCTGGTGTTCTCCAAATAATAATGGGCGGCCACGTCAGAGTCTCAAAGATGTTCACCTGTTAGTACAGATGAATTAGAGCTAATCATCTCACTACTCCAGTCGGGTCTATCACTCTCGGCGCTCAACCGCTATCACTGCCGGAATCTATTCTGGTAGTGGCCAAGCGACAGTGATGTGGGAGCAGTGATTTTATCTCACAACACTGCCGGCCTATTATCCAAGCCGACAGTGTTGACTCAGTCAACACCGCCGGCCTTTTGTAGAAGCCGGCAGTGTTGACTCCGTCAACACTGCCGGCCTGTTGTTATAGCCGACAGTGTTGACTGAGTCAACACTATCGGCTTTTTAATCAAGCCGCCAGTATTGTTATTTTCCCAATTTATTATTTTTTATTTTTCTATTTTAGTTGTAATTTTTAATTTTTAATATTTTTATTTAATATTTTAATTTATTATAGATATGATAATACTATTAATTATAATTATAGTTCTCCATCAACGATATAAATACAACACAAATATTCGATACGCTTACATTCAATATTCGATACAAGATCTTCAACAATAACATAAGAAAGAAATTATTAGATCAAACGTTTGAGGTCCGCTTCTTTACAGAGCTCCTTGAACAGCCGAGCTCTTGCAATTAAAAACTGGATGCTTGTGACTAACCTTGAAGCAAAAGGATCAAGCCATTCTTCAAAATTCTAGTTTTAGCTCATGGTTTTCAGCAGCCCCAACAATGGAGAAAATAGCCCGCGCGAGTTCCTGTGTTCTCTGGAATGAAGTGAGCAGGAAGGAGAGGATGATACAAGCCTTTTTGGGGTGTCAGAAAATCACTGCCGGACCAAGCCAAGAACCGACAGTGTTGAGGCACCTTCACCGCTGGCGTGTGGCATCCGCCGGCAGTGATGCGAGTCCGAGACAGCATTGTCGGGTCGTGTCTCGAGCCGGTAGTAATGTGACTCAACACTGCCGGTGCCTGCGCTCCCTGGCGCAAGGCTTGTCTGTCAGGAAGTTGCACTGGCATTACTCGGTGAGTGGGAAGATTGATCCATGTATCAACTCTCTTTTATTTTCTTTCTACCAATTATACATGTCCTGATGCTTTATGTGATTAGATTCTTAATTAAATGTGATTAGATGTTTAATTAAATTTGATTAGATTTTTAAGTTGTACCAACTTCTATTTTGCAGAGAACTAAAATGAAATTTCAATAATCAATTTATGCATTCTAACTTGACTTTCATTCATGAGGGCAACATATAGGTACACAAGTGATCAGTACGATCGCATATGGCGAAGCGACACAACTCCACAGGACAGTATAACAACTTCAGCGACGATTGATGTCTCGAACATTAGAGATTTCGACTTGCAGCCCATGATACTGCAGAAATCCATTACTCCAGAGAACCTCACCTGGATCCCTTCAGATGATGATAAGAACTTGACATGGTGTCTGTTGCTTTACTTTGCAGAATTACAGGAACTGGCAAGCAATGAACACAGACAGTTTGATATCCTTGTAGATAATGATACTGAGAATGGCATACAGGGTTTCCTTCCAATGTACCTCACGTACTGCTGAGGTTGTGCAAACTAAGGTGTCAGGGTTTGATCAACACACAATCTCTCTTGTTTCCACACCAGAGGCCACACATCCACCCATTATAAATGCATTCGAGATATATTTAGTAAAGCAAATGAATTATCGTGGAACAAATGATGTTGCTGGTATGTGTTTAATCCTTCCACTTAAAAAAATGCCTCTAGTTACTTTCGTTCTAAGGCATTATATAGTTTTCAACAAAGATACAAATTTTGATTGAAATAAAATCAATATACTCCGAATCTAGCTTTTTGGATTGACTCGTATGTTTGTTCTTTCAAATATGTTAATCTAAATTAAAATTGCATATCCAGTCCTGAATGATTGATTTCGGTTTCACAAAGCATCACATCTTAGTTATCCTCTCTTTTTCATTCCAAATGAGCAGCTAAGGCCATGATGACAATTCGTAGAAAATATGAATTGAACAAGAAAAATTGGGTCGGTGATCCTTGTCAACCAGAAGGATTTCCTTGGGATGGATTGATCTGTAGTGCTCGTTCTTATGTCCGTTATGAGATAACAACTCTGTAAGTACCTACAGTAAAGAAGATGTACATTCTATGTGCCATGATATTAATCTATTTTCTCATTTTTTCAGCAACTTGTCCTCTAGTGGGTTGAATGGTCCAATTGATTCTTCCTTTGGGGATATAAAATCTCTCCAGCACCTGTAAATGACTAAATGAGCAATATCGTTGTATAAATTTGTGATTTCTATATTATGCTTTTAATAACATCAGGTCCTCAAATCCAATATTGTCCTATAATATTTAGATTACAAAACGCTGATGCAGTGTTGAAAGCAATCTTTTATTTATCTCTTTGCATGTCATATAACTGAATTATTAGTAATTCCAATGGTAACTTTGTGTAACTTCAGAGATCTGTCCAACAACATCCTACCGGTCAAGTACCAGACTTTCTAGCAAAAATCTCATCACTCAGAGTTCTATAAGTATTGTTGTTTATCTAGATTCCTTTTATGGTAAGTTCATTACTATATTTCACTGTATTCTTGCAGTGATTTGTCCAGTAACAATCTTCGTGGACCAATACCTGAAGCTTTACTAGAAAAACAACGAAATGGATATTTCGAATTAAGGTTTGTAACATGCAGCCAAATCATATATTCACGGAGATCATTTTATCCAAAACTGCTTTTTTGAGAATGATAAAGCATTCCAAATGAATGAGTAGTCAAAAGGAAATATCTCCCTACCGGTAAACTCAAATCATTATGAGTGACATTTTATATCTATGAGATTTGTTAACTTCTGATGTTATTTCTCCTGTGCTAGGATTACTAACTACACAAATCCATGTGATACTGGTACTTGATCCTGTCAGCAACGGAACAAACAAAAACAGAGAAAACTTATCGTTGCAATACTTGTTCCAATGACAATAGCAATTCTGTTGGCAGCATATCTTATCCTTTACAAGATGAGAAAACAGAAAGGTAATATTTCAAGAGATATGTCACTAAACATATAGCCGCTTGGTCACATGGTCGGTGTTTTTAATTCCAGACATGTGGACGCCAAAAACCTCAAGGATTAAAAGCCATCAAGAGAGGACTGCTTTATTTGGGAACAGAAAATTCACATACAAGGAGCTGATTATCATTACATCTGATTTCAAAGAAGAAATAGGGCGAGGAGGATTTGGTTCTGTCTTCCTGGGCTATTTGGAGAATCAAAATCCAGTTGCCGTAAAGATGCATTCAAAAACATCCTCCCAAGGGGACAAAGAGTTTTTAGCCGAGGTCAGAATTTAAGTTACACCTTATCTTTTGTTGTGTCCATTTGAAATAAAACAAGTTAATGCTATGATACATTGCAGGCGCAACATTTGACTAGAGTTCATCACAAAAATCTGGTGTCCTTGATTGGTTTCTCTAGTCTATGAATATATGAATGGTGGAAACCTAGAGGACTGCCTAAGAGGTATTTTGTACATCTATCTTTTATTTTAGACAATGGATATCATTAATCGGGCCTCTGTATCCATGAAGGATACACACAGCCAAAAGCAGGCACGAGCACTTAAGCAGCACCTCAACAAAGAGGAGAGAAAAGAGGAAACGGCTAGATTGGTGAGCGAAAGTCGTCAAGTTGTTGCAGCCCCTAGTGCGTCATTGCTATGAACATCCGTTGTGCCATCAAGATCCATTTCAGCTGGCGTAAAGTGTCGCCGGTTAGCCCACCTTCATTCCATCATTCGTTGTCGTTGTGCATTCAGAACTAGCCGTTCAGACCCCAGCCGACATGATCCACCTTTGCTTTGCTGAACTCCTAGTCCGCCGCCGCTGCCGTTAGGACACCGCTGCCCATGAAACCTTCGAAGCCAGCTCCACTGGATGCATCTTCTTCCGATAATGGACATAGCACAGAGACGGTTTGATGAGAGCAACAACCTGGCAGACGTGTTCCATATCTAACTCTCTACAAAATTTATAATGCTAAATCCAACTACAATTCTATATCTTGGCATACACATCATTATCCCACTAGCAAAGGCAATCCTGACACCTTTCTACACGATTTACTTACTTGCATTTATTATATTTCCACATTGGCAAACCACACCATATACCTTCTTCACTTACAATATTTTGTTCCCTCATGCAAAGTAAATATAAGTCACCTAATTTCATCCCAAACCATTTGTGATCCCTGGTATCAACGTGTGGGGTTTCCTTCAAGTTTACTGCATCGAAGAAAAAACCTCAATGCAAGAAATTTAAAAACACTTTTTATTTATGGAGATATGTGGTGCACCAATACATATTACTTTTTAGATGAAGTCAGATTCGATTAGTATAGATACTTCCGATTCGCTTCTACTGACTCAATTATAGAAATGTATTTGATGCAGTCGGTGTTTTTGACAACCTGAGGAAATTTAATCCTAGAGGCGATTTGTAACATGGCATCGCTGAAAAATTATTTCAATCATGGAAGGAACTCACTATACTAAACATTTTCTTAGAAATTGGAGTCGCCAGTCAAATGGTTGTTTGGATGAAATATGCACGTGTTTGGTTGCTAGATTAAAACAACGGGGCTTGAGCGTTTCTACCCTTTCTTTCGTGACCGATCGTGATTTTGCCCCTCTTTTTATCACTTTATGGATTTACCCCTGTTATTTTGAAATGAAGGAACACTTTACTCCTATCTAGTTAACAGCCCCTAAAAGTGTTAACTTTTGGATAATCGGATAATTTTACGCCTTGTTTTTTTATCCCTATTTTGGGACAGGAAGATGTCGTTTTTGCATAAATGTTTTTGCATAATCGACTGCATTTCAAGTCACGACCTATATAAACACAATTTGATATCACACAATGGTTCAAATCCCATTGGCGATCAAGTGCGTAATTTTTTGCCTCCCCAGATTTGTAAACAGTTTTTTTGCTACTTTTGCACTTATTTTTGGGAACTCCTAAAAATCATCGATTTTTTAATAACTTGCATGGGCACTACCGGTATGGTCATTGATCTCGAATAGATGGGTAGGATTCTACAGATAATAATAGCACAAACCCATTTATACTGAGCAATGGGAGCACGAACAAACAATAATAGCACCACAGCAAAATTTTCAGGAGATGTAGCTCCACAGCAGTGAAACGTCTAATCAAATGACACGCTCCCCAGGCACCAGGCACATATTTGACATTTTCCATTGAGCTACATTCAGTTTCAACAAGTGAGCCCAATTCAGAAAAC
>CM041633.1:49156075-49288547 GCA_023333625.1 Bothriochloa decipiens | reverse complement strand
GGACGGGTTACACACACATACGATTACTCGTTGGCTTAGGACGCCCCCGGGTTCCGAACGCCGACAGTTGGCGCGCCAGTTAGGGGGGCTGTGTGTCAAACCGCTTCGTCCGGATGGCGAACCTCGTACCATCGCTTCCTTTCGGCTCAGTGATCTGGTTCGGGAGTCTGGAGTTCATGTCGCTCGGCACGAGCCATGACATGGTCCTGCTCTCAATCGGGCACCCGAGCGGGGGCGCTTCAGGGACTCCACGAGGAGCCCTGCGTCGTCCTCATCATCACGCTTCCCAATCAAGGAGGAGACGTGGATCGCAGGGTGGGCGGCGCCGCCGTGCGACCACGGTCGTCACATCATCTTCGTCTCCGGTGGATGACTTGAACTCTCTAGCCCGTAGGCTCCCGCGACTACGCGTAAGGCCCGACGTGGGGCAGCGCTCGCCAGGGTCGAACGCCTCTCCCCAGGCGAACCCTCCCTTCACGTCTACGGCTCTCATGCCCCATGGACAGTTTGCCACCCGACCGGCACTGCCATCTGGGCTCGACGATGCCGCTTCGACGCGCTCCACTATCGTGCGCTCGGGTTTCGGGGCGGACAGGGAACGGACCGGCCCTCCCTCGCGCGCAGCAGCGCGCCAGGAGGTGCCGGTGCTGGCCCCCGAACGCCCGATTAACCCTCGCCCACGCGGCGCTTACCCTCGCGCGCTTCGAACGTGGCTGGAAATGGAACAATGTGGGCGGACCATCGTGCCTTGCCCGCTCTACTCCGACTCCGACTACGACTCCGACTACTACGACCCCACGCGAGAGTGTTTCCACGTCGACATAGTAGCCGCGTCGGACGACGACGACGCTGGTCCTGCGGAGGCGTCTACACCACCGGTCGCAACGGGTGGGCCCCTTCTCCTGGCGGGACAAGAGGAAGGACCCCCTGCCACGATCAACGATCCGATTGACCCGCAGGGCGCTCGCGTCGCCCAGCTCGCGCAGCTCCGGGAGCTTCGAGCCAAGCTCGATGAAGACAAAGAGCGACTGCGTCAGCTCGAGCGTGCCCTCGAGCAAGAAGATCAGAACCCCCCACGCGGAGGAGCTCGGGCTCGAGCGCGGCAAGTACAGCAGCAGATTGTGGGCGCGGATACGGTCGCACGTCCCGCCTTCAATCGAGCCAGCCAGAATGTCGTCGCAGCAACAATGCTCCTTCGCAACATGCCGGCCCCCTCGAATCCCGAAGCCCAGCGAGTCCAACAGGAGATCAAGGGCCTTCTCGAGGTGGCCGCCATTCAGCAGGCCGAAAGCTCTGCCTCGAGGCGTCGAGGTGCGGCCTCGGGGCAACACCACGAACCCTCGCGGCATGAGAGACAGGCTTCGACCCAGCCGGTAGACTCCCCCCGCCCGAAGGGGGCGGTCCCGGACCACCATCGCGCTCGCGACAATCACGAGCCCCGCGATGCGCGTCACGACATCAGCGAACACCGCAGACGCAAGTGCGGTGACGCCGAGGCGCGAGGCTACAGCGCTCATCGGGGCGGACGCTACGACAGCGACGAGGACCGATGTCGATCTCCGGATCCGCCGGGACCTCGAGTCTTCACCCGTGCGATTCGCAGCACGCCGCTGCCTAGCCCCTTCAGACCCCCAACAAGTCTCGTCAAATACGACGGCGAGACAAAGCCTGAGCTCTGGCTTGCCGACTTCAAACTGGCGTGCCAGCTTGGTGGGGCCCGCGACGACAGCGCCATCATTCGACAGCTCCCACTCTTTCTCTTCGACACTGCACGACGGTGGCTCGAGGAGCTCCCCCCTAACCAAATCTGTGACTGGTCCGACCTGGTCAGGGTTTTCGAGGGGAACTTCAAGGGCACCTATGTGCGTTCGGGCAACAGGTGGGAACTCCGAGGCTGCAAACAGAAGCCCGGGGAATCTCTCCGCGACTTCACTCGACGTTTCTCCAAGCAGCGCACCGAGCTTCCCCACGTCACCGACGAAGAGGTGATCCTGGCTTTCATCGCCGGGACCACCTGCAAGGAACTGGTCCGGGAGCTCGGGCGCACCCCTCCAAAGACCGCCGACGAATTGATGGACATCGTGGCCAACTTTGCCGCCGGAGAAGAGGCCGTCGGTGCCTTCTTCGACGGTAGCAAAGGCCAGACGCCGGCCAAAGCGGCCAACCCCGAGAGTTCGAACCAGGGCGGCAAGAAAGGAGGCAAGAAGAAGAAGAAGAACCCGCGAGGCAAGCGCGAAGACGCCCCCGACGACGACCTCGTGGCTGCTATCGAGCGCAAGAAGCCTCGAGGCCCTCCCGGAAAGGGTCTCTTCGACGAGACGCTCAACTACCGCCCGTACAAATCCAGGCCGAGCTATGGACCATGTACTTTGATGGGTCGATGATGAAAATAGGAGCGGGCGTGGGCCTGCTCTTCATCTCGCACCTCGGGGTTCACATGCGTTACGTAATTCGACTTCATTTCGCAGCCTCGAATAACATCGCGGAGTACGAAGCCCTCGTGACCGGACTACGCATCGCTATCGAGCTCGGGGTCCGACGCCTCCAAGCTCGGGGCGACTCGCAGTTAGTCATCGATCAAGTCATGAAGGCGTCGAGCTGCCGCGAACCTAAAATGGAAGCGTACTATCGAGAGGTCCGCAAACTGGAAGACAAATTCCACGGCCTCGAATTAACCCACATCGCTCGACGCTACAATGGCAAGAAGTTTTTGGATTTCTGCGATCGCCATCACATTCGCGTGAACTGGTCCGAGGTTGCTCATCCTCGAACTAACGGCCAGGTCGAGCGCGCCAATGGCATGATTTTGCAGGGACTCAAGCCAAGAATCTTCAAACGCCTCAGCAAGCACGGAAAAAAATGGGCCGCGGAGCTGCCATCGGTCCTATGGAGCTTAAGGACAACACCTAGTCGAACCACGGGGTTCACCCCATTCTTCTTGGTCTATGGGTCCGAGGCCGTCCTCCCCACTGACCTCGAGTATGGTTCCCCTCGACTAAAGGCGTACAACGAGCAAACAAACGAAGAAGCCCTCGCAAACGCCGTCGACCAGGTCGAGGAGGCTCGAGACATGGCGCTGCTTCGCTCCGCGAGGTATCAGCAAAAACTTCGACGCTACCACGACAAGCACGTGCGCTCGAGGGACCTCCAAGTTGGAGACCTCGTCCTACGACGACGACAGAGCAACAAAGGACGTCACAAGCTGACGCCGCCATGGGAAGGTCCATACGCCGTAGCTGAGGTGCTAAAGCCCGGGACGTACAAGCTCGCTAACGACAAAGGCGAAATCCTCACCAACGCATGGAACATCGAACAGCTACGTCGTTTCTACCCCTAGAACATCGATACCCTTGTACATTCTCGCATGTTTCGTACATTTTCGCATGTATAAGTTCAAACTTATTATTGTACATGCAAGAGGTAGCCTCGACCCTGTCTCGCCAGAGTCGAGCCTCCCTCGGGGGCTAACGGGGGGGAACCCCCTAAGTTCCTAAAAAATACGAACGATTTTTCAAAATTCGAGCGTCTCCTTTTGCTTTGCAACTAAGTAGAAAATGCCTCGAACTCCCTAAGGGTCGAGGGCTGTCGAGCCTGGGGCTCTCCTACGCCTCAGGGCTACGGTACCCCCACTCGCTCCCCCCCTCGAGGGATACGAGCATGCGTCGAACACTTAGTCGAAAAGCAAAAGTCAGGTGATCGAAACGCGAGCGTCTCTTCTTTCCTACGCCTCGATACGCTTCGCGACTAAGTAGAAAACGCCTCGAATTCCCTAAGGGTCGAGGGCTGTCGAGCCGGGAGCTCTCCTACGCCTCAGGGCTATGGTACCTCCACTCGCTCCCCCCCTCGAGGGATACGAGCACGCGTCGAACACTTAGTCAAAAAAGCAAAATCTAGGCGAAAGAAAACAGAGAAGGCTCGACCTTAAAATATCCAAATGCGTTACGATAGATGCATGGACGTTTTAAAGGCCCTCGAAGCCACACTGAATATAAGTTACAAAAACTAACTTATTTACACGGGCACCTTCACCCAGTTTTGCCCTACAGGCCTGCTCTGCCGTCTCCATCGCCGCCCTCCTCGATGATTTGGCTCACAGACCATCGTCCTCAGGAGGCGGAAGGAGCTCACAGGGCCGTTTCGCATTCACCCCCTCGACTGCCATCGGCCACGGACCTCGACGCCCCGCCTGGAACGTCGAACATCGAACACAGGAAAGTGCGCCTCATCCTCGTCACGACTCGACCCCAGGCTCGTCGGCTGCCTCGATCGGCCCAAGATGCGTGTTCGCCAATCGCTCTCTGCACCGACCACGGCCGCGCCGATCTGACTCTCGTAACATTTCGGCCACGCCGATTCGAATCTTTTCTTGAAAAACGAGAACTGACAGTTATCCTCCTCGAAGTACGCTGTAGGTACAGGAACCATCCACGACCGCGCCGCTCCGGTTTCTACGTAAAAAGGCACGCGTGATGGACAGGAGGAGTTATCCGAAGACGGATCTTCCCACGATACAGGTAACGGGCCCAGGCCCTCGAAATCTCCAGGGAGCGAAGGCTGGCCCTCGGAAAGGGTTCGACAGCCGCCCTCGAGTGCCGGAGTTAGGGGTGACCGAGGGGGGCCAACGCGAGTCCCTTGCTCGAGATTGAATTCTCAAGGCCCCCTCGGACACATTCAAGGCAAAACTAAGGGACCACGACGGAATCCCCTCGAGGGGAGGCATCGAGCCACCGGACCCGATCGAAAGGGTCCGGCATCCACGGGACCCACTGTTTTGCTCGAATAAGAGCGCCTCAGGGCCACTAGTCGACCCCTATCGAACGGGGCACGAGCTCTTACTTGAATTTCCCGATAGTAGCTCACCGAGACGTTGATGCTCGCGCCCGAGCATGGGTAGCACAACGCTTCTCCCCCCTCTACCCGATCGAAAGGGTTCGTGAGGGTCGAACGAAAAAGTCGAGCTCGCACCTGACCGGCTTCGACGAAAGAAGCTAAGGAGCGGACTCGCAACCAGGTAACGGGCCCAGGCCCTCAAAATCTCCAGGGAGCGAAGGCTGGCCCTCGGAAAGGGTTCGACAACCGCCCTCGAGTGCCGGAGTTAGGGGTGACCGAGGGGGGCCGACGCGAGTCCCTTGCTCGAGATTGAATTCTCGAGGCCCCCTCGGACACATTCAAGGCAAAACTAAGGGACCACGACGGAATCCCCTCGAGGGGAGTCATCGAGCCACCGGACCCGATCGAAAGGGTCCGGCATCCACGGGACCCACTGTTTTGCTCGAATAAGAGCGCCTCAGGGCCACTAGTCGACCCCTATCAAACGGGGCACGAGCTCTTACTTGAATTTCCCGATAGTAGCTCACCGAGACGTTGATGCTCGCGCCCGAGCATGGGTAGCACAACGCTTCTCCCCCCTCTACACGATCGAAAGGGTTCGTGAGGGTCGAACGAAAAAGTCGAGCTCGCACCTGACCGGCTTCGACGAAATAGGCTAAGGAGCGGACTCGCAACCAGGTGGCCTCAACGAAAGAGGATCTAACCACACGGGGGCTCGATCACTACTCGAACATGCAATGACCAAACGAAAAATAAAAGACCTCGGGCGAGTATTCTACTCACCCGAGGCCTCGGGGGCTACCCCCGCGGGGGTCGCTCGCGCGACCCCCACGAGAAAATCCGAATCACGTCCCATTTCCAAAATTTCTGACCCCCTACCCGAATGCCATCACTCGAGCAGGGGCTCGGGGGCTACTGTCGTTACCGAGGAAATGGGTACCCCAAAGCCTCGGGTTTACCGAATTAAACCCCGCAAAAACGGCAACTCGACCCCTCCTGTAGCCTCCCGCGCGGACGTACAAAGTCCCGCAGGCTGAAACACTTCGGGCCGACCCACGGACGACGACGGCCCAAAGCCGAAGCCTGCTCGAGAGGCTACCGAACGGACTAGTACTGTACACTAAAAAACTGCCGAACGGACTAGTACTGTACACTCGAGGTTACAATTCGGGCGACCCCTCGAGGACGGAACTTCGCCTGCCGAACGAGCCTACCCTCGAGGACGGAACTTCGTCCGTGCGAATGGGCAACCCTCGACAGAATCACTGGCGTCACCATCTGACCCTCGACAAGACGCTGACGTCACCGGCTGATGATCGCTCGAGACGGGAGGATCCCGCATTAAGTGTCGAGGCCCCCGACGGGACGGGCGTCTCGATACTTCGAGGATCGAGCCCCCCCTCGATCGACCAACTCCCTTTGCGTCCGATAGCGTATTTAATACAAAACTACCTAACCTCGTCGAATCGTATGGCTATAGTGTCCGCACAGTGGTCCGTACGACGGTCGAATCCCGCTTTACTGCCCATACTGAGGACGTGCATCGGTCTGCACGGCACTGTTACGCCATGCCCAGCGCTGTTAGACAGCTCGAGGCCCCCTTCGACACGCTACACGACAAACGACCGACGCCGGATTCCCTCGATTCGATCTTATCTGCTCAACCACTACGCTCGAGGCTACCCCTCGACGGGGCCTCGAGTACGCATCGACGCCCTCCGGTCAACCTTCATCAACTTCGAAAGCTGCGCCAACAACTCCCGATACGACCCCAACAGGAACTCGCACGTCCTCTACAGGGGATCACGTCTTTCGCCGGTCAGCAACCATGACTCCGAAGGACGGCTGTCAACTCCGAGCCACGCCGCTACAGAACGAGCCATGCTCAGCGCACGTCTCTGCAGAGGCCTCGAGTTGACCACCACGACCCGCGATGTCACCACCACGTCATCGAGCCAGGACGTCTGTACCCCTGTGCCTCCCCTTGGCCTATAAAAGGGGACGTCAGGAGACCCGATAGGGACACGAGACAACGATCTCACGACAACCAAACATACGCCTAGGCAGACTCCTAGACTCCGAATAACTCCTTCGCTCTGTATTCGACCCCCCTCGAATCCTCTCCTTCGCTTGTATCCGCCCCTGTACAAGCACTTAGGTGCAAGATAATACAAACCTTCTCCCCCCGCTGGACGTAGGGCCTCCTTTACCCGAACCACGATAAATCGCTGTGTTCTTCTTGCATCACCCATCCGGACGGGTTACACACACATACGATTACTCGTTGGCTTAGGACGCCCCCGGGTTCCGAACGCCGACACAATGTTTGTCCAAAAATCCATTTTGGTGCTACTTTCATAATCTAAAGGTGGAAGACGACTCGACAGTGGCATGACTTGTTGACAAGATCATGCACACCACCGTGAAGCATGAGAAGTTGTCCATCGCCACCAAACTGCCCGACTATTGTAGCGAGTGACAAGCCCGTCACGACCACTACAAGCGTCACGATCAGTGACCTCTTCCATCGGCAGAATCAAAACACTGTTCTGAAAACAGTAAACGTCGATCCCTCCGGCCTACGATACACCCGGTCCACGCGGCGACCGTCCACAGGTCCGTGCTCCAGAAAATTCGCTTCTCCTGAGGCTTCTCGACTTCTCCATCTAATCGTCCTGCTTTTACCCGCTACCAGCGTCCAGCGGCAAGCAACACAGGCGGGTATAGCGCTACCGCCTACAGCTGCTACATCCATACGCCGCCCATCGCGTCCCAGGTCCCTGCCTTGGCGGCAGCCCATCGCGCCATGCCCGGCACTGCCTGCGCGGCGGCGCCGCCCTCACCGCCGGTGAAACGTGCCGCACCCGACCCAGTACGAGCGACGCCGGCCGCCCTAGCGATCCTGCGCGCCTCCTTTTTTTTCTCTGTTGCCTCCGGCGGCTCGGCTCCGCGGCACGATCTGGTGAGATCTCACCCTCATCCTTCTCTGATCCACGACTGCTCCTCGAATTCCTTCATCTCTCTGTGTTCCCCATTGCCCCAGGTCCTTCGTCCCTTCGTATTCCCCGTCGTACATATGTTGCATCCCCTCTAGCGAACGTTACCTGTTTGGGCAAATGCCACACCCTGTACAGGTAATAACCCTGCTTTTTGTTACTAATCTAACGATGATCATGTATTGACAACAGTATACCTCCATCTACGGTGTACAAACCGACTATATACACTGAATTATCTTCATGAAAATCTCGCCTGAGAATTTTGGGAATCTTTTGAATTAGCTTTGCTAATTTCAGTTCAGAGTTGCACCGATTCTTTATTTTGTGCTACCAGCCACCAAAATTCCTCAGCTCCACATTACTCTCTGTGTCATTGACAGGTTCTCTTTACAAGCAAGGCGAGCATATGCAAGGTATATATATATATAACCTACTCCGACTACTCACAATACTGTGTACAAAGAATTTGTAATTTCATCATCTGTTAGTATTATGTCTTCATCCCCTGTAAAACCATTGCCAAAGCAATGCCTATCCAAGCTGCGAGGCATGTGTTTAGTGGCATATTATAATTCCGCTTTTCTTCAGCCTTACAACAATGGCCGCTGTGGCAACCAAAAATCTTATAAAAGCCCTTCATAACAGTCGAACTATTTGCTGATGAAGTTGGTTCATTATGGCATGGTAAGTTGCCTGTTCCATCTCATTTGCCTTCTATGCGGTCTATTGGAAGGTGTTTACGTGTGCAGCGTACTGCTAGCTATGATTACTGCACATGCTTCCCTTATTTGGTTACCTTTGCTTTTGCTAACAACATCTTTGTCCTCACAAATAATAGTTTCGTACATGTTTTTGTTAATTTACAGCTGGTGTTTGTGCTACTCAACCTGACTCTGTCTTCTTCCTTTTCTAGGCATCATCAACCACGGCACCAACAAATGAAAAATGCTCCTTTCATTGCCTCGCAGATCTTTCTGTACAAACAAACAGTGATGCTGCCAATGCGTGCAATGAACTCGGATGTTTCATCTACTTCGAACAGAAAAGAAGAGGGCATACGTTGTACCTAAAGACAATCTGTTTATAGGTGATACTAACTTTTTCAAACAACCATTTAGCTGACAAGCTCCTCACAACAATTGATTTCTATTTGTAACTATAGACAATTAACTTTGACCATTGCTTACTATTTCAATTACAGATTATATATTTACATGTTCGTTGACCTGAAACTCACTTTACACTATTACCTTCTATTTGTGCCTGGCACCGCGGCATTTGCCTCGAGGTTCCTGCTAGTATCAATAACTGATATGGCTGAGATCGCTAACACAAATACAGTTTGGGCCATGGGAGGCTCCACCCCGGTCGTGTGAGCAGGACCAAAGCGGCTGATGTTGCAACGATTCATTCTTCTCACCACATGAGGAACATGTCAGCAACAGGAGACACACTAGTACACAAATCTTTTGCGCAGCGGGCATATTTGGTTTTCTATAGCGGGCAAAGTTGTCCGCCACGGTAAATTGTGGCCTCACCCCGAGGTGCTCCTATGCCCGCTACAGTTAACCGATTGACCGCAGCGGGTACGTTAGGACTACCACTTCAGTTAATCGTTCAAAAAAACAAAAGAAGAAAAAAGCCCAACACCAGCCCATATGGGCATGACATCGAGCCCAATCACCCTGCCACCGGCGCCGTCGCCACAGCACCTAGATCTGTAGCTCCGCCACAGGATCGCCGCTCTAGTCCACAGATCTACCAACCCTGTGCGTCATGGCACCGGATCAGCGTCCCCTCGCGTCAACGCCACCAGATCCGCGTCCCCATGCGCAGCTGGAGAGGGAGCTGCCATGGGGACAAAGTAGCGAATCATTGTTCAGTAATCCTAGGCACCAGGCGGTGCTAGTTGAGTGCATTGAACAATCTGTACCAAAACTGTTTTGGAAAGATGCAGGTTGTAACGACGTGCTGAAAAGATTCTTCGTCTTGACCACAATGTAGGAATTTATCCCTCCAACAGCCCACGTTTTGCATGCTGATCAGCAGTTCAACATCTATCTTTCACGCTAAGCCCATCATTTCCAAAGCTGAAACCATGGTTCAACAGTGAAGAACCGTAGAAGAAAGCTGTATATGACGACTTAGAGGAGAAGAAGCATGTGGATTCATGTTTCGAAGCATGATGGTCATTATCTGCGGTTAAGACAAAGGTATCGAGAAAATCCCACAGCAGAATGAATTCCGTAAGTCCAATTGGCTGTCAAGCCACCATGAATGTACTTCAATCTGCATGATTGTGAAATACATGCCTGCTTCCACGTCCTCCATGAATGGAGACAAAAACAAAAAAAAGGAAAAACCCGTGGAATTCATCTGCTAGGACAACAAAATCTTTCCGGCCAGCCAGCTTTTGGGATCCGACCTTCATATCAATATTAATTTAAAGCGAAAACAAGCTTTATTGGTAAACTACCAATAAAGCAGATCTGTACCCCAATCACTCCTTATTCTTTTGTCTCTTACCAGACCTGTACCCCACTCACACAAAACATGGCAAAGAAACAGTGAAAGAATGTTGATTGGTAAACAAGCCATCAGAGCATTCTACTACTGAATTTTGAACTAATTCACAAATGAAAGAAACAGGTACTAGCATTACCTATGTGCGTCATTTAAGAAATCAATAATCGAAACACAATCACTGTAGCTAGTGATAAACCATGAGACACATCAGCTTTTGTAGCAGAGACGAATTATAGAAGAAAGGGCCGCCTGCCAAGTACCACCCTGGGTTGGTTTGGGCTTGTATTGGGGTGCTCTGTGCTCTAGACCTCAAATTAGAAAATCAGGGATTGCACAGAGGTGTACTCAGCAGGGCCCCGGTCATCCAAGATCACGAACCTACCGATCTTGGGGTTCATGTCGTTGAAGCAAGCAGAGATTCATCTCATTCATTAGCTGCGCTTGACGCCATCACCTATTGTGTTGAGGCAGAGGCTGCCTGTGAATGAGGCATTGTGAATGAAGGATTTGTGAAGATCTTGGTAGTATGATTTTCCTGGATACCACCAATTCCTAAATTATGCTTGAGTCCCCAAATAATATTGTCGATCAGCATTATATGTCACATTTTCATTCCCATTTTGATGTAGCCATATATTCAACGCAATGTGTACATATAATGGGCCGGGAGACAGCTGGCATGGACATGTAGACATTACCAGTGAATGAGCAATGCATGGCAATTGATAGCAACGGCTCAACAACGTACATAGTGACGTGTCAAGGTCAAGAGAACATTAGTGGTGCAAGAAGGACTGCACGTGGTTTCCATTGCTACAGTTCAATAAAAAAACAGTTACTCCTAAACTCTTTGCTCTGCTCGCAGACAATTATGCATCTTCTGCATATTAACAAAATGTTATGAAATTTGATCCTTGATACCGTACTGACGTGGAAATCGGCCAATTACTGCAAGTGGATTTGAATTTGTGATTATAACAACCTGCTTTTCAGAATAAATTGATTGTTGACAACATGTTTTTATCAGATCTGGTAAAGAGGCTATAAAGGAAAAGCCAATTTTCATCTCTACAACGAAAAACTCGAAGCTCGTTAGCTCGTTCGGCTCGTGGTTGGCTCGACTCGACTCGTTACTATAATAAGCCGAGCCGAGCCAGGATTTTAGCTTGTTAGCTACAATGAGCTAACTCGAGCTAGCTCACGACCCACTCATGAGCTAAACGAGCCAATGTCTAGTTAAAAGAGCGTCATGACTTATATTGGTTATTGAATTACAATAATGACTTCTGCTTTATAGTTGGTTAACGATAGATCTACACAATATATTGGTTATTATATTATCATTTTGTTTTTAATGAACATATGGTGTAATACTATATTATATTATTATACTTATATATGTATTAGCAAATATCTTTTTCCTTTAATTTAAGGCTTTATGTGCGTTACTTTTGTACTATTACTATTCATAGGCTTTAAAATACAAATAATATATTTTGTGAATTTTTTTACTTGACTCACGAGCTTAACGAGGCTGCTCGAGCTTTTAACGAGCCGAGCCGAACTTGCTTTCTAGCTCGTTTAGATAAGGAGCCGAGCCTTACTGGCCACCAGTAGTGTTGGTCTTACAGTCAGGCACATCCGTTTCCCTTCAGCTTCAGCGCTGAAGAAGTATCGAGCTGCTGACATCCCATTTTATTTTGCATGTCAACTTTTTTCTATTTAGATGCGGGGTTTTGCATGTCAACATTTGACGTTGTAGCAATAGATTTCCGAAACCAACAAACTATATATGACTCGGTTGTTAAAAAACTCTTTCATGCTTATGTCTGCTGGTTACTCGGTCGTCCAGTGGCGCACAAAGTGCTGCTTTGGGCAACGGAAATTCCTATAGCAAAGCATGGGCATTTACCTAGTCTATTATATCCATGCATGAATTATTACTTGTATTCTACTGTAAATACTGAATTTGGGATTTGATATTGACCATGCATGGATTGAAAATATTATTTTTGTAAAATATATTATTTTTGAGGAAATATTTTTGTCAAATATATTGGGAACTACAAAAAATTGTCATTTACCCATTACAAAGACATGTTTTTTTTTTATACAGACATGTCTGTACCGTATGCTTGTGCTTTTCCACTAGTCGTTAACAAAACAAAATAAATCACAGTGGCTTTTCTGCAGGCAGCGGTAATGGAAGTTCTGTCTTGAAGCATAATGTCGCCCTGCCATATCCACTCACTAAATGATGCACGCAAGGTCGCATTCAACTCAAAACATGAACAGAGTGGAGGAAGGAGGATGTGCTGACCCAAAAGCCAGTGCTTCAGGGTCTTCTTGGTGAATTAATGAACAGTCCACAACCATGATGAATTCTTGGTCCTGCATTTGTTATGATCATGGTAGTATGATTTTCCTGGATGTCACCTATTCCTAAATTATGCTTGGATCCCCAAATAACATTGTCGATCAATATTATATGTCACATTTTCATTCCCATGTTGAAGTAGCCATATTTGAAGGACCTGTGTATATATAATGAGAGCCATCCGGCATGCACAAATAGTCATTATTATCAGTAATTTTGAAATGCAAAGCAATGGAAAAGCGACCCAACAAAATACATAGTGACGAGTCAAGTTTAAGAGAACATTATTGGTGCATGAAGGACTGCATGCGTGGTTTCCATTGCTACAGTATTAATAAAAAACAGTTATTCCTATTTTCTTTGCTCTGCTCTCAAACTAACACCGTCATGGTGAAGGAGAACTGATACATATAGACTAGGCACGGTGCTTAAAGCGTTGATGTTGATCAGCTTCCTAGAGTTTCCATCCAAGCCAACAACTAGAGTGTTTTGCTTCTGTCTGGCAGCATGACAACAACACAGCATACGAAAATTAAAACTCGTGGAAGGTACAGGAGGACAAGGAACTGGCCGGGAACATACACACTGCATTTGCCACGCATAGAAATGTTCTATTTTCTCTGGTAGAGAAAGAAAGTGACAGATCATTGTTGACTTGTCTGGCTAAGATTGATGATCACAAAAAGAAGTATTTCACTCAGTGGCCGACTTGCAACATCATAATGCTCCATGTCGGATAAGACCATGCAACAAGCCATCTGCTCAGGACCATGATGGTATCGTCCTAACTTGCAGGCATACTGCGATTTGAATTAACAACAAATGGAATATCAGGCTGCCACGCCATACTAACATGCTCAAATACGGGGACGAAGTGAGGTGCTAGTATGACTTTCCTGGGTGCCACCAATTCCCAAATTATGCTTCAGTCCCAAGATAACATTCTAGGTCGACAATGTATGTCATATTTGAGTTCCTAACTTACATTTCTTTGGAAGAATCCCCAACTTACAGTGCTGAAACAACCATATGTGAAGTAGCCTATATATTTATATATAAAGGGAGGCTGCTGGCATCAACAACTGGCTCTCAAGAAATGAGTAACCATAAAATGAATAAAAAGCCCAACTACTGACGTGTCACAAGTACTGCATGCATGAGGCCATGCGGGTTTCATGTCGAGAGTGCTGTCAATAGGTAGAGCCAAATTATTACTTTCAGTGGGCACTGTAAAAAAGGGTAGAAGGTTGTAAGCCTTTCTTCAGCTTCCATCACAAATACTGTGACCTGACGATTCTGTTATGTATTAGCCCAACTCCATGTACACTTGTACCCTGATTGTGAGTCTCAAAACATGACAAATGATGAAGTGAACCACTTAAGCATTCCAGCGTTGATTTTACGAAACAGTCCATCAATTGATTAACATATATAGTGGATGCAGAGAAGCCAGTGCAAAAAAAAAAAAATAATGGTATGTACATGCTGCAACTGGATGACGCATTGAATGGAACTTAATGAGCCATGAGCCATTCACCTTGTTGTCAAGCTGAACCGAGTCACCAGGATATCAAGCTGAAGATTGTCCAAAACAAGCTGCAATCGAGTGGACCAGAAAAACTAATAAGCAGACGAATCTTTTTTCCATGCATATATTCAATTTTCGTTAATCCTGATTCCAGTGATGAGAAAAAACAAAAGTCGTACAAAATTCCGAACAAATACAGACTAAAGACATGCCAAATTAGCCGTAAATAATAAAACTCCACCACGAGATGATGAAGTGACAGCCCTTTATTGATACTAGAAATAGAAGTTAATTTGACCTAAGCCCATTGATACTTAGGGAAGCAGGGAAGCAATATTGTTGTCATACCAATACCATTATTGTTGTCATAGAGTAGCATGGTCGACCAATGGGACAGCAAGGTCACTGGGTTGTAACACCCGTGTTTTTACATTATTTTAAAAATCACTAAAAATTTAAACTTTTTAGAATTTACAACAAATTTAAACTGGACTAATTTATTTTTTTCTATAAAACCACTTTTTCTAAAATAAAATCCTTTCCAAAAACCTTGCATAAAAAAAACCCACCATATAGAATTTGGGTTGTTGCATGTTTGATTGTTTGGTTGGTTGATTACATGTTTGTTGCTCTAGAATTTATATTGGCACTAAATAATATCTTCCTTGTCATCCCGCACCAAATTTTCTCCCTTGATCTTCTTACCTCACCAACTCTCCGAAATCCAAATTCCCCCTTGAATCCAATTTAAATCCATATATAATACCATCCCTTTTCTTTTTATTAAATTCCATAATAGTCACATCTATATCATGTACATGCCGTCGTCATATTTATACATGCGTAAATCACAGACATACACGTACGCATATATATATATATATGCATCATGCATCGTTACCTTGCCTACCCTATTATCATACATATATATACACATATACACACAATCCTTGGATATATTGCGTTTCTGGGAATACAATTTGTCTTCGTGTACATGGGCCGTAGCCCTCCTCCCTCCAGTATTGGCCAACGGCCAGCAGCCCAGGTCGAGCAGCGCACACAGGCAGCCGCTCAGGCCCAGAACCTGAGCACGTCTAGCAGCGTTACCGCGGCCTCGCCGCGCCGACTCCACGTGCACCGCGGACGCCGTCGTTTCAACAACAGCTGGCCCTCCGCTGACTTCCTGTGACGAGGTCGCCATGGCCGCTGATACTACTGTGCAAAACCGACCGTTTTCCCTGTCGGCTACCGTCACCATCGTTATCTCCTTCGCGTTAGCGGAGCGCAACAAATGTACTGGGCGCCTGTGCCACCGTGTGCCCTCTCCCTAGAGGCCAGAGCACGTGAAGCACACTAGCACAGCAGCATCGCTGTTCCTACTGCCGTGTTCCATCGAGCTCGCTAACGTGCCAGCTCAAGCACGGCGTGTGCGCCACGGAAACACTGCAATTCTACCATGGCTGCCGGCAAAAAAATCTCCTCGGCCGAAGATATTTCCTCTGACGAGGCTGCACCGCCTTACTGTGCTGCACCGCCTACTTGCATCTATAAAAGGCCAGAGAGACCACCGTGGTTGGATACCTTCGTCAGCCTCGGATGCAGAACGCTTGGGGACGAGCACTGCGTTCCTACGACGGCTTGCTTCAGTAGTGTTGACGAGTTGAGCCTCAGCTCGCTCACCACGGAGCCCTTGCTCGCCGTGCACGGACCCGAACCGACCCTTGTCTGCGAAGCTCCGAGCTCGAGCACGCACGGCACTGGCAAGCTAGCACCGAGGCACAACGCCGCTGTTGCCGAAGCCGCCGTCGCAGCACCCTAGACGCCGCAGACCAAGCAGGAGTCATGGCCGGCACTGCCGCCGCCCAGCTACTAAAGGCCGACGCAGTTCCCGCTCTGCCGCGCGCAAGCACAACGCCACAGCTGAGCGCCATCGTCGCTGTGGTCTGCAAGAACGCCGCCGAGCACTTCCCAACACTGCTCCAAAGCAACGCCGTCGGAGCTGCTGCCGCACTCGGCCGCGACGCCGCCTCGCCGCGCGCCTCCTCCCTGGCAAGAACAGAACCGCCATGTGCATAAGCAGAGCACCCGCCGCTGCTCGGCTCCACACTCCATGCTGCCCGGCCCTACACGTACCTAGAGAAGTGTACCTCGAGGAGTAGAAGTACATTTTCCAGTGTTGAATAAATTCTCAGAAAATTCCTAAATACACCAGGTACATTCTAGATTCTACATATGCAGTTCCACCTCCTTTTTAGTCCAAATCCCAAAATTAAGTCCCAAGTTTATATTTCATATATTAACTTATGTTAAATCTTTGATAATTCATATCTTCTCCATCTAACTCCGAATCATTTGATCTTCCACCAAAATTCTGCTAAATTTAAGCTCTAACTATCCATATCATTTGTTCCATTTTTTGGTGTCATTTAAATTCTAGTTTTGTTTGCCTTGCTTTTCTTTTATAAAATAATTATTTTAACCTGTAGTAAAGACCTTCGTCGGAATTGATGGTTAAGCTCCGACATCCGTGTATGTGCATATACCATGGCATATACCCGTATTTGTCCATACCCAATCACCCAAAATGAATAGACAACAGTTTATAATTGACCACAATGTACGACTAGACCCTATGTATAAATATACCTAGGGCTATTCGTCAAAGTATGGCTAACCACCCCACCTCTGTCTATTCTAACCAAGGCACCTACATATACAACTGCGTATGTGCTGTTAACCGAGGACCTATGGAGACTAGTCGAGGCCATCTATGACGGGTTAGTTAGGTTAACCTCTTTTAGGTCCACACAATAATGTGGTCTGGCTTTTCGCCGGATGACCTTACTATTCTAATCTAACCCGAAGGAACCGCCTCATTGGGTGGACTCCCTTCAACTCTGTCATACTTCAGATTGACATAGTAATGATGACCTCGAGTAACAATCAATCATCAAATAACGCCAGACCTGTTAAGAACGACCGTTCGCCTATAATGCTATGATTGTTATTTTCTTGTTTGAGCAATACTACCGGACAACCCTAAGGAAGCGTAAGATAGAATACATGGAGAACCTGAAGGATCCCTGAAGCACAACTACACCAGGACAAGGAAGAAGGAGCATAAGAAGTGAATCCTCAGATGTGCTCGTCATCGAATAGAGGAAAGTCCTAATCCACACCTATCCCCTACATTAATTACTATTCCTTTAATTACGTTCCTTCTGCCACCTCTATATTTTGCTAGCCTCCACCATTCACCCACCATACCTACCTTACCAACTAATATTAACATATACTACTTATTAAATCCTCATTCATAAATTAATAATAATTTATGATGAATTATGATATTATTTATGATAAGGTATTGGTTACTGTCGATGAAACCTCATCGCCAGTCTACCACAGGATACCCCGCGGTAGTAGATTGTGGTGGAGAGCGCGCTAAAACCTGCGATCGAGATGTTGAGACACAAGATGAATACACGGACAACTAGGGTTTATCCAGGTTCAGGCCGTTCGGAAGCGTAATACCCTACATCCTGCATCTCTGCTGCTGTATTGATGAGTATCGGAGTACAATGCGATGATTAGATCTGTAGAGAGGTGCGTTCTAGGGGGTCCTTGCCCGTCTTATATAGTCGGGGGGCAAAGTTACATATCTAGGGTTTCCCTATGGTCAGTTACATTGAGACGTATCCTTGGAGGACCCGACTAGATCTAACCGATTAGGACTCCTTGTCTTGTGTGCCAAGTAGTCCTCAGCTCCCGTGCAGCCCGCCGACCTGGTCGGTAGCGGACTACGGTCTCTGTCTTGTAGTCCGGCCCACTGATCATGATGATGATGGACCAGCCTTCGTCCTCTGGTCTGGGTCGTCTTGTACTGAGCAGCCCAAAGTCTAGCCGTAAGGATATATGGGGTCTATACCCCCAAAGCTAGTCCCCGAGCACCATGTATCTTGAGGGAGTCGCCGTCTTGATCTGTGCTGAGCAGTGAAGATGCAGACCCCATAGTACCCAGCAGTGAAGATGCAGACCACATAGTACCGAGCAGTGAAGATGCCAAACACACAGTGCCAAACAGTGAAGATGCAAAGCACATAGTGCCGAGAAGTGACGTCGCCGATCATGTAGTGTCGAGCAGTGACGCTATCCACCACGTGTTACCAACCAGCACTGACGCTGATCAGTCAGCACCGTCGAGGTTTCTCCCGAGCAGTTCGTAAGTATGCCCCCGACCACGGCTCCCATCAAGGAAGGTGATCTGTCGAAAGATGCATGGTGTTCTAAGAAAAAAAATATTTTCACGCTCTGAGACATGGGCCCACGTAAACAAGTGACATGCAGTATCACTGGGATGCTAACATGAACGAATCATAGAGGTAGGGGTACCGAACCAGGAACAGAAGATAGGCCCAAGTCACCACGAGGTGACGTAGGCCCACGTAGTCCCCAAGCTCGATAGAAGAAAAAATATGTTGTATTGAGCTTTTTTAAGAATAAGTCAAATAAAACACCAGCTCGACGTAGAAAATACCAAATACCCATTCTAGAACTGAGAATAGAAAGCAAGCCCTAAGTCACCGCGAGGTGACGTGGGCCCATGTAGTCCCCAAGCTCGATAGAAAATAGGATATATTGTATTGAGATTTTTAAGGAAAAGTCCAAAACAGCATCAACTAGTCGAGGCCAGTATTACAGGACTAGGCATGTTCCAGCTAACTCGCAGTCCCCGAGTGTACAAAGGATGAGTCAGAGGCTCAATTGGGTCGATGTAGCCACGAGATATGGCAAAAGTAGGTAAGGCGCATTAAATGCCCTAAATGCCGTACAGGAAGCAGGTGAATCGAGGCTAGAGCGACAATCGATACGGTGTCGTTCACCCGAGCGGAGATTTGTCACTCGAGGGGCTCCATCTGACCGCACCGAGCCCTATTACTTGAGGGGGGTCATTCGCCCGTGGGAAGATCCGTCACTCGAGGGGGTTCCGTTCGCCCGTGCTGCGCCCTGTTACTCGACGAGGGGTCGTCTGCCCGAGCGGAGATCCGTCACTCCAGGGGGTCCATCCGACCACACCACGCCCTGTTACTCAAGAGCAGGGTCCTTCGCCCAGCAGAAATCCATCACCCGACGGGGGGGTTGTCCGCCCTCGGGGGAATCCATCACTCGAGGGGATCCGTCCGCCCGTGCTGTTCCCTGTTACTCGAGGGGGGTCATTCACCTGAGCATAAATCCGTCACCCAACGGGGGGGGGGTCGTTCGCACATGTGGAGATCCATCATGCAAGGGACACCATCGTCGAGAAGACAATTTTGAATGATGCTGCGTGTGGGTCAGCCCAGCATAGCTCGATATCTAAGGACAAGTCAGAGGCTCGATCGGGTCGAGGGTCACCAAGAGCTGTTGGTCCATAGACACCACTAGGTGGAAAGTCGAATATGCAGTCCCCAGATAAATCCAGGATTAAGCAGGCTCGATCGGGTCGAGGGACACCGAGAACCGCTAATCCGTAGACATCACTGGGTGGTAGGTCAAGCCGAGCCACGAAAATGAGGTAATACATTATGTGGCGTCGAGCTGAGGGTCGATGACGAGTCCTCGAGCAATGCGAGTTCGAAGTCAAGGCTGTGCGATGCGTGGCATCAAGCTGACTATTGATGACGAGTCTTTAAGCAAGCGAGGCCATAGTCCTCGAGTAATGCGAGGTCGGAGTCGAGGCTGTGCGCTGCATGGCACCAAGCCTGATAGGCGCAAGGCTGTGTGCTGTGTGACACCGAGCCTGTAGGCGCGAGGCTGCATGGTGCGTGGCACCGAGCCTAAGAGGCGCAAGGCTGTGTGGTGCATGACACCGAGCCTGTAGGCGCGAGGCTGTGCGGTGCATGGCACTGAGCCTAAGAGGCACAAGGCTGTGTGGTGCGTGACACCGAGCCTATAGGCGCGAGGCTATGTGGTGCGTGGCACCGAGCCTAAGAGGCGCAAGGCTGTGTGGTGCATAACACCGAGCCTGTACACGCGAGGCTATGCGGTGGCACCGAGCCTAAGAGGCGCGAGGTTGTGTGGTGCATGACACTGAGCCTGTAGGCGTGAGGCTGTGCAGTGCGTGGCACCGAGCCTAAGAGGCATGAGGCTGTGTGGTGCGTGACACCAAGCCTGTAGGCGTGAGGCTGTGCGGTGCGTGGCACCGAGCCTAAGAGGCACAAGGCTGTGTGGTGCATGACATCGAGCCTGTAGGCGCAAGGCTGTGTGGTGCATAACACCGAGAACTTGTAGTCCATAGGCCTGGATAGGCAAGAAACTGCCGTGTAGTCCCCAGGTGTGGGACTTAAAATATTTGACCCGCAAAATTAGTCCCTAGATTTTAAGGAGTAAAAATTTGGAACTAATTTGGTCCTTGTATATGACATGATCCCGGCATGGGTGTTGAGGCTGACTGCGCTGCGCCATAGTAGGAGGCCTGCCTCGGCACAAAGCCGGTGGCCGTCCTCTGTGGTCGGCAAGCGATGCTCGGGCCAAAGCCAGATTTGGATCTGTCGACGTGGGTGTTGAGGTTGGCTGCGCTGCGCCATAGTAGGAGGCCCACCTTGGCGCAAAGCCGGTAGCCGTCCTCTGTGGTCGGCAAGCGATGCTTGGGCCGAAGCCGTATTTGGATCTGGTCGGCATGGGTGTCGAGGCTGACTACGCTGCGCCACAGTAGGAGGCCCGCCTCGGTGCAAAGCCGATAGCCGTCCTCTGTGATCGACAAGCGATGCTCGGGCCGAAGCCAGATTTGGATCTGGTTGGCATGGGTGTTGAGGCTGACTGCACTGCGCCACAGTAGGAGGCCCGCCTCAGCGCAAAGCCGGTAGCCGTCCTCTGTGATCGGCAAGCGATGCTCGGGCCGAAGCTGTATTTGAATCTGGTCGGCGTGGGTGTCGAGGCTGATTGCGCTGCACCACAATAGGAGGCCCGCCTCGGCACAAAGCCGATAGCCGTCCTCTGTAGTCGGCAAGCAATGCTCGGGCCGAATGTGTCGCAGCCGGAGCTGGGACCGGCTGCGCTACTCCCATGAATGTGAGGGACGTTGCCGCACCGGTGGTCCAAATGCGGGAGCCGACGGTGAGGAAGACACCCGCCTCAAAGTCCATGAAAGCTGGGAACAAAACCATCTAGATCACCTGCTGATCAGATCGCGTAGCCCCTACCTAGCGCGCCACTGTCGATGAAACCTCATCGGCAGTCTACCATAGGATACCCCACGGTAGTAGATTGCGGTGGAGAGCGCACTAAGACCTACGATCGAGATGTTGAGACACAAGATGAACACACGGACAACCGGGGTTTATCCAGGTTCAGGCCGCTCAGAAGCGTAATACCCTACGTCCTGCATCTCTACTACTGTATTGATGAGTACCGGAGTACAATGCGATGATTAGATGTGTAGAGAGGTGCGTTCTAGGGGGGTCCTTGCCCGCCTTATATAGTCGGGGGGCAAAGTTACATATCTAGGGTTTCCCTATGGTCGGTTACATTGAGACGTATCCTTGAAGGACCTGAATAGATCTAACTAATTAGGACTCCTTGTCTTGCGTGCCAAGTAGTCATCAGCTCTAGTGCAGCCCGCCGACCTGGTCGGTAGCGGACTGTGGGGGTATAGACCCTATATACCATTACGGCTAGACTTTGGGCTGCTCGGTACAAGACGACCTAGACCAGAAGACGAAGGCTGGTCCATCATCATCGTGATCGGTGGGCTGGACGACAAGACAGAGTCCGTGATCCGCTACTGACCAGGTCGGCGGGCTACACGGGATCTGAAGGCTACTTGGCATGCAAGACAAGGAGACAAGGAGACAAGGAGTCCTAGTCAGTTAGATCTAGTCGAGTCCTCCAGGGATATGTCTCAATGTAACCGACCATAGGAAAAACCCTAGATATGTAACCTTGGCCCCCCACTATATAAGGCGGGCAAGGACCCCCTAGAACGCACCTGAACACCTTTTACCGCATCTGTAAACACCTCATCAATACAGCAGCAGAGACACAGGACGTAGGGTATTACGCTTCCGAGTGGCCTGAACCTGGATAAACCCCAGTTGTCCGTGTGTTCGTCTTGTGTCTCAACATCTCGATCGTAGGTCTTAGCGCGCTCCCCACCGCAATCTACTATCGCAGGGTATCCCATGGTAGACTGCCGATGAGGTTTCATCGATACTGACCACGATCTCTGACTTGTAGTCCAACCCACCGATCACGATGATGATGGACCAGCCTTCATCCTCTGGTCTGGGCCGTCTTGTACCGAGCAGCCCAAAGTCTAGCCGTAAGGGTATATGGGGTCTATACCCCCACAGTTACCTCAATTAAATGTGAACATTGTGAACTTGAGGATAATAACTGTGGAGCCTAACAAATTAGTAAAATTGGACTAAACCCCGACAAGGGGAGAGTGAGGGGTAATTCATGTGGTATGGATTACCTGGGCAGGTTCGCCTAGTGAGGGTTCCTGTTGGGAGATACTCGCCTTGGTCACATAAGGACCAGTTCATTTGCCATGTCGCCTAGCCAGAAATTATGTACAGCCACATGTCTGTATGGGCAGACTGGATCTCAGACCCTGCTAGATGGAAGTATAATTTCGTACCTAGGAGGCTGGTGTAGGCAGCGGACTATCAGGAGACGACACGAGGAGAACGGCCCGTGGTCTGGTTAGTGTGGTTGCTATGTGATCTTCCACGTTAAGTTTTCAGGTTTACAGTAATGTCTATGTTGTACACAGGTTATATAGATATTTTTACTACGTACAGGGGCGACATCCTCCGTAGCACCATTCGCTACGTACAGGGGTGACGGCCTCCGTAGGTGGTTTTCCCCTGCGTACAGGGACGTCATCCTCCATAGTGTGCACTGAAGCTACAGGGATGTTCGTGCTCCGCAGGGTAGGCACTGCGTACAGGGGTGATGAGTCACCCTCCGTAGTGTGTTTCCAACCCCTGAGAAGCTGCGGTAGAAATTATATGAATATCTAGGGTGGCGCACTCAAGCGGGTACAGGATCTCGTTAGGCCTGTCTTTGCCAATGGTACCTAGTAAGGGACAACGCCTATCATGTGGGGAAATTTGTACACCTCTGCAGAGTTCTCTGAATCTATTCGAATAGCCACGTCCTTGGAATGGGCAACCGCTGGGATGAGGTCCCAAAAGATTAGACTTCCAACAATGTGATAATCTAGTAAAATGTATTTATAATTTAGTAATCTATAACTAATCTGGGAACTAGTGAGGATGGTAATACCCTGCCAGGGCTCAACCTATCTTTATAATTACTTTACCATACTATCTTTACCTCCGCCTATACCACTAACGACCTCCACGTATAGCCTTTCCACCCACCTCCTTCCACCCAAAATTAGGGCTTGCTGAGTACTTTATGTACTCAGCCCCCCTCTATTCTATGTTTTAGGAATGAAGCTACAAGGAAGCACACGAGCAAGAAGCTACCGAGGAATAGCAAGGATTGGACAACCAGAGTCTACCCGAAGACGGAGTCTTACGACCACATAAAGGAACTACTCGAAGACTACCATGACTAGGACACGGAAGTACACATAAAGCTAGGGTTTACGTCCGCACTCCAAGTTGCCTGTAGGAATGGAACCACGACGCCATATGACCGCTATAGTAAAAGCTCTGATGTGTATTGTAAGGCTAATGGCCCAAGCCATGTAAAAGCATATGAACCTTGTAACGTGTTTTTCCCTAAATTAATAAAAGTATGGTTTTTGATATCAATCTTGTCCTAATTGTGCATATCACCTACTAATCCCGGGGGTGATACATGATGCACAGTGGAGCCTAAAAATTGGAGGCCGACATGGGTGCAGTAGCATCATTGGCCGATGGCTCACTGCAGATCGACCAGAGTTGTAACTCAAGTGTCGGGCATGTTTTCCTGGTGCAGAGTGAAGATAACAACATTTTGGTTGATGCCAAACTAAGGGGTGTACTTGTATTACCTTCATAGAAGAAGATAACTTTGTTTTCCTAAACCAAAGCTTTGGACGAAACGGGCTACAGGAGGATAGGATATGTAGAAAATTTAGATTATGAGAATAGCAATATGGTGTCATGTTCCTGTTAGTGGGTTGGAACAATATGGGGCGAACCTCAGGAGACCATTGGCACCCAGTGATATTTATCCTTAGGCTCCCTCAATCTCAACATTTATACTCGGAGTACGATATCAATAATACTGCAAAGCATAACTCAAGAGTTGACATTGAAATCTCATCTATATTTCCTTTTTAAAATTCTTGTTCCAAATGTGATATTGACCCATGCATGGATCGAAAATATTATTTTTATAATATATCTGTAATTCAAAAAATTGTCACTTATCCATATAACAAATGTATCTTTTTTGATAAAAATGTGTCTGCATCATATGTATGTGCTTTTTCCACTAGTAATTCACAAAACACAAAAATCAGAATAGCCTCCCATCTGGGACCCATCTTAGCCATGGCCTGTGGCTTTGCTGTCGGCAGTGGTAATGGAAGTCCTGTTGTGAGCTACCTCCTGGTGTCGGCGCTGGCCTTTGAAGTTGAAATGGCACCGGAGCGGCTGCCATGGAATATTCTGACATTCTTGATGTTGGTGCTTTGAGCGGCACATGCTGTGTCCTCATAGCTTCACCAGGATGCCTCCCATGCATCAGCACGCTAGTTCTTTGCGGTTCCCACCAGTCCCCGCTGAGCTTGTCACAAGTGGCTCTCACGACGCGCGAGCCACCAGTTTCTCAACTGCAGCCGCAAGCTGAACTAATGGCAATAAGAGCAATCAGAGGCATCGATATCCAATGGGCAAAGCACTCATACAGTGTATGTGAGGTATTTGCTTGCGGGAAAGAAACCATATCATCTCAATGTCAAGTCAAGTAATCTCATTGAGGTTCTCAGTGCATTTTTCCTGCAGGCCTCACATGAGTCAGCCATCATGCTCCCATCTGTGCTCATGAGTCACTGCCGAGCAACATTTGGCAATGGTCAGTGCAGTGGTGGAAGGTAGATTTTGGCAAATCCATGCAAAATAGTGAATCCTATCACATGTCAATACAAATAAAGAACCCCTCAATCAGATTCTAGCTTGCAGTTCGTTTTTCATGTTGTCATCCAGTCCTAACCTCTGATTTAATGGCCGTATGACTCCAATGGAAACAGGTAGGCAACGTCAGAGAACACCACCTCAACCATGTCTGAGACTGGCAAACAAAGTACCAACAATGCTGAATAGTGATGCAGGAAACAGTCGTACGATGGATTGCTATATATAGGACTGGGGGGAGGGGGACGGGTTCTAAGCTGGTACTACAATCTGCAATGGAGCAGTTCTGTAAATTGTTAGAAACAGAGGAGCAACAAACAGAAATTAATGCCCATATTTGTTAGATCATAAATAAACTTTATAGATGTTCCCTATGTATAAAATTAAAGCCAAGTGGGCACCACAGGTACACACATGGAGTAGACTGCCTCTCCGATTAACAGAACCTAGCACATACAGACTGCCTCTGTAAATGGTCAGACGGCCTCCATGGAAAAGGCCATCTTTGTTAATCATTTCAGAACCCGACATCGAAAGGTGATCACAATTGCTAATCGACTTTTCACGGAGACAAGCGTCGTATAAGTCATCGACCTCTATTAGTTCATTAACAAGGGTGGGCTTTCTAAGATAAAGCCTCCCCAAATCGATTTGCAGAGCCAGATATCTTAAAATGCCTGGCTCTACCAATAGAGTCAGAAAATAGTTCATAATGTTTTCAAATGGAGTAGGATAAATTTAAACTTTACATCAAAATTGTAGCTCCTGATGTGATCTACAAATTTGTAGTTCAGATGTTTATGCTGACGAAGCACAACTGCTATTTCTCCCACTGGACGCCTTGCATGCATCAGGCTGGTCGCTATACCAGAGACCATGAGTCATTACTTAGCTAGAGCCTCCAACTTCTCCCAGTGCACTGAAGTCCTCGATGCTAGGGTTCTGCAATTCCACCAACTGGGTGTCAATATCCCTTTTTGTTAAATTTTCTTATTTGAATTCACAAGTAAACGTAGGAAACAGATGCAGCTGACAGCTTCCCACAATACACAAGTGCTTGGAATTCCACTGGTAGGCAATGGCTGGATTCAACCTTGATATCAATGTGCATTTGAAGCAGTGGCGGACCAAGGGCTTGGCGACCATGGGCACCCACCTGGGATCGGCATGAGCGTGCACTAAACCATTCGTTGCAGCACTACTTTAAGTCCTGTTCGGTCTCTTACCTGCCCTGTTCGGTCTCTTAACTTTATTTCTGGGGTCTATTTGAGTCCAGGGTCCTATTGATTTGAGGTAAACCTAAACTACCTATGCCAAACACAGACGCTGACGGTACCATCTGTATGGGTCTTTACCCAATAATCCAAAATGTGCGAAAGGAACTATCCAACTGAGCACTTTACTACGGAAATTGAAACTAATTCATATAATGAAAACGGTTTTAGCATTACCTACGCGCCACTTGTTTTAGGTAAATGATAGCCTCTATATCCACTTTGGATTTACAGAGCCAAAAGTTACGTGAGCTCTTAGCCTCAAATACTCAAATTGGAGGAGCAAAAGCAACAAGAAAGAGAGCAAAAGGACCAAAAAAAAAGCAAGAAACAGTAAGCTTCAGGACTTCTTTGCCGTCCTTGCTTTCTACCAGTCTTGATCTTAGTTGAAGCAACTCTCCACCTTATACGTCTTCAAGCACCTACATTCATGTAGTCAAGATAGCACACATCGTATAGGGGCAACTCTCCACCATCTAAGATGCCTGCTAGTATATTAAGACTCTTGGACCTCATGGTAGTCTAGGAGGTAGGGATGTGGGAGAAGACACCATGCTGAGTCATGTCGGCGTAGTGAAGAAGGTAGGGTGCCGATGGAGAAGGTACAAAAGAACAAGGAACATGATGACACGCCTCTAGGGATGGAATGGCGCCTGTAGGCACACGTCATCGTTGCCGAGTGCCGACTGTCTTTATGAATGGATGAGATGTAGTGGGCTGATGGAGGAGTCCATTGTGAATGGTGTGCAGCTCAACGTGGCCTTCTTATACACCGATATCTGGCCACTGACCATGCCGATCTGCATGGATATACTGTGTGTTCCACTTATATGGAACTCATAGTCAGAACTTAGTCACATAGCATTATATATAGTGAGTGAAGAACCACGAGACAATCAACAAAATCAGCTTTTGCAGCTGAGATATACATGTGGTGATACCATAAGTTAGCTGGCCTACTTATTCTTGTTTACATAGGCGGGACGAACTATTAACAAAAACGTACAAAGGACCCACCCTAGATTCAAGCCGCTGTTAGTCCAGGTTTGGATGGGCAGTCCTTGTGCCTACATCTTTTTACCAAGAAAGAAAAAACGAAAAAACTGCCACTGGCGGCCTGCCAAGAGTCAAATTCAGCTGGTTGATTTCAGCGTTGATCTCTGGGCTTGGTGCGCTGCGCTTAGATTCAGGGTTCAGGCTACTCTAGTCCTCCAGTGGGTAGAATGTGGTGTACTTGCCAGTGCCGATGTCACCCAAGATCATGAAGCAAGCGATCTTGGGGTTGCCAAAGTTGAGAAGGAAGCAGAGCTTCATGTCGTTGCACTCCAGGATAGCTGTGAATAAGTACACACGTCGCTGGCTCTCCTTACGCACAACTGACGCCATTGCCTAGTGCACACAAGATGCAGCAGTCATAGAATGTGGGGTTGCGAAGCCAGGAGTACCAGGTCTGGCACGAGTGAAGATACTGGAAATATGATTTCCTGGATGCCACCTATTTCTAAAATTTGATTGACGATCCTCATTCCACTATGTTTCAACATTATATGTCATACTTTCTTCATTGCAACTAATTTTTAACTGCCATATTTCAAGGATCTGGGGATATATAAAGGGAGCTTGCTGGCATGGACAGCTAGATATCGGTAAATGAGCAATGAAAAACAATGAATAGCAACAGCCGAATAACTGCATACCGACGTGTAAATGTCAAGAGAGCATTAGTGTTGCATGAAGGACTGCACGTGGTTTACACATTGAGAGTGAGTTGATATTTTAGATTACAAAGAAACAGGCCTTTTCCCCTTTGCATTATAAAAAGTGTTATAGCTTAAGTTTGCTCTGCTCTGAAACTGACACTAGCATGGGAAACTGATACATATAAGCATAGTGCTTCCTAAATTGATGAATGAAGAATTGATACATATAGAAAACATCTTTGTGTGATGGCAACCATATATAGGATCAGTTCGGCCATCACGTTTCTAGCTAGATTACACCAGCGCTGCACGAAAATTAGCATGTTGTTGTTGCATAGTGTTTCTATCCAAGCCAGAAGCCTTTCTCAATGATTCGTGTTCCCCATTCGTCTTGCTTCCGCCTAGATGATTTACACCGAGAACCGGACAACATTGTGAGTAAGAATTTCTGTCAGGGCAGCATGACAACAAGACTGCAATAGAAAATTAAAAATCATGGAAGGTAAAGGAGAACTAGGGACTGGGAACAGAAATAGTACACTTTGCCATGCATATATAACTGACATAGTGTTCAAAAAAAAAAAGACATAGTAAACAGAGAAAGAATAAAGATACTACAGGCGGTGTATGGCTAGTGGTCGGCATTATATGCAGTTAAAAAAATTAGGCAATTTCAGTACAAATTTAGTCTACAAATTGATTAAAAGCATATTTATGACATCAAACATGTGAACATGTGATCTAGTTGCTAGGAAGATAATGATCATCATACTACCAAGCGGCACCAGAGTCGGTTCTGCTAGTCGGCATAGCGGCTATTGTTATGGATGTCCCGCTTTGATTGTTGCCACCGAGAAGTGGAGAATGTCAAGGATTGCAGCTGTCGTGTCACTGTAATTGTCGGTCTTCACATGAACAGATGAACTCACAAAAGATGATGGATGCCTGCTCACCCTATTCCCTTGCTACTAGGAACTAGGATGGAGAAACCACACCACTTTCGTCTGGTCGGCATGGCCCAGCCATGGCTCGGCAGTGCACGTACGTGTGTCATGTCCTCATCCTCTCTCAACTTAATACAGGCACGTACGATCCACCCATATAAGTTCAATTACAATCACCCATATAAGTTGATTGAACATCTAGTCAAAATCCATATGGGACTAAAGATATATTGCACGTAATATTTAATATGAGCCTTCGATTGATTCAATTGAATGTCAACCCTCCTTTATTAAATCCAACATAGGCCATATTGTTGACTTCTAGCTGAGTTTGGAAAGAGAGACAAAATTATTTCACTCTTTGGACGAGTTGCAACAATATCGACCAATAAAGAGAGTCATCTGCTTATAAGCATAACGGTATCATCCTGTCTTGCTGGCATCCTGTGAATATAATTAACAACCAATGGATAGGAATATCAGGCTGCCATGCCTTACAAACATGTTCAATTACGACAATATAGTCAAATGCTAGTAGAATTTTTCTGGATGCCACCAATTCCAAAATTGTGCTTCACTCCCCAAAAATCCTTGGTCGACACTATATATCACATTTTGGTTCGCATCTTACAATTTTGAAACAAGCAATCTGTGAAGTCCCTGTATGTTATATATAAACGGAACTTGCTGGCATGGATTCCTAAGCCTAGCGCTCAATGAGTAATAAAAGAACAGTAGTGAATGCATGACACCATGCGAGTTTCACATGCATTCATTGCAACAATTTATTGGGTAGTTCGCAATACTTAAAGCCAAATTATTACCGTATATGAGAGCAATATACTATATACATGAAAAACATGGCAGAAAAAGCTTGTAAGCCTTTCTTCAGCAGAATAGTGTAGATGGATGATTATATTGCGTATTAGCCCAGTATACATGTTTTATCAGAATGTGGATTGTACCAAAAAAACAGCAGAGTAAATCGTTTTGCTTATAGATGGAGAACATGTATGCAGAACAATTGATCAGCTGAACCACCTAAGCTTGCCGATTTTGACTTTGCAAAACAGTCCATCAACTGATGAACATATATAGATGATGCAGATAAGCCAGTGTATACACAAATTAATAAGCATATGTATATGTACATGCTGCAATTGGAAGCCGAAATAAATGACAATGTGATGAGCCGTTCAGCTTGTTGTCAAGCTGAACAAAGGCACCAAGACTGATAATTGTCCAAAACAAGCTTATGAATCTCTTTTTCCTTAGGCTGCTTTTGGATGTCAATATTGGAGGGCTTGGCATTGAATTGGTTCCAATACCAAATCCGCCATGACAATTGCAACAATTCAATTCCATTGTTTGGATGGCTACACAACCATTGGAGGGAATTAAGGCAGGGAAGGGTGGCACGGCTTTCTGGCGAATAAGACAGGCGAGGGCGGCGCTACTCACCGGCAGAACGAGGGAGCGGCCGGCTTCCTCCATCTCGGCCATGGCGGGCAGATCTTGGGGAGTAGCCCCTGCCGCCGGCTATGAGGGGAGCTCGCCCGGCCATGGATCTCGGGAAAGAGGAGTTCACACCACCAACCACGGGGAAGTGGAGATCGAGCCATCAGCTACAGGAATGAAGAGCTCGTGCCGCCGGCCTAGAGAAGAGGAGCGCGAGGCACCGGTGACGGGGAAGAACAGCTCGCGTCGTCGGACCCGGGGAAGAGGAACGCGAGCCGCTGGCGAAAGGGAAGAAGGGCTCGCGCTGCCGTCCTCGGGGAAGAGGAGCGCGCACCGGCAGTGACGGGGAAGAGGAGTGCGAGCTGGCCGGCGACGGTTAAGAAGAGCTTACACTGCCGGCCCCAGAGAAGAGGAGCGCACGCCGACTGTGACTGGGAGGAGCAGCGCGAGCCTCCAGCAACTGGGAAGAAGGAGAGGGACGCGTCGGGCAGAGGGAGGGACATGCAGAGCGGCGGCTGTGCAGAGGAATCGGCCAGAGGCAGCCATGCGTGCGAGCGGAAGAAGGGCCACTTCCACCTAATATGGAGGGGCCTCGGTATCATGGGCGAGTAGATTGAGACACTAGCGAATACCCCTTCATATTGAAGTTTGTTTCAAATTCCAAAGCCATGGTCATCCAAACACCAGCATTTGGGCCAATTCTAATACCAAAGGCCCAATGTCTGCATCTAAACATAGCCTTACTGATATCTCGATTTTCAAGTGGGAAAACAAATTAAGGACAACATATTTTTGCAGCCTGGATGACTAAAAATGAAGACAAAAAAACAACAGTCGCATAAAATTGCAAACGGAGACAAATTATGGATGTACACTGAAATAGCACTAAACAATCATTCTCGATGACAGGATGAGGAATTGACAATCCCTTCATCTGGGCCTGTGGATACAAGGAAAAAAAAAGTAGTAATGTTTGACCAACAGCAGCTAGTGGATACTCAGGAAAGGTTCCTCCTATTTTCCGGACAGTACCTTCGTTGTTAGAGAGTAGTATCGTCCAGAGAAGAGACAACTCATCAGGCGACTTCTTTCTACCTCCGATAGATTTGCTCCTATGGTCACTTTTCTGTTTGGGACGGCTTCTTCGAACGGCACTATTACTATGTCTTCCTAGTCTGCCATATCAGTCTTTTCCCCTGGAGTGTCCGGAGGCTCTTCTGTGTGTGCCTTATGAATTGCTCTCTCAATGTTCCTTGCTTCTTTCTGACTGCCCCACACCATTATGATCCTGTGCAGTGCCAGCATCTTCATGTAGAGGTATCCCATGTGTATTGCCACATTGAATTTGTTTGCAAATCCTCTTCCCAAGATTGCATTGTATGGGTAGTAGAGGTCTACGACATCAAATGTGATATACTCTGTTCTAGCACAGTCTCCATCTTTGAATGACACTGGCAATGATATTTTTCCTAATGCATCAATCTTTCTCCCACCAAAGCCGATCAGTGGTGTGTCTGGTGGTTGTAACTGACTTTTGCTAAGCTTCATCTAATCGAAGACATTTGCGAAGATGATATCCGCTGAACTCCTAGACTCTACGAGTATTCTGCTTATCTCCCATGTTGTGATATTTGCCTTGATTACCATGGCATCTGCATGCGAATAGCTTTCGAACTGAAGGTCCTATTCTATGAAACTTATTGGTATTTTAGACCATTCTTTTGACCTAAATGTGCCCTGCACTTCCACTTTGTTTACCAAGCAGAGGTGGTCTTTCTTTTACTTTTTGGATTCGAATTCTAGGGCTGAGCCTCTGGCTATCAGTAGTATCATTCCGATGGTCGGTAAGGCAGAGTGCGGGTTCATTTGGTTCTCAATCGGAGGTTCGACCTTCCGGGCCATTGATGAGGACTGACACTATTGCGGAGGTGGTGGAAAGGCCTCATATTGCCTTTGCTGACCTATCAGAGGTGGTTGCACCTATGTTGTTTCGATGAACGTGATGTGCAGAGGTCTTGGGTTGATGTAAGTGAAGCTGCCTTCTAGTCTATTTGTTGTGTGACTTGGATACTATAGAGTTTGCTGATGGGACGGTCTCCAGGCTGGTAGTGACGCTGGAAAGTACTGATATGCCAAAGTATGTTGTAGGAGCAGTGATGAACCATATCCCGGAAAACTTGGGTTCTATTGCTGGTGTCACTGCGACCCGTACATGTGATTCACTTCTCTTGTGTTTTATTGTTGAGGCTGCTACTGTGACTACTTGTTTTTCATTCTTTCGATTGTTTCAAGGGCCTCTGGGCAATCCCGTGTAACATGGCTTTTATCTTCACCATAGAAGAGGCAATATGTTTTCTTTGGCTTTTGATTCTTGTTCCAATTCTTGGACTTGCTATTTTTGTTGTAGCTCTGCCCATTCTGATTTCTCTGCTCTTGGTTGCCTTTCTCTTTATTGTCAGTGTTCTGCGGAGGTTGGCTATTCTGTACGTTGAAAACTTGTTTCTACTGGTTCTAAAAGTTTTGCCTTTTCTAGGGTCTGCTGTCTCTTCTGTTGCTGCTACCTGAGAATTGGTTGCTTTGATTGTCTGCTTCTTCTATTCTCCTGCGAAGGTCATTGTCTAATCTACAATACTTCTTAAAATCTTCAAGCAGTTGAGCCATTACAGTTGGCTTTTTCTTTGCCATATGACTAGCAAACAGCCTAATTTGGAGTCCTTTGATTGCTGCCTCTATGGCTACTCGGTCTAGGACATCTGGTTCCTTGGCACGTAGGTGTAAGAATCTTTGGTAGTAGTCTCTAAGGGCTTCTTCTTTGAGATGCTTGTTGCTGAACAAGTCCAATGATGTTAATGACTCACTCGTATATCCCTTGAAGTTTGCTAGTATCTGGTTATGTAGGTTCTCCCAGGAGTATACTGTGTTTGGCTTTAACATTGAGTACCATGCTAGGGCGTCTCCCTCTGGTGCTATTACAAATGACTTTTCCATTACGCGGTCGTTGCCTCCCGCGGAGGCTATCGCTGCTTCGAATCTCATTATGAATTGCCTTGGATCTGTCTTACCATTGAATCTTGGCAAGGATACGGGCTTGTTGGTCTGAGGCCATGGTGCGTTTGGCAGACTTCGGACAATGGTGACTTGGGATTGAAGATTCCTGATGATGTGGGATGTGGTGGTATTGTGCTATGTATTGGTTGCATGCTTGTAGCAGGATGCTGATTGGCTCTTGGTGGCTGAGTGGCATTTGTGAGCTTGCTTGCCGAAGGTTGCATGCTTTCGATCTTTTCTTGCAGGATGGCCATCTATTGCCTGATCTCTTCCGCTTGACATGGCGGTTGCATGGTTCTTTGAGTGGCAGCTTGCTCTGCCCTTAATCTATTCCTTTCGGCTTCCATGCGTTGCATTTCAGCTCTTAGCATGGTAAGCTCATCCTCTTGGTTTTGGAGAGGCTGAGGTTGTTCTGGGGGATCCCGTTGTTGTTCTCATTGTCACCTTCGTCTACCCTTCTGGAGGCGTAGGTGCTTCGAGTGTTTCTTCTTGGTCTCCCCTTGAGGGGGGTTCGGGCACCTCCGCCTCGGTGGCGGTACGCCTCCTCGCGGAGGTTCTTGTTCTTGGTGGCACCTGCAGGTGTTATCTTCGGCCAGACACAAACAGTGGGCGCCAACTGTTGGAACACGGTTCCAGCAGATTTGAGAAATGGTGAAACGGTAAAACCGAAATCAACTCACTATCAATATCAATGGGGAAAATTACATGGTGGGCCCTAGGGTACATGGCACTACAGCTACCAGAGGACAACTGTCCTTATTACATAGGGGGTCGTCACCTTTTATAGAGGCCACACAGCCCGATAATAAAAGTACAAACGTACCCCCGATGGGAGTTTCAAAACCCTAATGCGCGCCTCTATTACATGTGGACCCCTTGAGGGCAACGTAGTCCACGCAATCCCAGCCAAAGCTAACAGGCAGCGGCCCATTCGTTCTTAAATTGACGACCCATGACCAATCCACTACTGTCGCAATGCTTCTGCGAGGCCCAGCTCGTTATCTCGATGGGCCTCCTTCTTGCACCACTGATGCGTCCGCTTTGACCTCCGTCGGAGTCAGGGTTCTCGTCAGAGGTGGTCACTTTGGCTTGGCTTTGGAGACCTCCGCTTGAAGCGAGGCGTCCTCGCCGGGCCTCCGCATCCCAATGCTCCACGGTCACTGGTGAAGCCCTAGCGGCGGTGGTCACACCTCTGCGACCTCTCCGCCTTATCAAACCTTGCACACGGAGACAAGAATCATCTGGTTTATTGGTTAGAAACTGAAACAGAGGTAAGAAGCCTCAGTGGCTCTGGGGTCAATCCCCAACAAAGAAGAGCAAAAATTTCATCATCATAGTTTGAATTCTTTAGACCAATCAAAGCAATTGAATCCCACTCCAAAATTGCATGCATATATTTACTTATAGGAGGAGAAGTTTCTTTATAGTAAGGTTTGGAATCTTCATACGTAATTAAGTGTTCGTGAAGTTACATATAGCTTGTTTGGTGAAAGTATATCAATGGACAGCAAATAATGTATTTTTTTGAAATTGAGCCGGCAGGAAAACTGCCTATTACATTAAAAGGAGCTAGCGCCAAATGACAAAGTAAAAAGCTTACATACCTTTGACTCCCTAAACATGCAAGATGGATGATGTCAAAAATGATGTACAAGCACTAGTACAGAAAGTTACTGTAGCAGGGGTTAAATCATGTTTTCAGCTGCGGCTAATCTAGCCAGCATTAACCAAGCGACTGTAAAGATACAACAGCTGCAGCGACAGGCATTTAACCGCCCCTGAACATATGTATTCAGAGGCATCTCTCTTAACAAAACCGCCTCTAGAAACACTATTCTCAGTGCCTGCTTCATTAGGACGGCCGCCTGTGCAGATAGATTTTCATGGGCGACTAGGTTACGACAGTCGTTTCTGAAGATTGGCATTTAGGGGCGGTTGTGTTATGTGAACCGAGTCTAAAGTTCGATTTTGAGAAGCGGTTGCATTAAGACAACCACTTGTAAAAATGGTTTCTCAAGGGTTTCAGATACCACATAATACTACCGCCTCTGAAAATCAGTTTTATGATTTTGAATGCAAAATTTCCTGCCATATTTGAAATGGTGTTTTCTCACCAAATTTCAAAATTTCCTGCCATATTTGAAATCGCGTTCTCCCACCAAATTTCAGACCCATTGCAAATGATTCTGTTAACTGATTCATGCATTAATACGGCACTGAGTCTGTTAACTTATACAACACTTACATCAACAACAAATTTTACTATACACATGGTTTGGTAGCAAGAAAACTAGATGAGACTTGATTACCTGGCGCATGGTTTGGTAGCAAGAAAACTAGATGAGACTTGATTACCTGGCGACAAAGATCTTCATACTTGGGGTCTACAGCATATTCCGAGGCTGTTTTCTTTATGGAACCGGCTCTAAATATAAATCATCAGGGGTGGTTGCGAAGCTACGGTGCTGTCCCACGACAGTAGAGACGGCGTGCTATGTGAGCCGCCTCTGCTAAAAATGGGTGCCATTACTGATGTTAATGTTTGTACTATTGAAGTCTAGCAATAATCCCATCTCATCTTTTATTTTTTGCTAGAAGAGATGTTTCGGTTTTAGGATCTTCGCATTTCTTTCTTTCAAATTTGCACACATTAGCAAAAATATAAATTATTTTAATCATCATAGTCCATAGTTCATTTACCCTGTTAGCTGTTGGTACCATCTTTTATTGAAAATTTGATGTCTGAGATTTATTTGAGGTATTACCTTTGCATCAGTAACTTAGATGCCGCCAATCTATACATTCATGAAACGATTACACCTTACATGTAAAACACAGAAGAAACACGTACCGTTGAGACACCATTGCAATATGTTCAACGTTCCAATCTACTTTTGTAACATTCACATGCCACTATTGCAACATACAAAAAAGTGAAAAAATCACCACTAGCACACCAACTTGGCAAGGGGTGTGATGTAGGTCGCTCAACTTTCGAAGTGCTAAGTCTATGCTCACAAACTTTGGCTTTGAAGTACAGTCTGAATGCTGAGTTGGCATGCTGCCGTGGCTCCTACATGCGGGGAAGCATGACTGGAGAAACAATGGGGCAGCCTCTGGGCCCACTCTGGGTAGCAACGACTGGGACCAGGCCACACGAAGGCATGCTTCCCAGTTATTGGGCAGGGCTCATTTCAGGAGTCCGTGCAGTCGCCAGCGAGCACGATCAGTCACTAATTAGAATTTGCGTCTCTATATCAATCTCCGACTCGGGCTCTCAATGAAGCCCATTCTGGGGCAGACACTCTAACGTTCTTGGGCCTTGGTCCCTTACTCCTCTTGGGCTGGATATCTCCTGGACGGAAAATAGGGTCCATGACAGACCAAGCCGACGACACCATTCCTATATTATATTTCCCCTGGAAAAACACGGATCACTAGAAAATACTGAATCAACTAGCAGATTTATTCGCTCATACATAGAGGCTAGAGGAACATAACACATACGCGGCTCCTTATTTATTCGCTCATACATGGAGTCTGATTTATTCGCTCATTCATACACCAAGTTATTACTAAGCCAGGCGGGGCACGCAGGCAGGCACTCAATCAGATTCTTCAGAGCATTCGGCGTCAAGGCAGACCCACTGGCCGACGAAGAGGTGGTCGCAGCAGATGTTGGGGTTGAATTTGAGGAAGTCGTCCTGCCCCAGCCCAGCGCACTGCCCCACGGAGTAGCACGTCTCGCCGTCCCGCACCGCGTGCACCTTTTTGCAGATCAGCTCCGGCTCCTTGGGCTCCTCACAGGGGTTGCATGCCGGCTCCGGCGGCGGCGGCACCTCGCAGGTTGTGCACAGCTCCTGCTCCACCGAGTCCGTCGTCGACGGAAGCGGCGAGTCCGCCGCATTCATCGTCGCTGGCTTCGGCGAGTCCGCCGCAGTCGTCGTCGCCGGGTTCGGCGAGTCGGCCGCATAAGCCGGAGGAGGCGCATGGTTCGGGTTGTCGTCATCCCCGTGAGGGTTCTTCTTCTTCTTCTTCTTCTTCTTCTTCTTCTTCTTTTTGTGCTCCGGCTTGTCATCGTCGTTACAGTCCGGATCGGCCACCACCGGCGACGCCTCAGCCTCTGCCAGACCTGTGGTGTTTCATTCATTCGCCGCGCACCCTCATCATCATATGGTCAGAGAAACGACGCCGCCGAAGGGGCAAAGATGCATTCCACCGTGAAACGATTGCTTGGCCGACGGCCGGGTCTGAGTTTGCAGGAGCATACCTCTTCCAGGCACGTCGTCGGCATCAGGGAGGGCCGCCGCCGTCTTCTCGGGAGGCACGGTGGGCCTCGCGTCGGCGCCGGAGAATGCGGCGACCGCCACGAGGAGGGACGTGATCAGGAGGAAGGCGCCGTAGTTCGCCATGGCGGGTGCCCCCGCTTTCAACCGTGCGTGCTAGAAGAAGGAAGATGGATTTAGCTCCAGCTATGCTTTTCCTGCTTGGATGGCTTGGTGCCACAAAGACTATGCTTCGCGCCTTCTTATAGCTTGGCCAATGCGGTAGCTGATAAGATAGGACGAATAGTTGGACGAAACTACAGGTGCAGATGGGTGAACCGGTGACGCTAGCTGCTGTGGACATGTCGTCGCAGAACATCTTTTAGCCGGCGTCTCCAGTGCAATTTGGTTGGCCCGGGACCATGGGGTGTTTAGGACTCCGATGGAGCTCAATTGGAATAATGTTATGGCTGAGCAACGATCTTAATTAAGTACCTTGGTGTTTGCGCAATGTACCTGTGGATGCATTAAGAGGAAATAGCCAGTTTGTTCAGTAAATATTATTCATTCCGGTGAGAAAAAGGTGGAGTTTTGTATTCTGAACGTGAAAGCAAAGGCGCGATATGCAAAAGTGTTTAATTAAACGAGTATAAATTGCACCGTGGTTCTTAAACCTTTTGTGAATCCTCAACCGCGTCCTTGAAATAAAAATGTTATCATCTACAGCATGGATATATCTGTTCTATGCACTAACAATCGAGAGAAGCCACGTGTGAGTCATAAGCCGACCTGGACCTAGATAGTGATTTACTCTTAATTAAAATCTCTTGTAGACAGCTTCTCGCTGTGTTTTATTAAAGCCATCTTTCTTTACACCTTGATTTAAAATATATGCTGGGTTATAAGCCCAAGGATTACTGGGTTGCCAAACAACCCGACTCATATATAGCTGGCTAGATCCGTAGCTTATGATATGTCCATAAACATACTAGCTAGGTACCCAGCTTACGACAAATCCATAAACTACTTTCGAGGAGGTCAGGCAACACCTATGGCTTCTGCACATTTTCACTGCTCCTGCACAACGGCATTCCTGATGCGTGAAGTAAGGCTGCAACAAGAAAAAAAGTACAGACGAGATGAGGTCGAATATTGTCTTTTCCTAAAAAAACAACACCTCCAGATAATTTGAAATAAGTTTTTTTTTATCTGAATAATTTGAAACAAATTAGGTATAAACAAATAAGGTATAACATACTTCCTCTCCTTTATTGCTCGCCATTCAACTGAACTGCTTATTTCAAATATAGGGCCGAAAGAGCCTACCAAGTTGAAAAAAAAAAACTTCCTCTCCTTTATATTGGCTCTCTGGTTTAGTTATTAGCGTTACATGGGTCATCAAATACTCATGAAGCAACGATCTGAACTACATGTTTAGGCTACGGCCCATTTTCCAAGGCCTATTGAGCTGGGCTGCACTTAGAACCAACATTATTTGAAATTGGTGACGGCACACTGGATCGGAGATAAATTATATAATCGTTAAAGTACAATAATTTTTTGTATTTTAAATACTAATAAAGGAAGAAACGGACATGTTCATGGATGAAGTATTATATCTATATTTATATCATTTTTTAACAAAAAATATTCACACCCAGACCCGTAAATTACAATACTCATATTGATAGTCTTACAACAAAATTGGATTGCTATCCACCAAACAAACTGGCTGAAATTCGCGTAGATTGAACCAAAAGAAAATCCAATCTGTCAACACCTTGGCATTCAAATGAGTGTACTCCAACTTACATGGACGGACTTACGTTAATGACAAGTTCAACTCCATCTAGGATCTGTTCAACGCAGGTCATGTGTCAGCTTTGTGTGTAGCTCTAATTAAGCTCTAACATCAGAGTGGATGGAGCCACACCAAACGACATGCATGTGGAGGAGGAGGAGTTTCATATATCGAGGCAGAGCACCAAAATTGACTTTGTTCAAAGGGCTTTGGCGCTAGCACTAGAGCACAACGGTGTTTAAATGGACTAAACAGCCGTTTAGGAGAGCAATGAGTACACAAGAAAGCCATTCAAAACACGCTCTTGGCTCCCTCAGCCTCGAAATAATAATCCTGTTTCAAAATGGTAAAATCAATTTATATAAACTTTGGTCAATAACTACTCAAACAATAAACTTGAAGCATAAAACTTGTATTTAGTGTGTTTCTGAGGTTACATTGACTTTTTAATAATAATAGTATATCGTAACAATAAAAATTAAGTAACAAAATGTTTTATTTGAGTTTCTATGATCAAAATGTGATTATCATTTGGGAATAAGGATGGAAGGAGTAAAGGTTGCCTATGGCTTGGGTGCTCCACACTTCCATCCGGCCCCCACCCAACTTTTGATCCTAAGGGCGTCTCAACAATGCATTGTGCTCAAGCGCATTATGGCTTAGAATCTAATGTGGAGAAGAGAGAGTTCTGAAAAATGAATAGCTAGCACTCACTTTCATTGACTTTTATTTGGTTTTCTATCTATCCTTTTCTCTTGCATAGTCACCAATGGCTGGCAGCACTGAGCCCAGCCCATGGAGCGAACCAACCTTTATTCACCTGATGCAGTCCCGCCCAATCTCTCCATGGGATTTATTAAGGAGAAACAACGTTACACACAGCACATGCCCGCCCTGCCATGAGCACGCCCAGCCCAGGCACTGGGTATGGTGCCCAGGCAGTTTAGGGGCCCTAGCTGTGGTGGCGGCGGCAGGGCACGGTTGGGACGGGGGTGGCTCTCTGTAGTAGGAGAAGGTGGCAGTGGACAAGCCCATTGGTGGGGAGAGGGAAAGTGGGGAGAGGGGAAGGTGGAGACCACCTCAGACACTAGGGTTTGCCGGAGCAAGGCTAAGAGTGCGCTTGGCACACTGAATCGGTTTCGATCGTTTTGGGAATCACCAGAAACCGTGCCAAACAGCAGACAGATGAAATGTTTCTAGTGAAGACAGTTCCAAGTGATTCTCACTTTTCTGCCTGCTGAGATGAAATGAAGAAAACATGGTTACGTGGTAATTCTGAACGCGTAGATAATCGATAATGCTCTAACCTCCACCGCAATGAAAGGAGTGTTGAGCTCGTCGTCATCATTTGGAAGGGGTGGAAGTTCATGGTGTTACATGTGTGGTTGGGGAAGACTCGTCGGGCCCTCGACGCCGATGTCAACATATTAATAAATGGGACGATGGGCCTAACAAAAGTCAATTATTGGCTCAACGTAGCAGCTAATATGGAAGGCCACAGTGGGTCCAACCCCAACTAGGTAATTGGCAATAGGCTAACCTATCACAGCACTGTAGTAAGAAATATATAGGGAAAGAGGAGACGAGATGAAATTTACCATTCTTTTAGTACCTGAGAAAAGAACGCTGGCCGCCTATTTTGTAAACTATTGACCTTTCAGGATTATGTATCCCGCATCTTCCATGATGAGATGCATAGTACCACTTTTTGAAAATAATCCGATATGGTTATATTATTGGTAATTCAACAATCTGCCGTACGTAGTCCTGCGGTCTAAGCTTTAGTTCGACTACATGACAACCTTAAGGAGGTTCACAACGATTATCTACCTAGTAAAGCTGAAGATGATTTATTTCCATAAAGCTTGCAAATACTGGTAACCACGGGTGTACAAAGTCTTTGTGTTCATCTACAATTGATTTTGTTGCATAATTCGAGTAGGATATTCCTTCCCCATTTCTCTAAACGAGATACAGTGCTGTCACATTCTGCAGTAGTTCATGAATAGCCAAGCTGTATCTCTAGCACTGCTGTCATGCGTGGGTTACATTGTACGGTAGCCATGAGTTGCTGGCGGCCATGAGTCGGCGCCTACTAGTGCTGCCGGGTTCACTTCTCCCACCTCCGGCCTGTCTTGTCACTGCAACCACTATCTGAACCAATGGCATCTAGTGTGAAGATGCATACGCACGCGTATCATTGTACTAGAAGAATAGAAATTTGTGTGTACATGTGACACGTTACAAAATTTGGGGCTACATCTTAAATGAATACATCCAAAGAGGGGGATCACTAAGCCTAGCTAGATCACGCCAGTGCAATCAACACCTTCGCACCTGCCTCCATCCATGTATCTGCTTCAGTCTTGATGAGCTACATGATTTCCGTGACACTGGAAATAGTAAAATATTCTGGGTTATGTAAATAATTATGGCGTATACCTAAAATAAAAAGGCTACTAGCTAGTACATACATACTAATTAATAATGCATCAGTCCTCCAAGATATGGCTTCACTTATTTCCTTACACAAGTCATACTGATTAGAATAATGATAGTAAGCATAATTCTGCAATGACTTCATGTTCATCTACATTAGATTTTCAGGCACAGGGGTAATCGTTTACTGGCTTTCCAGCTATCTACGTGCAGATACATCAGAAATCTACTTCTGAAAATGGTAAATCAACATATTATGGGGTTAAATTTATGTGGCGGGATACTACACAATGTTTTGATCAGATATAGCTCCATCAGAAAGGCACCAAGCATGAGTTGCATACCTACATTTCGTGCTAGCCCTGACGCTTCTGATCCTTTGCCTCCACTGCACCCTCAAGAAACCACGATATCCTTCTGGACTCGTACCATTAGCTTCTAACAGACAGCTTGCACGCGTCAGCAAGCTCCTAGTTTCTAGCGGCCATGAATAGCTGGTGAGCTTGCATCTCCAGCTTGCATGTAGTTCAGGGCAATTGCCAACGAATGGGTTGGGCAATTCCACAAATGGCAATCAACTTCGGGGCTCCTGTCTACCAAATCTTCCAATGTTGGAAAGAGGATTTATCCTCTCAGATCTCAAAATACGTACTAAGCTCCTAGATCTAACTCATACTTTCCGTTCATTTATCCTGATACCACCCATGCCTGACCCGTAAGTCAGCATGTTGTCAGCGCCACTCAAGAAAATGGTGATGCAGGAAACTGCAGTATGCTATGCTGGCGGAGAGGGGTATGTATAATGAGAGGACTCTGGGAAGCTGGTAATAGAAATCTGCAGTAGGGCAATATAAAAAATATTGAAAATTTTATGGTGCAGCAAAAAAATCGAGTGGTCTTAATTTGCTATGTGCTCACTAGTTATGGCATTATTAAAGGAATGTAGGAACCAAATGTAGTACCAGTCAGATACCTGATATTACCAGTCACTAGTTACGCTTATATATATGAAGGTAGCCTGTAGTATGTATAGAAGAAAATAAGCATGATTTCCCTTTCTTAAAGGCATGATGATGTAATATAAGGTGAACAATATTGGGAGCTGCTTGTAAATATTTTTACTCTGGCTACATCTAATAATAAATATAGGTCTTATTGGTCACCGTCATTTATGGATTTTTTGAGATAGGCCTTTCCGAAGGTTTTGAAGCGTTGGCAAAGTTACGTATGTTTGGTGGAAATATATCATAGAGATCATGGAATGTTCAATACCAAATAAATATTGGTCCTACGAGAATGAACACCAAAACTACAATAAATGTTGTCATGCAGGGATGGTTCAGCAAGTCTTTGAGGCCGCACCATTTCTTTGACACAACCAATTATTGTTTCATGTTAAAGAGCAATAATGCAACCATCATATTACACCGGCAGTGTCTCAAGCAAATCATCCTCCACAATCTGCGTTGCATCACAAGCAGAAATCCGTCACCCTGTATATGTCCAGTCCTGGATGATCTAGTTCATCAATCTGGCTTAAGAAACAAGATGGCCATACGTTTGTACTTTGCCACTTCCTGGGGTTTGGCTCGTCTTTTGCTCATATATGGAACTGTGGCGTTTTGGAGTGAAAGTTTCAGGCCATTGCTCCGACAATTTAATACAGCGTCTTTGTCTTAAATCAGACACGCCTACGATAAATAAGATATTGCTTGTGCTGGTTCATGTACTGAATGTTTATCTACTCCTTTTACTGAGTTAGATTCAACAAATAGCACAAAACTATGTTTCTGGAATACGGCATACACTACTGAAAACGCCATCTTTGCCGAGTGCCGAAATCTTTGCCGAGCGACAAAACACGGACACTCGGTAAAGAAGCTCTTTGCCGAGTGTCAAACACTGCACTTGGTAAAGATTTCTTTGCCGAGTGCCTAGCACTCGGCAAAGCGAAGAACTAGGCAAAAGGGCTCTTTGCCGAGACTTAGGCACTCGGCAAAGTAGGGCCTGGACAAACGGCATCCGTGGCCATCCCCTTTGCCGAGTGCCATGCCGTTAGGCACTCGGCAAAGGAGCTACTTTTGCCGAGTGCCGAGATGGCCAGCACTCGGCAAAGGTTTTTCTTTTATTTTTTTAATAAAATCCTTTGCCGAATGCCACGTCGGCCAGCACTCGGCAAAGGTGTTTTTTATTTATTTTAATAAAATCCTTTGCCGAGTGCCAGGTCGTCCAGCACTCGGCAAAGGCCTCTATATCGAGTGCCGGCGCTGGCTCTCGGCAAAGCGTAATTTCTTTTTGTTTTTTCTTCTTATTTTTTTGTGGGGCCTTGATATAGTAAATACATCACAACTTCAAAAGTTGGGACAATTTTGACTTTTTGTGCTATATTTCTTTAATTATTTTTTCTTTGAATTTTTTGACAACTCCAAATTTGAACTACAGGTACATGAAATAATAGAATTTGGTCATTCAAAAAATGGTATTCTTGATGTTCAGAGTATGTTGAGGCCATATCCAGGACCTCGCATGAAGTTACGACAATGTTGGTGTCATAACATGACGAGTTACGTGTGGAAAAAGTATTTTTAAACTATATAAAATCCAAACGAAGTCCGAAAATAACGAACCTTGTCGAGGTGTGTTGTCATCATAGTTGGAGGTTGTGACAAAAAATTGAGAAAGTTTCGAGCAAGTTGCGAACTCGGGTGCCTAAAACCCAGACATCCACATGTGATTAGCTTGTGATCACATGTGGAGATGTCTGGGTTTTAGACATCCGACGTCGCAACTTCCTCCGAACAGTCTCAAATTTTTATCATAGCCTCTACATGCGATAACATGACACCTCAACAAATTTTGTGATTTTTGGACTTCATTTGGATTTTGTATAATTAAAAAACACTTCTACCGCACCTGGATGGTCCTTTTTCGTGGACAAGGCGTTCAAAATTTTAGGTGAGTTTATAGACATGGCCTTAAAATACACTCTCCAACATGAATATCATTTTTTGAATGGCTATGTTTCATTATTTTATACACCTGCAGTTCAAATTTATATTTTCAAGAAAAATACAAGGAAACAAAATTAATTAAGAAATATAGCAAAATATTATAAAAAGGTCTCAAATTTGGACATGTGCTTGAACACAATACATCTGGGCTATAGAAAAAGTTTCAAGTTAAAATTCAAAAAAAATGAAAGCTTTGCCGAGTGCCATCACTGGCACTCGGCAAACAGGCTCTTTCCCGAGTGCCAGCCTGGACACTTGGCAAAGACGGCCTTTGCCGAGTGCCATTTGTGGCACTCGGCAAAGGAGCATCATGGATTAAAGGCCCGAGGCCCATCTCTAACCCTATCCTCAGACACCCGACCACCGCTACCCCCCCGTGCCCGCCGCCGTCCCCGCTTCCCCCGCCGCCGCTGCCCCCGGCGCCCCACCCGACGACCGACGCCGCCCCCTGCTCCCCCCACTCCCCACCACCGCCGTCCCCCTCTGCAGCCGCACCCCGCTAGCCCCACCACCACCCCGGCCACCTCGCCGACCACCGCCGCCCTGCCCCCCCGACCGCCGCCCCCCCGGGCACCTTGCCGCTGCCCCCTGTCCTCCACCCTGGCGACCGCCGCCGCCCTGCATCCACCCCTCCCCCTGGGCGACCGCCGCCGCCCCCGCTCCCCCGTCGCCAACTGCCGTCGCCGGCTTTGTGAAGGGAAGAAGAAGGGAAGGGAAGGGAGGGGAAGAAGAAGGGAAGGGAAGAAGAAGAAGAAGAAAGAAGAAGAAGAAAAAAAGGAGGAGGAGGAGGAGGAGGAGGAGGAAGAGGAGAAGGAGAAGAGGAAGAGGAGGGGAAGAAAAGATGGAAGAAGAAGAAGAGGAGGAAGGGGGGAGGAGGAGGAAGAAGGAAGAGGAGGAGAAGGAGGAGGTTCGCCGGCCTTCACCCCGTCGTCTTCTCTGCGTGGCATTCCCGTCAACGCACGTCTCGTGACTAGGTATATGACCCTTCTCTGCATTTCGGCCTTCGTGCCGCTCTAATTATCGGCCTACGTGCCATTGTGATTGTCGGCCTTCATGCCGTTGTTTGTGGATGTCGGCCTTCGTGCCGTTCTTTTTGCAGGTTATCAAAACCTCCCCATATAGGGGAAGTTTTGTCGAAATTTTTAATAACTTATAGTTTTATTTGCAGGACCCATGGGTAACTTATAGTTTTAATAACTAACCTATTGCCCTTATTTGCAGGACCCGTGGCACCCTGGTCGTCTTCGTCGCCACTGTCCCACTAGCCTCCCTCCACTGCCACCTTAGGTATAAATCACCTCTCTTTCTTACTGTTGTCGTATGTAGATCGCGTAACCGAGTTAGGCGTCTCCCGTCCGAAAGGGATACGCAGTCATTGGTATGCGGATCAGTGCATATCTGACGATATCTCTTTTGGACTGTCCATGTTTTTTGGATAGCTCATGGATGCGTAGATGGGTTAGCTTCCATGTTCTGCTCTCGTCCGAGTCAGAGTTTTGGCAGCACCTCCCCGTTGTTCTCCGGATACACACTCTCCCCACCAGGACATGTATCGGGAGAACAACGGGGAGATGTTGCCAAAATTCTGTCCTGGATGGGAGCGGAGCATGGAAGCTAACCTCATCTATGCATCCTCGGGTGGGATTAGGACCTATCCTTCACCTATTAGATGGTATGAACGCCTTGTAGATGCAAATGCTGGTTTTATTACTCGCTTACTTTGGCGCATGACAGAGGATGGATGTTTGTGAGTGGAGGGAGTGGTTCACACCATATCAATGGCATCCAAGGCCTACTGATTAGGGAGTACTACCCTGGCTTGGTCACCCACAAGGGTGAGGTACAGGCACCCATGAGGTCAAAGCACTTCTCCAGCGTCACGGACTCCAACGGCGAAACCCTTGCGGCGAAGATCAAGAGGAGCTCTGGGTGAGTCTTTTCATCGTACCGCATTTCTCAATACTAGGCATTCATTGGACGTTCTTGAAACAATGATGAGTTCTGTGTGAGTTCTGTGTGCAGGACTTCTTCACGTGCGAGGAGGGAAAGAGCAGCATGCGGCACGAGTGTAGGAGGTAGTCTACAAAGATCGTCTCAAGGACCTGTACCACGAGGCGCATCTCCAGTGCGTCATCAGCTACTACGCCGATGTGCTTGGTCAGGTGGTGAAGAAGCCGCAAGTCAGGGAGATGCTACTTCAGAGGAAGACCGACCTCACCAAGGCGTAGTACATGCAGGTAATTAAGTAGGAAACATTCATTCTGACTTCTTTCATAAAACATTCAATTCATTTTCTGGCATGTCAAATACTTGATGTCATGCAGATGTGTCCGGAGTGGTGTGACAAGTACCGGGACTGCTGGGCGGCCATTGTGCTAAGTGGACCACGGACGCGATGTACCAGAGGTGTAGAGAGCATCGGGAGCGCCACCTACAGATGCGAGGGGCACCACACCACCAAGGAAACCAGTCCCTCCCAGTGTTCATGGAAAGATGGGTATGCTTCTGTTGATCTATTAATTCTAGCGCTCAATTGTCATTACTTGCAACCATATTTGTGTTTTCCTCGCAGTCCTAGTCGCGTGGTGGGCAGGCCGTCAACGAGTTCACAAGGTACGCCCTTGCTCACAAGGGCAAAGCGACGGCGGCGGATAACGTCTACGACCCAGCGGACGGGCCTGATGCGTACACCAACGCGAGCGTTCACCCCAAGCTCACCGAGTACACCTCCGCGGCTCGACAGTGCCATGGGGAGACGTTCGACCCCGCCACCGACCCCCTGGACACAGACCTCTTGATGAGGTTGGGAGGAGGGAAGCAGCACGGCCGATACTAGATGGCCAACAGCGCCATCGAGTCGTCCTCTGTTCCCACGCTGAGCCAGATTCGACGAGATGGGACCAGGAGCTCCTCCGACATCCCCATAGCACCTCGGCAGCCGAGCAATGCGCAGATGTTCTCAGCATTTCAGGTAAGTGCTGTTTTATTCGTCGTTCATACATGTACCTTGCCTTCACATACCATCAACCTTGCGGGTCTAATATTGCAGGCCCAGATAGCACAGTTGCAGATGAACCAGGAGAACATGACGGTGGCCCATCAGCAGCAGCTAGCGGCTGTCACGCAGCACTACCAGCGTCAAATGCAAGACTTTGCCGCCTACTTCCGGGGCCTTCAGATCCTGGGAGTGCAGCAACAAGAGCTCCCTGCCTCGATCTTTGCTCCACCACCTTTTCCTATGCCTACTCCAATAGCGACTCCGGTGAGTATATTGCTTGTTGCTTTAGCTTGTGCGGCCATCCTGCAGGTACTAATGAGATCAATTGTCCTTTGTGCAGAAACAGTCGGCTGGTTCGAACCCGACTTCTCCATGTGCCAGCCCTCCACTAGGCCCTTCTCCACCGCATGGGTGGCCGGCTCACCCGACCTTCCCGACTCAGGGCTTCACGTGGCTAGGTACCGCTCCTCCTCCACCGACACAGCAGGGGCATTCCGGGCCTGCAAGCGGCCCTCTGCTTCCACCGCCCTATTGGACATTCTAGGCGGCGCCGCAGTCAGGGTGGTCTCCGTGGGAGCAAGGTGGGGGCTCTGGGGACGCCGGGACGAGCTAGGTACCTCTACTGCCCGCTTGTGGACTTGTATCGATGAACTTGTCGCTCTTTTGGACATGTTATGAACTTGAATCGATGTAACGGATGAATTTGCGGACCTTTATGTATGAATTCGTGTTGAGACGGCATGGATCTGATGAAATGCGATATTTATGTGATATTCCATTCTATTGTCGTGAATATATGTGAAATTGCATGTTTAGAATGAAAGAAAACAGAAAAAAAAACCAAAAAATTTTTTCAGCTTTGCCGAGTGCCACCTCTCGGCAAAGCTAGGTATTTTTCCCAGCAGAGCCAAGCTTTGTCGAGTGCTAGCGTGGCACTCAGCAAAGTGACCATTCCTTTGCCGAGAGCCTGCACTTGGCAAAGCATTTTTTTTAAAAAAATAAAAAATCTTTGCCGAAAGCCGGCACTCGGCAAAGGGTTTTTCAGAAAAAAATAAAAAATCTTTGCCGAGCGCCGGCACTCGGCAAAGAATTTTTTTAAAAAAATAAAATATTTGCCGAGAGCCGGCACTCGGCAAAGAATTTTTTTAAAAAAATAAAAAATATTTGCCGAGAGCCGGCACTCGGCAAAGGATTTTTTAAAAAAAATCTTTGCCGAGTGCCAGACACGTCACACTCGGCAAAGGGTGGCCATCATTTGTGACAATCTGTGCCTACCTGAAAGCATAACGTGGGCCTGGGCAGGCTGTGGTCCATTTTGTTACATTAACCTGGAAGGGATGAGTCACATAGAACGTGGGTTGCCAGAACCATTGTGTGAGCCAGAGCCATAGCCACCATTGGAGGAGGGGCGTCCGGATGCAGTGGAACAGCAATGGCAAGAAGCAAAACCAGTTGAGGTGCCACCGCCTGCCGGAGATGGTACCGTAACTACAGCCTGTAGAGTTAGTGCTGGTGAGAAATTTCTACAATGTGCTAAGACGAATCACCCCAGTGAGTCCCCAACCCAGATACAGCAAACGGCTACTTATTGGAGAGAATAACTGAAGCAGTGACGCTTATGGATTTCCCTGTATGTCGCTCATTCCAAAGGCGTATTGGTTTCTCACAGGTTTTTAGCACTCTTTCCTTTCAGTCTGATAGTTTTTGGCCCGCTTGCTCGTCACCTAGATACATATGTAGGTAGCCTGTAGTATATATAGAAGAAAATAAGCTAAATATAAATACAATGAAATTAATGGAAAGTGGGTATCATGTTTTCTTCGCGAATAGAGTACCTGATGAATATAGGCACCATGATGTAATATAAATATGCGCCACAGTTATTTAGGTATCATGTTTTTCCTTCCTAAAAGAATATAGGCACCATGACTGTAATATAAGGTGAACCATACTGGTAGCTGCATGGAACGAAGTCAGATGAGTGGACCAAAGAAAATATTGGTCCTACTAGATCGAACACCATACCTACAATAAATTTTGTCAATCTAGCACGGATTGTTCAGCAACTCTTCTAGGCTACACTCTTTCCTTGACACGGCCATTTCTTGTTTCGCGTTAAAGAGGAACGATGTAACAAATCATCCTCCACCCTTTGCATTGCATCACAAGTATAAACTAATTACCCAGTACACATCTAGTCCTGAATGAACTAAATTATTGATCTGATTTCGAAAACCAGATGAATCATTAGCATATTTATGAGGTACTCCGATCAAAGATGTCGTTCATCGAATAGATACATCCATGTCTAGTCCGGGACGAAACCATTCATTTCAAGATACGACACTACTTGATCAGCCATTGATTTAGGTGACGAGCAGTCCTCAACTTTACAGTGGATCATTATCTGGAAAGATCAAGTTCGTCACGCCTTTCATTAGAATATCACTGGAAAGAATGCCAAAAAAATTTCTCTCTTTCTAAAATTAAAAGATTTTGGGAAGAATCCCAAACATAGTCACCCGGCAACTGAAGATTGAAAACACATCACGAACATCCAGATTATTTTTTATGAAATATTCAGTCACCGACGATCATGAGTATACCTTCTGAGCTTGCGCTGCCAGTTTCTCTAAGCGTGTTTCCCGCTGAGCTTGCAACTGCGGCCTGATCCAACGGCATCTGGTGGCGATGAATCCCATCCAATCATCGTGCGAGAGCAGTGGGTTTAGGAAAGGGCTGGGAAATTCCACCAATGGCAATCTGTTTAGGACCTTATCCCCTCATACTCAAATTAGGTTCTAGTCCCCTAAATCTAACACAGGATTTCAGTTCATTCTTCCTGGTGCCAACCAATCCTGATTCGTAATTCACTCATTGTCAGGGAGACAGAGTTACTTACACAGTTACAATATGTGGAGAAGCAATGTGGGAGACAGTTACTCACACTGTTAGATGCCAGATACTGCAGTGTGATGGTAGACTGGTATAGTGAGTCTAAGGTGCTACCAGAAATCTGCAACAAAGCAATATAATAGATAATTGAAAATTTCAGGGTGCAGTGAACAAAAAATTAGTAGCATTAATATGCCAGGAGCTCACTAGTTATAACAATATTAAAGCCATGTATGTACCAAACTTCAATTTTATTAGAAAACACCACAGTGTTTCTAGAAATTGTTGAGGACACGGCAAAACTAAAATTCGAGGCCATTCGTATAAATATATAAGAATCAACATGATAAACAATATACTGCTAGTATACTATAAAACTGTATCAAAAGCAATATTTCTGCGGATTAATTTAAAAATGAAAACAAGAAAAATGTTACAGAGGTATTGTAACATCCCTTGCTGGGAACTGACATGGTGCGGCCAAGATCAGTTTGTGATGCTCTCGCAAATTGCAACCTCTTGCCCTGGGCCATCCGAGTCCAAGAAGATAATTCCTATGTGGCTTTCTATTATGCCAAGCCCGCAATAACTGATCGAAGTTAGTGGTCACGACCTCGGCTATCAACACTGCTACCAGACATTGGGAGTCCTGTCCGGTCGGCATTGTTAGATCTGTCAGGTAACAATTTCATCTGTCATGGAGGAATGGCTCAGGTCTGTATGATGTGGGTCCATGACAACGACACCAATAGGTCAGGCTTTTGTATCCCAGTTAGAGTGTGTGGCCAAGTTACAGCATTGAGCCCCCGTTAGAAGAACACAGCCCTGAACAGTATCTCAAATCAAGGGCCCAGACAAAAAGTAATAAAGAAAAACTAACCCAGTTCAGAGGAATTATGGCAGTGCTGGAATGATTGTAAGGCCCAAAAATTGTCGAGCCAAAAGATTGTCGAGCCCAAAGAATGACGCACCATCAGTTGCATTGGTAACTGAAGACATATGCCTCTATCCCTTTTCATAATGATGTGTGCGTCATCATAAAATAGGGTCATAAAACTCTGTACTGTGTCATTATTTTGGTACTAGAACACTTGGGCTCTCAGGACGATATTCCCTATTTGCATGACGGGATGCACAGTGCCACTCTTTGAAAATAATCCGCTATTGTGATTTTTTTTGCGAGTGTGCTATTGTGATATTTATTGATACTTCAACAATGTGGCTTAGTCCTGTGGTCTAAGATTTTGTTCGACTACATGGCCCTGAGGTGGTGCACAACGATCATGTACCCAGTAAGACTGAAGATGACATGTATTTCCATAAATACTGCAAATAGTAGTAAGCATAGCTCTACAATGTCCTTGCCTTCATCTGCTTTTGATTTTGTGGTGGAGTCCCATTCTGTGACAGAATATTACACAATGGTTTGATCAATCAAACATGTACCACGTTCAAACTAGGTAATAGTTCGTGAACAGCCAACCTGTTTCTTCAGCACTGCATTCATGCATAGTCGCCGTCGGCCATGAGTAGGGTGCCAAGCTTGTGATGCCAAGTTCACTTCTCCCACGTCATGAATGTCTTGTCCCTGCAACGACTATCTGAAACAATGGCATGTAGTGTCAATGAAGCCCGGCTAATGCATCCGGGAGTGCATTGCTTGAGGAAAGAGTTGGGCAACTTCACCAATGGAAATCATGCTTGAGTCTCCTGTCTACTGGACTTTCATGCTTACAGAAAAAGCCTTATCCCTTCAGATCTGAAATTATCCACTAAGCATGTGAATGACTTGAGCTTTCGGTTCTTCATTCCTGATGCCACACAATCCTGTTTTATGTTTCACTCATTGTCTATGCCACTAGAACCACACCAGCCAGATAGGTATGGCTAATGCTAGTACTACATGGTAAACAATACCGACACTACCATACACTAGCTATGGTGATGCTGGAAACTGCAGTATGCTGACGGAGTGGTATATATAATCACAGGGCTTGGGGACAGCTGCTACTAGCAACTCCAACAGAAAGACCAATATATATAATAAATTATTAAAATTCAGTGTGGGTCGATCAAAAAGTTCTATGCATTGCATGTTTTATGCAGTAAGCTGCAGTCATATATATAGGGGGGAAGGGGGAGGGGGGGGGGGGGAGTGCCGGCACAGAAAAATAAAGCAATGTAGATACCATATGTATACAAGTACAGCCCTACTATTCATTTCTAGTGATTTTTGTTGAGTTCCTCAAAAATTCGTGGGGAAGTCTAGCGTCAACCAAAAATTAAGCCTGCAATCTGCATGTTGAGCTGTTGTGCGATTAATTGTACACGTCCGAGTGAACTTCTACAGCAGCAATTCTCTACTTAAGCCGGACTATACAATTTCGTGCAGTCTGGTAATTAGATTTGAATTTCCTGAGATGCATCAGAAATTACTCATCTTGCTATCGAGCAATGCTCACTTAAAGATGCTTGTTCCATTTTGGGAAGCTAGATGTGAAAACCGAAGACAGTCATTTGAAGAAGCCATTTGAAGCCCTGTTTTAAATAGTCTGCTATATTCGCCGCTATAGCCCTTTGAGGCAGGGTACCGCTACTTGTATTCATGTACAATTTAGCCACTATAGCCCGTTATTAGCTCCGCTATAGCTGTTTTACAGACCAACCGCTAAACACCCTTAACCTGCTATTTAAAACTATGATTTGAAGCGGTTAAAATTTGTGGGCAGGTTGAGTGATACTGGTGGAGATAAGTTGCAGGACTCTCTTGTAAATAATAATGAATTCATTCTTAGATGTGTGCTGGACTATGCTCCAATCGCCGATCGCCTCTGCATTCTTGTCCGACAAACTTCCCTCGTGTCGCCTCTCCACGTGGGGCAACGCAGGGTCTCCAACAACCGCTGTCGCCCCCTGACCTCTCTTCCCCTCTCCAACCACACCACCGAGATTGCGATGGCGTAGTGCTCATCTGGTTCCTGGAGTCGTGGAGGCGTAGACAGCAGCGAGCCAGTGGCATGACCTCGCGGAGCCATGTGGGGCTGGCCGGGGCAGCGCGGCCGTGGATGTAGCTATGTTGGCCAGAGCCTCGGTAGGAGTAGGGGTGGCGGTGGCGGGATGTCCTTCGTCTCCCCTTCTGCTGCCCCCTTCTTCCTCCTTGCATGTAGAGCCGCTGGCGTAGGGTCAGGGCCTGGGCTCCCTGATCTGGGGACCTGGTGGCCGGATTCTGTGTCCTAGGTGCCAGATTCTGTGTCCTAGGTGCAGAGGGTGGCGCTGGTAGTGACGGCCATGATGGAGGCGCTGGCGCCAGCTTGGGCTGGGGGCGGGGCACTCGCGAGGCAGGAGGATGGATGCTCGGCAACAACAGAGGCAGTTGTCTAGGCTAGTGGCGGTGGTCGGCAATGGCCTCGACGTGAGGCAGGTGGATGCAAGCGCGCGGCACAAGACAGGTTCTCGGCATGTTGTCGGGTCGATAGGGGTAGATGACGCAGCTTCGACTGCTGTACATAGCACGCCGATGCCCCTCAGGCAAGGCTTCTGCAGGATGACTAGCAACGACGACGGTGGTGCCATGCTGGGATCCCACATCTTGGCCGATGTCTGCACTAGGGTACCTTGGGCGAAAGCCCGACAATGGCGACGCCTGTGGGGGCGGCTTTCCCTTTTGGGGGCAACGTTACCTCGATATTTTCCATGGGTGAAAACCTAGTCCAGGATTGGATGAGCGACGGCAGCGCATTGGACGTTGTAACCTTTCTAAAGGCGTCGTTATGGAATTCAACTCGGCCATGGTGTCTTGGGGAAGGGCGAGGCCATGGTCGGAAGTCGGAGCTGGGCAATGATGACCTTCTATGATCTCCTGCTTCGAAACTCCGGTATCATATCTTAGTTATGTTTTCTTTATTCTGTTGTGTTTGTGTTAGTAGGCTTTGTCTTCATGGTCCTTCAAGCCATGTTTGGCTGCTTTTGTACATAAATTTGCTCTTTACTTATCAATCAAAGCCGGTAACATAGATCTTTCGAAAAAAATTCCTACACGTGTCTCTATAAGTGAGACCAACTAGGCACCACTGCTGTGCAAGTGAGTGCATTTCATTTTTTTAGTTTCCAAGCCTTGTTTTTATAATGGCAATTGTTCTCACAAAGATTGTATTTTTAGAAATGTTCATAGTTAACTGCGGCAGCATGTAGCCTCTCAGCTTGCTCCGCAAGTTTCTCCGACCGTGTGCCCACGACCAGAACCTATGACATAGTGGAGTGCTTGATGAAATGGTTGGGCAATTCAACCAATGGCAATCAGGTTCGTGGCTACTGTCTACTATATTTTTGTGATTGACGAAGAAGTCTTATCCCCTCACGTTTAAAATTTGGTACTAGTCCCGTAAATCTGAAACAGGATTTCGGTTAGTTTTTCCAGATTCCAACCAGCCCTCATCTCTAATTCACTCATCGACGAGGCCACTCAAACTACTCCAGAAGAGGAAGACGGAGACCAAAAGAAATATACAGGAAATAGTTGCTTACAATATATGTCAAGAATCATATACAGCGGTGAGACATAATTGTTGCTTACACTATATGTGGCAACAGATACCAACACTCTATTACACTGTTACTTAGGCTAGCAGTGATGCAGGAAACTGCAGTATGGTGGAGTGGTATATATAGGCATATGAATCTGGGAAGGTAGCACTAGGGATCTGCCACAAAGAAATATAAAAATTATTAAAAATTTCATGGTGCAGCGAAGAAAAAGTTGTATAACATTATTAAATGAATGTAGTCACTAAAGGTAGTCAAGTACTTCTTGGACTTCTAGTTTATATTTGAAAAGAGAACCAACATATACAAAACAACATGGCTAGTCTAGATGTTTTGGAGGACAAGACCAAGTTCAGTGTGTGATGCCCTTGCAAGCAGCTTCCTCCCATGTTGCCGTCTGCCACTATGAGATCTGGATCGGTTTGTGTCAAGCCACTGTGCCCAGCCAGCATGAGCAGCTAGACAACCTGCTGCCTCGGCCATGAACACATCCACAACTAATAATCATCCCAGGACGACGTCTTACACCTCGAGTAGATCTGTCGGCTCACACGGTCACACCCTGATCTAGTATCTACGGAGGGACGACTCTGTTGTAATTCGGGCTCCTAGACAACAAAGAGGCTTGGGGCACCTAGACTTGGGGCACGAGGGCATCTATGGCCACCAAGTGAATGATTGTATCCACCATGCAAGTACGATGCCGTCTATTTGTGACACATCTAGTACTTGCAGGCCCAACAAATTCTGGACTTCTTTCTGCAGTTCATACATTGGAGTTAAGCATTTGACATGTTGTCACTAGATTGTATCATTTTCTAGCTAAATGCTCATACGTTTCTTAGAAAAAAAAATCTCTACCGTATACACTTCACCAATTTGTAGATCTGAAATCAGTATGTGATATGTCCAGTAGTCCAAATTGTGGAGACATAACTCTTAGAACGGTGTGGTTTTAGCATCCCGAATTTCATGTCAATATATTGACATTTAATACACCCTCTTGGTCGAAAATCAGACACGCCACCAATAAATAAGACATTGCCGGTGCTGGTTTATTGACTGAAATTCCCTTTACTCCTTTTGGTGACTTATTAGATACAAACAATAAAATTCATTCTCACATAATCTCATATAAAGCACACATAATATGTCAAACAGAAGAGGGCCCACTATATATGACACTATGTGTCCAACCAAAAGCAGGCAACCTAAAGGGGGAAGCTGCATAGACTATGACAGTTTAGTTTGCTGTATTTGTTTTTTTTTCTAAAAAAACAGTTTGCTTTTTTAACCTGGGCCAAGGATCTGCATGAGCCAGAGACGCAACCGGGAGAACCAGGCCCGGTGATGAAGCGATAGCTTGCGAGTTTACATCACCCAACTCCATCTCCAAACCAAGTACCACATAAGATTACTCAGTCTACACAGCAACTGAAGCAATAAGGGTTATGTGTATTCTTACATGCCACTCATTCCCATTTTTTTCGCTCTTGGTCACCATCAGTCTCCTTCCTGACAATAGTTGGATCCCTCCCTCCCCCCATTCTTTCTCTATCTGTCTTTGGTGATACATGTGAAGGTAGGCTGTAGCATATATATAATAAAACAAAGTACACTGCACTACACCTAGAATAAATTTGTCAACCAAGGAAATTTAATCAACTTCCTTTCTTTAACAATGCCATTGCAATTAAGGGTAGCTGTCATAATTAAGAAAATTCAGTAATTTCGTCACCAAATTTCTCATTTGCAAACATACTATCAACTAAATGATTGGTAAAATCCCAGCAATGACAGCATATATATTATCCCTATTCATTTTTTTAGATAAAGGATAGTTTATTTGCGGCTTCATCTATCAACAGATAGAATATAGTTTATTTGCGGCTTCATCTATCAACAGATAAAATCAAGTAAATTATTAAAAAGTCTTACCGAAGGGCACAAAAGCAGACTTCAAAAGACTATTATCCCAATTCATGTCAAGATTAATTATGCACTGGACTATTTTTGCAGAATTGAAAGCACAATTAACCTCAATTTATGAGCATCCTCAACTGAATCAGGCATGAGGTCCATCCAGTAATCATGCAGAGAATGCCCTTATTTCTACTTTCCTTCTTTTGTTTCATCTTAATATAATGATATGCAGATCTCCGGGGTGGTCTAAAAAAACATGCTGTTATTTCCAGATGTGTTGGGACCGAATCCCAGTAGGTTAGAGTGAAGGTGGAATGAGTAACCCAGACGATTCCTCTCTCTCTGTATTAAATATGAAAATTACAATGTGGGCCCGACAGCAAGTAGTGCCACAACTACCAGAGGGTCCTCCCCTTTATTACACAGGGGGCATAGCCTTATATAGTGGCTCCCCAGCTCGAGGCTGAAAGTACATGCGTGCCCCCAAAGGGAGTTTCTAAACCCTAGACACCGACTCTATTACACGTGGGTCCCCTTGGGGGCGAACCAGACCACCATTTCCTGGCCACGGCCACATGACCCATCATCGCTTGCAAGAGGCCCATCAAGCCCACCAATCGTCCTCATGCTTCCCGGCTGGCTTCGGCGCAGCGCCCAGGCAGAAGCGGCCTCAGGTTGTTGCCTCCCCCGCGCAGAGCCTCCGGGCCCGATGAGGCTGTGTCGACTAGCCTCCGCTCGGCGGCAATGATCATCGCCGAGCCTCCTCTGATGATCGGTCCGAGACCTCCGCCGGAGGCTTCCCAACGGAGCTCTAACCTCCGTCTGAGCGACGGTAGCCTCCGGTGGATCTTCGCTGTCAACCGGTCCTGTGCCTCTCCTGGAGACCTCCGACTGGAGACACCATCTTCGACGGTGACTCCAAAACCTGCAAGCACGAGCCAGGTTGAACGTGGTTGGGACTGTCAGCCAGACCGAAATCGGAGGTAATAAGCTTCTCCAGTCCTGGGGCGCATCCCCAACATTCCCCCTTGAGGGTTAGGTCGAGTAGAGGAAGGTCTAGCCATCAACACACCCCTGGCTGTGGAGGCTGCGATTACCTCTGACCCCCTGGCCCATTGAACGTTGGACCAGAGGCTTCCCTTTTTACCGTTGTCCGGTTTTTAATCTTATGCGTTGAATCGAGTCTGTTCAACTGCTACCGTTCGATCCGTGAATCATCTCGACCATTGGGCTGAGAAGTCGAGGCGCCGCATTGCTGCCTATATAAAGGGGTGAGCGGTGAAAATGACCCGTACTTCCCTTCGCTTGTCTCCGCGTAGCTTGTTCTTGTTGCTTTTTGCCTCCGCTTCCATCACGTAGGTTTCCTTCCTTGCCTGCGTAGGACCTCGAAGAGTCTCTGTCGGACGTTGAAGCCTCTCCGAGTGAGCTGATACATCCCAAGGGTTAGCCGCATACCTAGAGGTAATCCAGGGCCTGGAGAAAAGATTCCAGGGTTTTACCCTAAGATACATCCCAAGGGGGGACAACGCGGAGGCAGATGAATTAGCCAAAGCAGCGGCAAACCAAACGGAGGTACATGAGGGAACCTTCTTACAAGGATTGACATCGCCAGCCACCGCAAAAACATCCAAGGCATTTGCGGAGGTACTCCTAGTGTACACAGAGGATTGGAGGAAAGCAATAACTAATCATATCAATGGAATCCAAGTAACATCAAATGAAACAACTGCCGCAAGATTGGCCGTGCGGGCCAGGAACTATACAATAATAGACGAAGTTCTATACAAGAAGGGCATAGTCCAACCACTCCTAAGTGCATCACTGAGTCAGAGGGCAAAGATCTCCTATTGGATATTCACTCAGGGATGTGTGGATCGCACATTGGCCCCAGAGCTCTCTCAGCAAAGGCAAGGATTCTAATGGCCAACGCATATCAAGGACGCATTGCATATAGTAAAAACTTGCAAAGCATGCCAGAGTTTTGCACCACACCAGGCATCTCTGGGAGCACAAACATAGCTAGTACCTCCGGTCTGGCTGCTCCAACGATGGGGGATGGATCTCGTAGGCCCTTTACCTCTGGCCCAGGGCGGAAGGAAATATGCAGTGGTAGCAGTAGAATACTTCACAAGATGGATAGAAGCCAAACCGCTTGCAACAATCACCTCCGAAACAGTCAAGAAATTCTTCTGGCAAAATATAATTTGCAGATTCGGGGTGCCAAGAATGCTCACAGTCAACAATGGAAAGCAATTCGATTCAGACAAGTTCAAAGAATTCTGCAATAGCATCGGCACACAAGTAGCCTTCGCCTTAGTATACCACCCAGAGAGTAACGGAGCAGTGGAAAGGTCAAATAGGATCATATTCTTAGCAATCTCCAAGACATTGCTAGATCACAAAAAGGGCAAATGGGTAGAAGAGCTGCCAAAGGTTGTGTAGTCTCACAACACAAATGTATCGAGAGCCACCGGGTTCACTCCATTCAAGCTACTGTATGGAGAGGAAGCAATGATGCCAGAAGAGATCAAATACCAGAGCCTCTGCACATTAAAACAAAACCTCGCGAAGGATGAAGAGTACACCAAGGAGATGACAGAAGCATACAGGCTAGAGGCAATCGACAACATCAAGAAATACCAAGACCAAACCAAGAAATAGAGGGATGGAAAAGTGGTCACTAAAATATCAAGGATGGCGACTAGGTAATGAGGCAGAGGCCAAACACCCAGAACATTGGAAAGATACAGCCAAAATGGGAAGGAGCATTCATAGCCAGGCAAGGAGGGAGGAAAGGATCATTCTATCTGCAAGACACAGAAGGAAGAACATCAACCCACTCCTGGAACATTGATAGCCTCTAGAAATACTACACATAGAATGTAAGGACTCCGTAGAACTATAAACGGAAGTCCCTAGATTTAATTTCCCGCAATTTATTTTTCCTGCAAAAACGGCTTGCACTCTTTTCGTCACAAAAGGGGCTCCAAATCGGAGGTGAGGTTTTTAATGAGGCAAGACCGTATGTAATTAACCTGTGAATGTATAAAGAGGACCCCGAAAAGCAGTACCTAGGAAAGTCGAAAGCAGCCAGCACCACGGCTGCAATATTCGACAACTATTTACAGTCTCACAAGGTTACTTCATGCCATCATTAAGAAAAATGAGAAGGCATGAAGCAACCTCCGAAATAGCCTCCGCAAAATGCCAAAAGCCCTCGAAAAAGCCCTATCCTATCAGGCATCGAGGCAGGCAATAGCAACCATAGGTTGTGAATAAAGAAGGCATAAAATAGCCTCCGCTGAATGCCAAAAGCCCTCAAAAAAGCCCTGTCCTATCAGGCATCGAGGCAGGCAACAACAACCATAGATCATGGACGAACAAAAAAGGCATGAACTAGCCTCCGCTAAATACCAAAAGACCTCAAAAAAGTCCTGTCTTATCAGGCATCGAGGCAGGCAATCACAACCATAAGTTGCGAAGCGAACCGAAAAAAGACCTGTCAACTAGTTCAGGCACCGGTAGCTCAAAAAATGGGTAACATTACAATCACCAAAAGCAACCTCCGAAACACAATATTAAAACAAGCGAAGGTAACACACGCAGGTACAAGTTCATGGAACCAAGCAACCTCCGCATCATACACTTTCTAAAAGCAATACAATCACAAGAAATAGATATTCCGCACTCTGGAACAGAGGCAATATGCAAAACAAGTCTATTCATTCGATTTTATGCTTACAATAGTCAGGGTACATCGCGCCTTGCTCATAACAGAAACAATGTGCAAAATGCACGTATCTAGCTGCTAGACCAAAATAAAGAGCCTCCGGGTCAAAATATCCAGCCACTCCACCCAGCTAACCTACTACCACAAGACATGGAAGTTGACTGGAGGTTGCCGACACTTTAACCTCTGGCACAGGCAATGACGGAGGCAAACTCTGATCAACCACAGAATATCCCCTATCACCTCCCGGCTACATACCACCCTGTGCCTCCGAAAACCAGGTCACTTCAATCAAGTCCAACACACGCTCGGTACGAAAGAGAAGGAGGCGAACCTCCAACGCCATGGTGTGCACGGCAAATTCCAAGATCATCTATCAGCACACCACTTTGCACCTTCCAGTCGCAAGCAACCACTGCATCCAAAATCCTTACATCAGCAATGCTAAATAAGAATGCAGCCGGCCACCATCTCCGAGGCTATTCCATTACTAGTTCTTACACAGTACCAACACAAAAAAGCTTATAGTAAGCACCATCAGTATAATGTACACAACAAAGTAGCCCAAATGATCAAGGGGGGAATAGATCCTTTTATAAGGACCTCTAAAGCACCATTAAACCAGCTACAGCTACCTATCAGTAAAGGAAACAAGTACCAAACCAGTACCTATGTTAACTAGCCTCTGCAAGCAAGGACGCTAAGCAAATAAATAGCAAGGATACACAAAGTACACAAGGGGTACTATAAAAGAAGTAGAGCTCAATGCCAGCATGCATGGGCAGCAGGAAAGGGTCAACCACAACCAGCTCCATGTAACCAAAACCTGCTTAAGGGAGATGGAGGCAGACGTTCGCATACGGACGACCGAAAATAATGAGATATCACGCAAGAATTCGTAATAGTGTTGGCAAAAGAAATGTCCCAGAGGCAGCTATGGTCTCCGAGACAAGGCCAAAGAGGGAAGCCAGTAGAGCAAGCCAATTAGGATCATCATTTGAACGGAGACAAGGGGGATACCGCGTAAGAACTCGTAACATCCTCCCATCTCCACTGAAATCAACCACAGCTTACATACGTAGAATAAGCGTCAGGACGCGCGGATAAATTGCTAAGGACTACAAAGTCGAACACAGCAAGACCAACACCAGCACTGGTTGAAGAGAAACAATAGTTGTAACATCCGCCGTATGTTAACAATAAAGTTATTATACAAATGTGTCTCAAAGTGAATACAACCTCCGGGGAGGAAAACAGAAATCACCTCCAAAGGTAACACCTACAATAAGGCACAAAGGCCTTCGACTAATTAAAGTAGGCCTCCGCAGCACAGCGGAGGCCGAAATGAGCAACCACGCAAATGACATAACCATCACAACATCAAATCTCTGTGCAAACAAATATGATTACAAAGGTCTAGACGGACCACGCCATGCAAAAGAACGAATAAAACTAGGGCGTGCGTCATCCAAATCGCTAAGAACAAGATCGAACATGTTGTCCACCGAAAACCTAGGAAACACTGACTTCCAATGAGTCCACAACTCGCCGCTAACATAAATATCGTTGCGCATAAAGGTGATAGGCTCGACCTCCTGCACAGGCCCCAAACTGCAGACCTGCACAGGACGATTCCGCCATTAATAATTCGCCAAAAGCATTTCAAGTAGTTCTTTACATGTGCGCACCAGCACCAAGTCAGCAAAAGACAAAAATTACAAAAATCAAGATTAATTTCTACACCTCCTCCGCTCCAGTCAAGTCCGTAGGCTCCATTCAAGCTCCCGGAGAGGCCACCACTCGCTCTACCACGGCATTAGCTCAGCACCCATAGGAGGAACTTGAGTAGCGGAGGCACCAGCATCAGCAGACCCCCGGGTGCGTGCAGACGTCCCACCAGAAGTCTATGGGCCATGACCGCTGCGCTTGCCATACTTTAGTTGCTGAAAAAGACGAAGAATAAGAGGGCAATCACCTATACAACTCTGACAAGCAAAATAAAGCACCAAAAGCCAACCATACATACCGTTTCACGAGTAACATTGGCCATGGTAACGGTCTCCGACCAACCGAACTTGGACCAGAACTTCTCCATAGAGCTGCGCACGGTGGTCTTAACAAAACGATCCGTTCTGCCAAGTTCAGCGGGATCTCGTAGCTCTGGGCAATCAAAATTTCCAATTTGGGTAATGCCCTTCGACACAAAGAGCTTGCACAGATAGGTGGCGGAGGTCTTTGTGCTGAAATCAGAAACCCCAGTTACAAAATCACTAAGATTGGCAAGATTTCCCTTAATCCAGGAAAAGACACTAGAAGTAGAGGCCTCGTGATTAACTAGAGTCACCGCGCCACCAAATGCCCGGATGGCGCAGACATAAGTTTTAGCCACTTCTAGCCCGATCAACCTCGTGGCGGTCAGCTCTTTCTCAAGCTCTTCAACCCTATCCTTAAGAGTCACCGCCAGCCGCCGTTCGGCATCCACTTCTTGCCGTAGGAGGTTGGAAATCTCAGCGCCTTTGTCCGCCCGCTGGATGGCGGTGGCCTCCGCTTCTTTAGCAGTAGCCTCCACCGCTTTAGCAGTAGCCTCCGCCACTTTAGCAGTGACCTCCGCTTCCCTGGCAGCATCCTCTGCTCTCTTGGCAGCAGCAGCAGCAGCAGACCTCCTTAATTCATTAGATTCAATTCCAAGAGTTAGCACCTATTTCTCTAGGCCGGAGGCCTGCTGAGCCAAACGCTCTCTTTCATGGGCCTGAGACTCGATCTCCTCCTTTAGAACCTTGATGGCGTCGTCCTTTTTGACTAGTTCAGTGCAACTGCTGGTCTCAACAGCAATAGACAAGGCGGCGCTCTAGTGACAACAATAAAGCAATGTAGAAATCAAATACTTGAAAAAAAAGAAGCGCATAGCTAAAAGTAGAGAATGAAGCCAAACTTACAATAACATGATGATTAATGTTGGCGTCCATCAAAGTTTAAAAGGGATGCCGAGCCAGATGCCGATACAGGTCTCCGCCCATCGAATCAGTCAGCTGACCAATACCTTGAGCCCAGCCAAGGAGAGCCCTTATGCCCTCATTAGGTGGTTGGTGGTCAACATGGTGTGATGAGCGATTGTCAACATGTCCAACACTTGTGGTTGGTGGTCGGTTCTAGCGGTTCTGCTGATCCCCTGGCATAGGGTTATGTGTCGAAACATGTCTCTTGGCTAGTGATATGCAGGTGTGGAGTCCGAAGGCGGTGGCAACGGTCGGGTGAAGGTCAAGTAGGGCGTGCCGTGCTGACGCACCGGGTGCGGTGAAGGGCGGACGTGAGGCTTGGACCGAGAGACCAGACGGCCGGGTGGTCAGCCACGGTGGCTGACACTTGGGACATCGATGAGCGCTCGTGTACATGGCGGGGGACGCGTATGGGCTACGCTACTCGAGAGGAGGTTTGGCGGTTTGTCCTCAAAACCATCGGCGGGGGATGCGTATGGGGTACGATACTCACGGACGGTTTGGTGGTTTGCCCTCAAAACCATCGGTGGAAGGTTTCACGGGTTCGCGCCTCAAAACCCGACCGGAGGTCCTGATGTGGACGGACGGCACGTGGCGGCATCTGGGAGATTGCGTCGAGGCAAAACTACCGGTGAGAAGGCTAGGTGGTTCGCTCTAAAAATATCCAGGGGCAGAAATATAACTATGCAATAGGCATATAAATAAGAGTGGCCGGCCCCCCACTCATCTACCTCTTTGCCGCACCTCTCCACTACTGCTCGGCCCTCTCTGTTCCCCCAGTAGCTTTTCGGTTTTCCTTTACAGCAACTTTCCCCTTTTTGTTCATGTTCTTGTAGAGGTCCAAGAACAAGAATTTTACCTATGTATTTGTGAGATATTGTTGAGGGAATGGAGACCTGAATCCTTCTCGTGCCTTCTGGGTTTTTTTGTTTTGATATGTGAACTTAGTTTGTTCTCTGTGCTGTGTTAACTTTTTGTGGTGTTTTGGGACGAACTTGGATTCCTCGGTTTTTGACCAATTTGGCTCAATCTTTTTTGCGTTGATTCATGTTTTGCCTTGTGATGAACTAGATCTCTAAGTGAATTGAACCAATTCCACTCGTGCTGCAAGAAATCGCAAGATTTGCATTTTGGGGAGAAACTACGTGCTCGGCCCCAAATCTGCTTTTCCCGGGCGACTGGATTTAAATTGAGTGATGATTTCTTGGGGATAGTTTTCCATCTCCCTCGTGATAGTTTGTACAAAATCTGGTGTTGATCTGTTGTGATCAGATCCAATTTTCGTCAAATTTCTCCTGCATCGCTGCTGTCCCGACTAGATGTTTCCCTAAGTTTTCTTCGATTCTTTCTCTCTGACTACGTAAAGGATTCCTATGTGGGGCATAACGGCAGTGCTACTAGCATCATGCGCTTAGGCGTTGAGTGTGCTCTTTTGAGCAGCACTTGTCCTTGACCCAAGTTCTCTGGTTCTTGCGATGGTGGTCTGATTGCTGTTTTGGTGAAGCTAGTTGGTTGATGTGGGAGAACAACCAGTAGAATTACAGCGCTGAAGCGCCTCCCAATTTTGGCCGGGTGGTCCCAACCAGTTTTCGATTAGCTTTTGACTTTTTGCCGACCACTGTAAGCTGTGTGGTACCAACCAGTTTTTCGACCATTCTTTGTCTTGTTACCAACCACTGTGATCAACATAGTCCCAACCAGTCTTTCCAACCAGCTTTTGTTCTGTTGCCAACCACCGTGGTTGACGTGGTCCAGACCAGCTTTCCAACCAGTTCTCGTTTTGTTCCCGACCACCTTGATCGATGTGGTCCGGAGCAGTTTTCTGACCAGTGTACATCTTGTTGCTGACCACCGTGGTTGACGTGGTCTGAACCAGTTGCCGACCAGGTTTCTTCCAGTTCCTGACCAGCTCCCGACCAGCTGCATTTTGTTCTTTGTTTCTATCTCTTCTCTTGCATTGGTTCATGATGCTCAGCAATGTTTCTGCCTGGTCGGGATTTTTGAAGAAAATTTTTTTGGCTCCCATTCACCCCCTCTGGTTGTCGTTTTCGGTCCTTCACAGCAGCATGTCCCCACAACTACAAGATTTTTCTGAAATTTTGAGATGTATGTTGCTCATGGTCTGTCTGTACTCTGTCCCATCCTTGGTTGAAACGAGCAGAGGACTGTATGGTGTGTGATTGGTGGAATAACAGCTCAGATTCATCCCATACATTCAGTGTGATGCACTGATTTGTTTTCTTGACGGTTCAATCGAATGGAAAGCGGAGAAATATACTAATAGGTCATTTGTTCCACATGGGTCAGCCGGATACCCTAAAGATGACTGAAAATCTGCTTCACCTACCGCGCCACTAAGTCAAGTGTTGCATCATCAATCAAACAATTTAGTGTCACTTTTTGAGTTTTGTTTCAAGAATAGAGAACTCCAGAAAATGTTTTCTTATAATTTGAAATGTAAACAACCTCGGTGGTTTCAGACTTTCAACCTTCCCACTACACGACAGAGTAGTATTCAAATTGTTTTATAATAATCCATCTGCGGTGAATGAGTCGACTAAATAAAACAATTATTCAATCATCTTGGTTTCAATTTTCTGCTACCACATAACGCAAGAACAGATTTTCTATTTAGCAAAAGGAAATGCAATCAGTACGTTTCCACCAATACTGTACCAGCCCCGGCCTCCCAATTCACTTCACGGCCGTGGCCACCCCCACGACTGTCGGTGCCAACCGCCTCAAGCTGGTGGCTGTTGGTCGTCCTGGCACCGCAGCAGTTAGTGCCATCGAGCAATTCGTATCCTGCATGCCACTCACTTCTAAGGTATAGTTTCTGTAATATCCGGTTTTTAAGAATAAAACCAGATATACACCATATGTGAGTCTTAGGAGTCAATTTACACATACAGCTACAAATAAAGGGTAACATCAATAAACAATGCTTAATATATAAAGTACTTAGTATAAGAGAGATATACCCTTCAGTAGCAATCAGCAAAAAGACAACTTCGACCTTCAGATAAGGACTTCACTCCACCAGATCCAACTAACTGGTTGACAATAAGCCTAACTCCTCCTGAGGTGTGGGGGGAATAGCAAGAATGAGTTTATATCGAACTTCACAAATATAGCAAAGGTAATGTACTCCCATAACCATAAGATCGACCGAAATTGAATAATGAATTGTACATAAACAAAATTAAATGAACATATAATTTCCTCAGTTTTCTGGGCTGCCCGTATCCATGGACATGGCTAGTATACCAGTTTATTAAACTCTGCGTAGAGATGTACACTTTCACTGTGAGCCGTGATTTACCCTTTCGCCTGAGGCCCGTTGACCTCTTAGCTCACTACCAAGGAAAACGGCAGGGTTCATTATGAAGTCTTTCAAAGGTTTCTCTAACAAGTTAGGGCCGCTAGATAATCAAATGTAGGAACCCCCTTCAAATATGGCACATTCCTTCCCGTCTATACTCATAAGGACAGAGGCTGTCCTATACCTAACCCGGCAAACCTCTAACAAGCTAGAAAAGGGTCCTCATACTGAGCTAAAACCAGAGCCATATAGCCCTCAAAGTTATACAGTAAATCCCAACTTTTGCCAAAGGATAACATTCATCATTTATGTTTATATCACATTTTATTAAACAAGCTCATGATCATGGTCATAGAAAGAAAAACCCAAATTATACTTGCCTTAAAACTTGCTTTACACCCAAAGCAATGTGCTCAGAAAAACATCATCTTTATCATCCATTCTGTAGCTTCTGATCTCCAAGCTCATAAATGGTTCTTGACCTACTCGTAGCTAGCACCATAGATAGGCAAACATGCAAGAAACAAATAGGAGCTAAGAACAATACACCAGTCAAGCAGAGCTTTTAAAACAACGCACTATAGAAGAGAGCTCGTTTCTATCACGGAAAAGAAACTATTACGCGAGGCTTTTTAGTATAACAGAAACAAAAGACTACATCAATTCAGTGGTGACGCTGCAAGAATGAATTAAAGTGAGATAAAATTCATGAAAGAAATAAGATAACAGTAACGATAAGCATATATAACTAACATATAATGAATGATAGGCTGAGCAGCTTCACGACGTATATGCGTACAATTCCTTTTAAGAAATAAATAAAGAATGATGAGTTATTGTGCATGAATGACATGGGCACAATGTTTGATCAATAAAATGATGCAGGATACTGACTTTATACTTTGGCCATCGAGGCCCAGGAGTTTGCTAGTGGTGTTGGCAACAAGGTTGTTGCTGGTACTGAGCAACGACGACGTGCAAGGTTGCAGCACGGGTACAGCTCAGTTTGCAGGCGAGCGAGTCTGACTTGTGGCCGCCAGCTAGCATCTACTGAACAGGAAGCATCACGCACGATGTAGTGCAGGCTGTGACGATGACAATAGTGCTCAGACAAACTGATGAGAAAAGAGATAGGAACCATATACATATGAACGTGCAGTGCTCACCGATGGCAACAACGATCCATGGCCGGTGTTCCGCAAGGGATTGTGGAGCACAGAGCAGGATAGTCGGTAACTGGACTTGAATATGGAGAACGGCCCACGGTGTTTCCTGCAGCGTAGATGATGCGTCATTGCTAGATGTGCACAGCCAGCTAGCATGTGTGGCGGCTTGCATGCTCCTGCTCGGCACAACTGCACAAGTGGGAATGAGCATCAAAATGACACACACGCAACATCAGATGGTAGATGAGCAGATCGGTAGGACAGGCACAACACAACGTACCGAAGTAGACAGAGGAAGATGTATATACGCACGTCACGGCACAGAGCGACAACGACGGCACGACGTATCTAGGGCACAGCGTCTCCAGGTCTTCCGGCGAAGCTGTGACGAGGGTATATATATGTGAGCAGCAGAGATAAAAGAGAGCAAGAACTTCGTCTGTGGCTTAGTCACCTAGACACGAAGAGCGGCAAGGGAAGTTTCTTGCAATCCGACCATAACGCTTGCAACTGATCCTCTAGGTGCTAGACATGAGATAGATGAAAGAAACATAAGACCAAGGATTGGATAAAGTCAAAGGAATTGATTGGAGAGTGGATGGCTAACAGGTTGCTCAACATGCAAGATCGATCTAGTTACATCACCTTGGGCATGAAAACAGTTCACCGCCTGATCTATGCTTGAACGCACAGCTGACCGACTGCTACTTCGGCTTGACACAGGAGCATCCGTGTAAGGCAGACGACATCGACACGACTGTCAGCAGGTCATCCGAATTGCAGCTACGTGCAGGTGATGTCGAACAACGAAGGACATCCAACCCGTCTTGGCGAGGCTCCTGGTGTCGGCGACCAGTGGCAGCACGGGAGGCGAGGCCAGGCGCAAGGGCAGATGAAAACAACTTGGCCGCGGCGACGGCTGATGGCGAGCTCTAGGGTAAGGGAAAAGAGTAGAACATCCAAAGGCATAGCGAGTCCGCGCAATTTATAGGCCGATGTGGTGGCAGTTTAATACGTACCATGGTGGAATCGAATTACAGCTGCAGCTGATGCCGCTGTCGTGTGGGACCAAACAGGTAAATAAATAAGGAAGGCAAAAGGCATCCCAGATATAGATATCATTAGAAGAGGCTCATTGATGAGGGCATAGCAGCGGCGTGCATCATGATGGAGAAACGATGGCCCAGGCTTGCTATTTATATAGACAAGAGATGGCCATATTGAAAACGTCGTGATCAAGTCTTTCACATGCACGGCTTAACCATAAGAGGGAGATGTCATCAGTTTGATCTGAAAGAAGAACAACTTGGCCAGAAGGAAAGCCAACGGCCAAAGAAACAAAGATTATTATTTTAAAACTCTTCATCTTGTTAAGAAAGAAATGCAAGGAGAAAAATAAAAGCAAGAGAACTGAACTGATATGAGATGGATTAGTGAGCTGGGATGATTTTGACGATAGAAAACAAAAAGGCACTGACATATCTAGAGAAGGAAAGTCAACTTACAAAACACGTTTTGAAATCTTTACTCATGACACGAAGTCAAACAACAAGCAAGCATCACATCAAGCAACAACCCATCAAATTAATTTAGAAAAGTTTCGAAATTCACATTTTTCCTATAACTAAATTGGCACTAGCTCAAACTAAACTTAGTAAATTTTATCCAAATATTAAACTATTTATTTTAATTAAAGTTTTTAAGGCACAACCCGAAATCAAAAATTTTAGGGTGTGACAGTTCTGCCAAGTTTACCTTGACATTGGCAGCAAGCATTTTTTCCCCTTTTGGTCACTAAATGTAAGTCTTCCCTGCCTGATAATAGTTTTCAGCCCCCTCTCACTCTCTCTTCTCTGTCTCTCTCTCGTTGTGCTGATATATATGATGGTAGCCAGTAGTATATATACAGATGAAAATAAGCTACAATGTAGTACTATGCACTTAATAAAACGTAGGTAGCATTTTTTTTCTTTTTAATAGAAAATTCGATTTTTGCCGATGGGCGTACCGTGAAGAGAACTGGCAAACCTTAATTTGTCTAAATAAAGTTATGATGGATGAGTCATATGGCCATTATAATAATTTATTTATTATAAGGGCACTTGATATATGACAGTTGACAACTCGGTACTACCACCCGACCAATAATTTTGTCACCAACTTTTCCATTCATTGGTAAATGTAGGATCTCTTTTTTTCTCGAATACTCAGAAGAGCTGCATATCATTGCATTAAGAGAGAAAAAAAAATGTATCCGTACAAGAGCCTCCCCGACACCGACTCGAGCTGTGGGGGTGCTATGTTAGAACATGGCTTAGGTCACTAAAACACAAACACAGGGTAGGACATGACCCACAAAGACGGTGCTCATCATCAAAGGGCCGGAGCAAACATTCTTGCTCAGGCTGGCTCCTTCAAGTGCACAAGGATTTCTATGTTTCCAGAGATACATCTAGGATGATCAAAGTGTTGAAACCTTTCTTCTTTTTTTTCAGTACCCACTTAGCAGCTTTTCTCTAGTGGCATTATATATTATCAAAGTTCATGTCAAGGTTACAAGTTGGAGATTGGGCTGTTGGTGCAGAACTGATACCACGAGCATCCTCGACTGAATCCCTTGCCAACTGATGCTGAAATTTTGCATTGCAGAGCCTTCCTTGATTCCTAACTGATTTCTGTGTTTCTGTCATAGTAAATGCATCTTGTACGTATTTTGCAACATGTCCCAAGAACAAAAGGTTTTTTTGGAAATCGTCTCAGTCATAGTAAATCCATGCGGAGACAAAATCATTGTGTAGAAACTTGGAATACATTTTGCATCTTGTTTGTATTCAGCAACATGTCCCCAGAGCTAAAAGATTTAGCTGAAATTTCCATATGTGTTGTTTTGGTCATGGGGTGTGTGTGTATACTCTGTACCAGCCCTGCCATGGTTTAAAGGAACAGAGGACAGTGTGTGGTGAGTGAATGGTGGCAATAACAGCTCCGCTCGCTGTAAGCGTTATGGACTATACTAATAAATTGCAATCATTTCCGTCCCATACAATCAGTATGATACACTGATTTGTTTGAAGGTTCACTGAATCACTTCAATGGGGTACAACGGACAAATATACTAATAGGTCATGTTTGCCTATGGGTCGGCTGGCGTCTCGCAAGATGACTGAAAATCTGCTTCGCCTATCAAGGTCTGAGTCGTGTGTGTTGTGTGAATCAATCAACCAATTTTATGGCCATTTTTGTGCTTTCTTTCCAGAATGCATAACTCTAGAAAATGTTTCCTCTAATACATAAAAAATATTAATAACCTCGGTGGCTTCAGTATTCGCATTACAAGACGGAGCAGTATTCAATTGTGTTTATAATAATCGTGTTGCAGTGGATGAGCGGAATAAACAATTGAATAATCTGGGTTTCCATTCTGCTACCACTCAACACAAGAAATGGATTCTATCTTTAGCAAAAGGAAATGGATATGTTGCCCGTTATTACAATGGTCAACCCATTAGCTGCCTCTGTTGTCACAGCCTCCGGGACCGATGGCAACCACGACCTGAACCGATGGCAAGTGTCAATGAAGCACAGCTCATCCATTGGACACTGCAATTGTTGAAGAGAGAGATGGCAATTCCACGGAAATCAGGTTCGACTCACCTGTCTGCTATGTTTTCATTCCTGTGGAGGAATCCTTATCCCCTCAGATCTCAAATTCAGAACAAAGCACCTAAATCTGACTCGTGCTTTCGGTTCATCATTCGTGATGCCACCCAGTGCTGGGATAGCCAGATAGGTACGTATGGCTAATCCTACTACTACGTGGCAAATAATATCATCACTCCCTTACACCGTCTATCGATGATGCTGGAAAATGCAGTATATGCTGACCGAGTCGTATATATGATCACAGGGGTTCTGGTATATAATCACAGGGGTTCTGGCTAAATGCTACTAGAAATCTCCAATTAAAAGACCAAGAAACTTCACAAGCAAAAATATGTTGCGTGCAGCAAATAAAACTGATTATTCAAACTAACTGCAGTTATATTGTTACTCCCATTATATTCTTCAGTGCAAAATGGATGCATTCAAGCAGTAAGTGCTTGCTACACTCTACGATAGGCCATCAGGAGAAGGGGGGGGGGGGAGGTTGAATGATTGCGGAAGCCAAAATTAAATATTAAACTTCACCCTAGGCACAAAACATTATGCCTTTAATAAAAATAAACTCGACCACCAATTATGCTCCAATTGATCTCAAAATTTAACACAATAAACTAGATGAAATATGTGAATGAACGCAACTGGAATCATAACAATCGGAGGTCTAGAACTCGAGATATAAAATAAACAATGTCACTGTCTGACAGTGACGAGAATTGGTCCAGCTCTATTTTTGTGATTATGCAAAATCTATTCAAGCATATGCAATGAGACTTTTCAGATTAGTAGCACAATGACCTGGCACAGTTCAGAGCGAACAAAAGACATGTCTAAACTTGCAAATAAGATATGAATCTAAAATGAAAAGGTACACATACAAATCAAGAAGTTGATTCATAGAACGAGATTAACAACACAGCGATATGAGAGAACTTAACTTCATTACTCTGATAATGTGGTCACAAGATGCAACTTACAAGCATCCACAAAAGGATTCTACACAAAATCCTGAAGCACTAAAAACAACAGCTGGCTAAACCCAGCCTGCGCTGCCTCTCTTTTCTCTGGCGTCGCACTCGCCTATTCCTGCTGTTCTCAACTCTTTTCTAGAAGTGCACACCTCAGTCTCCTTTTAAATCCAGGCACAGCACCCTGCGATGTCCAACATAGACATGGCATGCTGGCCCTATGCTCAAATCCCGCACAGCCATTTGGCCTGGTCAGTTCCTTGACCGAACTCCATGCCAACCAAACATAGCCTTACATGAACACCACCAGGTAGTCCCACGACAATCACGCATGATCATCTCAGCAGGCCTCCTAAAAATAACTCCCAACGACTTGTGCCTGGTCTCCATGGCAACACACACTCCCTTGGCTTCTCACAGCCTCAGGACTGCCAGGTCTCCACATCGCCATGCAATCTCTGCGGAGCTCCTGTCCATGCATTTATCACAGCTGCATCATAGCACTAAGTCTATGCCTAGACTTTGTCAAACAAACATGCCAATGCCCCATGCATTGCACGCACCACATCAACCTGCAACTCATTGTTCTCTAGCCCGAACGTCTCGCATGACATCCATGACCGATAGGAGCTCAGTTCCACCCTGAACTTAGTCCCGAAACCTCAGTTCCTCCATGGACCTAGTTCCAGTCCGTCATCGACTACGTTCTGCCTCAAGCAACACCTACACATGAACAAACACGCAAACTGTGTCCGAGCCCAAGTCCACGACTTGACTCAAGTCAATCCGCACAACACCTCACATGAGCATGTCACGCTACAATATCAAATCTCCATGCTATCATAAGCATATATCAAGTTATGCCATAATTCAAATCACTTGGCAATGCCAATTTCATATCAGACCAATTTTTCATCACATGATCTCAAAATCTTCCCCTTGATGAAAACATTGGCATCACCATATAAATAATGAACATTGGCATTCACAACCACTAAACCATTTTTAAATCAAAGGCAAAATGAAAATGAAAAGATCATCTCAAAAGATCCAAAAAGAAAAATCATCTCTCCCCCTTTCTTATCTCACAAAATCACTCATGTGAACATGCAATGTGTGTAAAACTTTCTCCTCCTATAACGGTCATATATCATGTCTCAAAGACTCACTTAACACGTGTTTTCAAAAATTGTTTGCAGCGGTTCACAAGCATTAGTTAAGACATCTGTATGCGAGAGGTATCAATATTGTCCGCCAACTATATATATATTTTTTTGTTCACCATGCCGAGTTCATCCCTTTGTGCAAGTAGGAAGCTATCTCGTCACGAGTGGTTGTGGACTACACTGCAAGGCTCAAGTTTATCCCTAAGTGCAATTGGGAAGCTATCTCGATACCTTGACGTGGGACAGTAAAGATCTATCTCAAAATTTTTCATAAATTAACTTGGATTTCAATTTTTATCACAAGTTTATCAAGTTGTCCAAGTCAAGTGTATGACTCAAGAAACATGAGACACAGCAACCTAGCATACAAATGATAGCAACATGGATCTCAACACATCCTACACATTCTAGTACCAATTCAATGGTAAAAAATTTTCAAGTTTCGTCAAGTTATAGACATGTTCATAGATTATAAAATAGGCTTAGCTCATAACATGTATCAATGTGATCAAAAAGAGACTAAGGAGGAAGCACTATCATGTACGTACAAAACATACCGAAGAGAGCACAATTTTATTCTAATAGCTATAGTCATGAAGCTCTATCATACATGATGAGATGCAATGCGAAAAAAGGATAGAATTCAGCTCAAACTCTAGAAGCAGTTAGGAGGGTTCAAAACAGATTCTTGGAAACAGCCAAAAGACCCAAAAAAAAAATAAGATATAGATAAGTCAAAATGATGTATGTACAAGAACATAGACTCCCCCTCAAAACAATCCAGATGGATGTAACACCCCAAGTTCTCCCCGAAGAAGAGCAAACCGAGAAGAATCCAAAGGTTTTGTGAAAATGTCTGCCAATTGATGTTCAGTTTCTATATGATGAAGCACAACGGTTCCTTTCTCAACATGATCTCAAAGAAAGTGAAATCTTATATCAATATGCTTAGTTCTTGAATGTTGCACTGGGTTCTTAGCAATACATATAGCACTAGTATTATCACAGAAAAAGAGAACCTTATTCAAATTTATCCCATAATCATTAAGTGTTGCTACTATCCATAGAATTTGTGAACAACAACAAGCAGCAGCTACATATTCAGATTCAGCAGTAGATTGTGCAACAGAAGATTGTTTTCTAGATGAGCATGTAATAAGGGAATTTCCCAAAAAATGACATGAGCCAGATGTACTTTTTCTATTAATTCTACAACCTCCAAAATCAGCATCAGAAAAACATCTTAAGCTAATATATGAGGAAGCAGAAAGCCATATGCCAAAGTTTAGAGTACCGCATAGATACCTGAGAATGCCTTTGCCAGCTTGTAGATGTGAAGCACGTGGGGAAGCTGGAAAACGAGCACATAAACACACCGAAAATTGTATGTCTGGCCTCGAAGCAGTAAGATATAAAAGTGAACCAATCATGCTCCTGTACACCTTTTGGTCAACGGGCTCACCATCTTCGTCAAGATCAAGTGATGTAGCAGCTCCCATAGGTGTCATAATAGGCTTGCAATTTTCCATCCCAAAACGGTGTAGAAGATCCCTTACATACTTACTTTGATGCACAAAAATACCTTCATTTGTTTGTTTTACTTGTAGTCCCAAGAAGTAAGTCAACTCCCCCATCATACTCATCTCAAATTCTTTACTCATCATTTCTGAAAACTTAGTCACTAAAGCATGAGATGCACACACAAAGATGATATCATCAACATAAATCTGAACGAATGTCATGCAACAATACCAAACCTCCATGCTATCATAAGCATATATCAAGTTATGCCATAATTCTAATCACTTTGCAATGCCAATTTCATATCTACCAAATCTCCATGCTATCATAAGCATATATCAAGTTATGCCATAATTCAAATCACTTTGCAATGCCAATTTCATATCAGACCAATTTTTCATCACATGATCTCACATTTAGGTACTGGCCTAAAGTGAAACATGGCAAAATGTTAATAAGCCTGACCTCTTCCGATCCTTTGCACCCTCAGGAGGCCACGTTATCCTGTACCACTCGCGTGCTTCCAACAGACTGCTCGCGTGCTTCGTCTCCTGGATAATACATACTGTTTGCCAGTCGCGATGAGTAGCTGGCATTTTCTCGATGAACGGTGGAAGCACTGCTGCTAGCCAGTTTTTCTCATGGAATCATTGGCATCATGCCCAGCCGATCCATATGGGTGGTGCAGTTGTGAACGAATGGGTTGGGCAATTCCACCAATGGCAATCAGGTTCAGGGCTCTTGTCTACGAAGCTGACCTTGCTGGAAGGAAGCCCTATCCAATCAGATCTCTAATTAAGTACTAAGCCCCTAAATTTGAATTATGGTTTCCATTCATTTATCCTGATGCCACCCTGTCCTAACCTTTAACTCACTTGTCAGCGGCACTCAAACAACACCGGCTGATACAGGAAACTATTTGTCAAGCTAATGGTGATGCAGGAAACTGCAGTATGCTGGCGCACTGGTATATATAGTGTCAGGTGTGGGGGCCTTGTGCACTTAAACAACTGCAGTATGTTGGCGCACTAGTATATGTAGTGTCAGGTGTGGGGGCCTTGTGCACTTAAACATCTGCAGTATGCTGGACTCAAACAACTGCAGTATGCTGGACTCTAGAAGCACCTACTAGAAATCTGCACTAGGACAATATAAAAAATATCGAAAGATTTATGGTGCATCGAACAAAAAGTGGCCCTTAATGTGCTAGGTGCTCACTTGTTATCACTTTACTGAAGGAAATTAAGTACCAAGTCTAGCACAAGTGCACAAACTTCTATTATATATTAGAGAAGGGTCCAAAGATAGACAAAACAATGAAGTCCGGTAGGAGGAGGCCCTTCGTACAATAACATCACTCAATTATTAATTACTAAGTGAAGTGTAGCCAAAAAAATTACAAAAAAAAATAACCATCCCTTGTGGGAACTTTTACGTTTCGAAGGCAGGGGCAAAACTTAATTATCGACCTTTCTCTATGACTATGCATCGCATAATAAAAACGACGTATATGTTATCACCCGCTTAACATGCCTACATAAAAATACATCAGCCTGTTGATTTTCTCTCCGGAGATCAATTATTTGTACATCATATACTATCGCTCTTCATGCTTACTTTTCAGGGATAAGGATTGGTTGTCGAGCTGACTTTACGCTCGGGAACCGGATCAAGGATCATCATCCAGGTAGTCACGCCGCCTGGCACACGGACTTTACCACTGACCAGTTGCGCTACTCGGAGCTTACCGCCCAGTTGGTCTAACTGCTCGTCGCTCGGCTCGGTGTTACACATCGCATAGCCTCGTCTTCATAACCACGGCTCGGTGCCACGCACCGCACATCCTCGTCTGCGACGACACGCTGCTCGGGGACTCACCATCGTCGCTCGGCTCGGTGTCACGCACCCACAGCCTCGCCTCCGTCGCTCGGCTCGGTGCCATGCACCGCACAACCTCGTCTCCAATCGTGCTGCTCGGGGACTCGTCATCGTCGCCTCGGCTCGGTTCAAGCACCGAACAGCCTCTCCTCCGTCGCTCATCTCGGTGCCACGCACCACACAGCCTCGTCTCCGATTGTGCTGCTCGTGGACTTGTCGTCGTCACCTCGGCTCGGTGCCATGCACTGCACAGCCTCGTCTCTGATCGTGCTGCTCGGGGACTCGTCATCATCGCCTCGGCTCGGTCTCATGCACCGTATAGCCTCGTCTTCATCGCCACGGCCTTTGTATAGCAGTCAAGCTGGACATAAAGCGGCTCCTGGTATACGGTGATTCTGCTCTGGTCATCCACCAAGTAAACAAGGACTGGGACACCATCAACGAGAAGATGGAGGCCTACGTAATCGAGATACGCAAGCTTGAGAACAAGTTAAAGGGCCAGCGGTTCTCGGTCTCCCTCGACCCGATCGAGCCTGTGCTCTGTCCAGGACTTACCTGGGGACTGCGCATTTGACTTGCCACCTAGAGGTGTCTACCAACTAGCAGTTCTCGGTGTCCCTTGACCCGATCGAGCCTGTGCACCTGGGGACTGTGTTTTCGACTTGCCACCCAGAGGTGTCTACGGACCAGCAGTTCTCGGTGCCCTTCGACCCGATCAAGCATGTGCTCTGTCAAGAACTTACCTAGGGACTGTGCATTCGACTCGTCACCCAGAGGTATCTACGGACCAGTAGTTCTCAGTGTCTCATGACCCGATCGAGCCTGTGCTTCGTCCAGGACTTACCTAGGGACTATGCATTCGACTTGCCACCCAGAGGTGTCTACGGACCAGTGGTTCTTGGCTCGACCTGATCAAGCTTGTGCTTCGTCCAGGACTTACCTGCGGACTACATATCGACTTGTCACTTAGCACCGACTACGGATCAGTTAGTGCTATGTTGATTTTTTTCTTAAAATATCAATACATCTTTTATCTTCTATCGAGCTTGGGGACCATGTGGGCCCACGTAACCATGCGGTGACTTGGGCCTATCTTCTGTTCTTGGTTCGAGACCCATACCTCTATGGTTGGTTCATGTTAGCATCCCAATGATATTTCGTGTCACGTGTTAACGTGGGCCCATATCCTAGGAACGTGAAAAGCTTTTTTCTTTTTCTTGGAGCACCACGCATCTTTCGACAGCCCACCTTCCTTGACAGAAGCCATGGTCGGGAGCAGACTTACGAACTGCTTAGGATGAAGATTCACTGGTCAACACTACGTGGTCTGCATCCTCACTGGTTCGCGCTACATGGTCTGCATCTACACTGCTCGGCATAGGTCAAGACGGCGACTCCCTCAAGATACATGGTGCTCAGGGACTAGCTGTGGGGATATGACCCCGATATACCCTAGCAGCTATACTTGGGCCGCACCATGGAAGACGGCCCAGCCCAAGATGAAGATGTGCGGCACATGACGTGCACGACACGGTATAGCAATAGTACCAACTAGGCTACTTTGATTGTAACTCTGTCCCTTCGGAATATATAAGGAGGGGCAGAGGTCCTCAGACAAACCAGAATATCCTACTACGGATAACATCTCAATACGGAGCAGATCTCTAGGATCTCTCTTATAAACCAGATCTCCGTGATCTGGGGATCTCATTCAATCCCTCATTGTACTCCGGTACTCATCAATATAGCAACAGAAGCATAGGACGTAGGGTATTATGCATCTTGCGGCCCAAACGTGGATAAACTCTAGTTTTCCTAATTGTTTGTCTTGCGTCTCACATCCAACTGGTAGATCTTAGCGCCCTTCACCAATCTTCTACTACCTCGGGTAGCCCTGTGGTAGACTGCCGAATAGGTTTCATCGACAGTGTTTTTTCAGCCAGTTCTGCAAATCTGATTTTCAGACGTGGCTCTAGTAAAAAGTTAATTGCGGGGAGACCTCAGCAGGCAGCCAAACATGCGTGCCATCAAAAGTCTTGGTATTATTTTTACATAAGTGATCCAAGTTCCATCCTCTACCATACAGAACAAAGCACAATTTTCTCAATAAGTCATGATAATTACTGAACTTCTCTTTTGTGTTGAGCTGATGTTATTTTAAATATGTCGTGCCTTAATATTTGCCATATTGCCATCAAAAGTCATGATATTATTTTTAGATAAGGGAAACAAGTTCCAGTCTAAAGATGAATCTTGCTTGGCCTTCACATTGTGCCAAGCCAGCATAAGCAGCTCGACATCCATGGTTCCTGCCTTGGCCATGAACACTGCCACAACTGCTGTGGTTGGGAATCCTCGACAATGATACCGACAATAACGAGTCAGCTCTGTTCCCATGTTCATGTTCAATCTTGTGAGGCACCTAGACTTGGAGGGAGAAGAGCACCCGTGGCCACCTACACTAAATTAGTGCATATAAGTTACCTAATTGTTGGTTAATTTTTGCAAATTTTATTTCTTCTCTACTATTGAACAAGGAGAACTTTGTAACAATGGCTTATCACGGTAACAGACACGCTGGTGACTCGATGAAGAACCGTCGCTGGATACAGGACATTACGGGTGCACTCACGGCGGCTGTACTCATTGAGTACGACTAGCTTGAGAACATACAACTCCAGCCTGTGCAGGATCGCTTCGTCTGGTGCGGGTTTGGATGACCATGGCTGGTGCCAAGGAGCTGTGGCGCGCTGACGTTCCACCTAAGGTCAAGTTCTTCTGGCTGGCCATACACAGACGCCTCTAGACTGTAGAAGGACGAATGCGACATAGCCTCCAGCCCAACTCCACTTGCGTCCTCTGCGATCAGCTGGACTAGACTACACATCATCTTCTATGCTCCTGCGTCTTCGCACGTGAGGTTTGATCCCGACTTCTACTCGCCATGACCTCCATTGCCATCCCTCCCCTGGAAACATCCACCCTGCTAGACTCGTAGCTTTTAGAGAGGCGCAGTCTACCGCAGCCGCTACACAGGGGCTTCGACTCTTTGGTGCTGCTACTCTCCTGGTGCCAGTGGAAGGAGCGGAACAGGCGCACGTTCGAACACCGAGCCAAGCCACCGAACGAGCTCGTTTCAGACATACTTGAAGAGACCACTGCATGGGTGGGAGCTGGACTTGGCAGCCTGGCCTTGTTCACTGGGCTTATAGCTTGAAGCGCCCGTACGTCGATCGCCCCAAGTCGTGAAACGGTTTACCCTTTAGTAAATCGAAATTTCTCCACCGCTACGCGCAGTGGTATGTGTTTAGTGTTTACTCCAAGTTGGCGTATGGCCACTCGCCACAACACCGCTAGGAGCGTGTAAAAACAATTCACAATTCTACTCAACGAAGAACGTGTAATGCAGACTTTTGAAAAAAATAATAATGGCTTTCCATTACAATTTTGCGGCTGCTCATGGAGTGCATACCCCCAAGCTTGCATTCCCACGGGAGTGCTCCCTCCTACTATAACAAAATAGGACATAAGCCAGCTGTTTATCGTCAGCCGACGTGCATACCCCCAAGCTTGCATTCCCACGGGCGAGCAAATCCTTGGCCTGCAACTATAAGCTGAACCAGTGGCAAACTGCCAATGAGTCGATATCAAGCACATTAATAGTCAGCAGCCAAGTAGAGATCAGGGTGTCATAGCCCAGTACTTCAGTCAGATATATGTAGGCCAAGAGAAACGGACGAGACACAGTTGCACGTATTACTCATGAATCCAATCCTACCTCCTGATTGAACCACTCATGTTCTGCTCTAGCTTCCCATGATTCATTGGTCAAAGTTGAGAAAAGTTATGGTCAAACGTAAGACAACTCTAGCCCATTTGTTTCTAGTACCTCGCATCGCGGTGAAATTTAAATGATGAGCAAAATTTTCATGAAAGCGCGAGTCTCATGGACTTTTCAAAACAACTGAGTCGCAGTCAAAAACTTTTGAACAGGGCCAGCAGTGTCCAAAACTGTTTTGCGTATCAGAGTCCAGAACCCATTTCACAAAATATTGAATTTGTTGCAAAATATTAGGATTAAATGAGCAGTTATTTGCACAAAAATAGAGAGAGGCTACTTCTAACGTGTTGCTAACCGGTGCATCTGTCCAAGAATACTCGGGCACTCAGGCAACCAGCTAAACCAGCCAGATGTCAACAGCTAATTTTACTAAGAACATTATATGCTGATCTTCTCTAGTACACCCAATGCAGCAAGCGGCGTTCTTGCTGTTGGCAGTAATCTTGGCTGCCACTATTTTTCATTTTCTGAATGCCAACAGACCGTGCCGCGGTGGATTGTTTCGCCTGAACGTCCCGCATGTATCAGCCATCTCGTTGTCGCTGCTCCTCCAACATCTCTCACTCCACTTGACCCCTGAACTGCAATAGCAGGCTGAACCAATGGCAACAACTGCTAACCCAACGGTAGAGATGAGATGGGAAGTGCAATGCTGGAGGCTAGAGGCTGCTGATTGCACCCATGGAATGCAGCCTGGGGGCTCGTGTCTATGAGAGATTTGTATGTGGGGAAGAAACTGTATCCTCTCAGATCTCAAATGCAGTTCTAGATTACTTAATCTAATTGAGGCTTTCAGTGCATTTTTCTCAGTGTCACCAAGTCCTACTCTGTTTTCAGTCCTCTGCCATCAACATTTTGAAGAACGCTGTCTAGCACCAGCCAGACCTAGACCAAACTAAAAGCATCTCCTCATTTGTGCTACTAAAAATCGTATTAGTAGTCGTGCAAAAAATTTCAACAATGGCCAAAGGTGATGCATAATAGGAGTGGTATATATAGTGGAAGGACCGTAGAAAACTGCTACTAGAAATCTGAAATAGAGCAATTTAGTAAGTTATTGAAAACTAAGGGAGCATCAAACAAAAAGTAGTGGTCGTTCATTTTCTAGAAACTCCATATGTATAAATTGAAGTCATATCGCTACCATTGGTACGTATAAGTACAACATTATTGAAAGAAGTGTTTAGTCGATATGGCGGACTAGAGAGGGTGAATAGTCCTTTCTAAAATTTATCGCACCGGCTAACTGAAACAAATATGAAACTAAACTAATCGGTGTAGCCAAGACTTTATCCCTTTAACTATGACTCCAGATGCACCTTGTAAAAGATTCTAAATAAGATAATCAAGGTGTTCATGTAGCTAGTGCTCTCCTAATCAAGTTTCGCTTGCAAAGTCACACAAAATAAAATAACTAGTAGTTTAGCAACTGAGGGAGCACCTACACAATTCTAATGAGCAAAAGCATAAAGTTAACCTAAGCTCACTAGATGCTGAAGGATAAGGCTACACAAGCCGAACCCAAGAACTCAAATTACTTAGCTACACAAACTAAGCAATGCAAGGAAAAAGAGAGTTACACAAGGTATCTAATCATAAAAGCAAGTACACAAGCTATATATATGATGAAATATAAATACAAGCTTCTAAAGAGAATTGCAAACCACCACGAAGAGTGGAACAAGATGACACGGCGATTTTTTACCAGATTCATTTGGTTGTCATCAAGCTACGTCCTATTGTGTCAACCAACACCCTTGTGGTTCGTCCTGGTGTGACTCGCAAGTCACTTGGCGCTCCAAGCTAATGCCCCTCAAGGCACGCCTTTGCACACCGCAAGTGAACCCACATACAAGTAGTTCTTCGGTTTGGCTTGCAAGCCAATTGCCTCTCAAAAGCAAGCTCTCGCAAGAGCACCGCAAGACACACTCTCGAGTGAGGTAACTGAATGACGTGAGCAATCCAATAAAGTTACTCTTCACGATCCCCGTGGGGTGAGCATAATACCCCTCACAGATCCTCCTCCGGAGCACCGTACAATCTCCTTTGCTTGCTTCTCGAACTCACAATCCACCAACCGTCTAGATGATGACAATCACCAAGAGTAATAAGAAATTCACAATTGCAATCACCACCAAATGCCACCAAATATAATCCCTAAATATATGCACACTAGGTTTTTAATCCTCTCTCAAATTAGCACAAATCTTGAATGGAAGAGAAATGAAAAAAGTGGATCTTCAAGCTCTCAATCCTATCCACATAGGGCACTCAACCTCTCGCATGCAAGCAGCCTCGAGATATAACTAGCAAGCCCGAAGCAACACCGGCCATTTTAATCTCTTTGCATGCACACACGTTGGAAACATGCCCCTGTGGCATTTGGTCTGGTCAACATGCAACCAAGCAAGAGAAGCAGCCACAATGTCTCTCCTTTTGCTATTTTTAGCCTTTTAGACATTATCTCATCCAAATTCATTTACCATCTCATTCCAAAGATGTCAAACCTCATTTGCGCAACAGATAGCAACCTTCCAAGATATTTCTAGGGTTATCTCAACCAACTCACCATGTCACTAAGCGAACACTAGATAAACGATGCAATTAAAAGACTTTCCCTCTTTACAGCACGGTTATCAATCCTAAATCCAGTCAAGCACTTCTCTACTTAACTTAGACCGGTAAAATGAAATGCCTATATGTTATACCTTTGCCTTGCGTATTCCATTCCATCTCCTCTAGTGTCAATGCAACACATGCACCAACACGATCAACAATGATATGATCCACTTCATATCATCACGTGACCATATTGGTTCGTCTATCTTGACCTCACTTGCTCTTCACCATTGCATCGGTCCATCAATGCCAAGTCTTACTCAAGTTTCACCGCCTCATGGTCCATCACTTCAAAGCCTTCGACTTGCCCTTCACACTTACAACCGGTCCGTCGAGCCAATCCTTATCTTGATCTTCTCCACCTTAGGCACATGACTCAGTGTCATGTCTCATACAGTGACCTCCTTCTCACATCATCACCTGTGGACTAATCTTCTGTGTATCTCACACAACCACATATTAATCCACCTAGATTGTCACTCAATTACCAAAACCAAACAAGGACCTTTCAAAAAGGCAGCACAATAAAAGGGATCCATATGTATTACACCGAAGAAGCCACAAATACATGTGAGAAAACTCTAGGAAAGTTCTGCCACAAAGAAATATAATAAATGATCAAAAAGTTCAGGGTGTTGTTCCCAAAAAAGAAGTTCAGGGTGCAGCAAACAAAAAGTAGTAACCTTAGCTTGCTAGGATCTCACTAGTTATAACATTATTGAATACATGTGACATGATAGGTAGTACAAGTACTTTTTTAGTCCTTAACTTCTCTTCTTGTTTTTCTCCACTAGTTTGAGGCTTGGAGCCTAAGAGCTCACTTAACTTTTGGTTGTAATATATCCCAAGCGAATACAGTGGCTGGATTTTATATCCTGTATCCAAAAAAATGAAGCAATTATACATATTTGATTACAAAAGCAAAAAAACAAAATATTAAGAAATCTATATTTATAAGACACTATGTCATAAGTCGTAAGCAACATTTTATTTTCTAGTTTTTGTGTTATTTTATTAGTACTTTATATTGTTGTGCTAGTACTTTAAGGAAACTATAAAAGCAAATGTGATAAATTATACAATGTAATTAGAACCCTAGGAGAGTTCAAATAAAAATGTTGTGAACCACAAAATTTTATATGTCACCAGAGAGGTATAACTCTCCATATAGATGTATTCCTTCATAAATATTGACTTCAACTTTTTGCTATTGTATCTATGTTTTTTCCACACTGATCCTTCTCTTTTCCTTCAGACGTTAGATCAAAGTTAAGTGTTTGGTTCGTTATCACTAGATTGTATCATATTCTAGCTAAATGCTTGTGCGTTGCTTAGAAAAAAATCATCTGTCTCGCAACCACTTGACCAATTTGTTGATCTGAAATCTGTATGTAGCGTGCTTAGCGCTCCATAACACCGAAACATTACTTCTTGTATGGCGATGATTAAGGATCTCAAATTTAAGAATGACATGGGCCTGAGGAGGCCATGGTCCAGTTTGTTTCGTTGACCTGGGCCAGTCCACAACTGGAAGGGACGAGTCCACAGATTTAAGAATGTAGGCTGCCTGAGCCATTGTGTCGTTGCATGAGCCACGGCCACAACTACGAGAAGCAAAACAAGTTGAAGTGCCACCGCTCGCCGGACAGGGTAGAATTGGAATGATGTGCTAAGATATATCAACCCACTGCATCCCTAATCCACATATAACATAAGGTTGCTTATAGAACACACTAACTGAACCAGTAAGGCTTATGGGTTTTCATGGATGCCACTCATATATTCCCAAGCCATATGGGGTTCTACCTTGTTTAGCACTCATCTCTTTCAGTGTGGTTTTCAGACCTCTCTCTCTCCCTCTCTCCTCGGCCGGGGGGGGGGGGGGGGGGGCTGTGGCTCCCTCTCTCTCGTATGCTGGTGTATATATGAAGGTAGTCATTGGTACATATAGAAGCAAGTAAGCTAAATATAAATTTTAATGCACTTAATAGAAATTAGGTGTCATGTTTTTCGTTTGTAAAAGAATGTAGCCAGGTACCGTGATATAATATAAGGTAAACGTTATTGGAAGATGCATGGATTGGTCATTGTTTTATATGGATGTTTGAAATCAGCCTTTCGGAAGTTTCATAGGTACTTAAGTGCCGGTAAAGTTACATATAGCATGTTTGGTGAATGAATTTTCATGGAGATCATGAAAAGTTAAAAACCATAGAAAATATTGGTCCCATGAATGGACACATACAATGACTATTGCTGCACTCTTTCTTTGACAACCATTTCTTGTTTCGTGTTACAGAGCAACGATGTAACAATCATTTACACTTCCATCAGTGTCTGAAACGAATCATCATCCACAGTACACAATCTGCATTGCATACATCACCATGTTATGTACATATGTGTAATCTAAGACCAGTACACACAAGTTCATAAGATGGTGGTAGAAGATTAACCCTAGTCTTTTAAATTTACGTAGACACTGAATAAAATCTGGTAGTAGAAGATTTCTGCTAACCTCGCAATCAAATGGTGGTTCATAAGGATCATCAATGCTGGTAGAACCTGTAGTAATTTCCCTTTGTTATTGGTAACCTTTGCAACTAACTAGACAACATTCAGTCGGTCCTTTATTACCTTGGATTTTGCCAGCACGTGCAAGCTTGTACAGGCCTTTGGGATCCCTTGCTTCGCATACCTCAAGCGGCGCATTTAGGAACACCTACAATTGAAGTGTACTTCTCTGAGCTATATATACTCTTACTGAAACTATGAAACTATAATATATACTGTATGGAAGAAGGCAGAAATCTCTAACTTGACTAGCCAACATGGAACAACGGAAGTGGATCATTCATAATTCTATAAACGAAGACTTAGGCAGTAAACTGCGACAAGTGCTTCGATCACTCCTGTAAGGTGATATCAAGCTAGCAATGCATATGAGGCCAGCATCTGCAAAAAGCTTTGCCACTTCCCCTGAAAAAACCACACAAACAGTAATCAGTAGTAAAGCTGAGTTGCGTGGAAACTAATGATAACGCGCAGAGAGATTTCAGGACAGAACGTACCTACTCTGCGTATGTTTTCAGAACGATCCTCTGCTTTGAAGCTGAGGTCCCGGTTCAACCCATGCCGGAGATTATCGCCATCGAGAACATATGTCAGATGGCCTCTATTGTGCAACTCACGGCTCAGCGCACATGCGAGCATGCTTTTTCCTGTGATAGATGTAGGTATCTTTTTAAATTTCAAAGGGCTTAGCAAATTCTGTTTGTAAAGATGTAGACAATGTACGATCAGCTAATGCAGACCTGAACCACTTAGACCAGTGATCCATACAACACAACCCTTCTGGTTCAGCAAACTCTCTCTTATTCTGCCCAATGGGGCAGTCGTGCCGCAGGATATTTGTCGATTTGCCAACAGTTGATGTCAAGTGGGTGCTGATCCCTGTCAATCCCATGAAATAATTATCGAAATATGATTACAACCAGTTCTCTCTGGATAAGCAAGTCAATTATGTCGTGCTTAACATACTCGTTCTAAATAGTCAGGTTTATTTTCCCTGGTAATCTTTTGCAACCATGATGATTTCTAGCTTTCTCTAACATTTCCAGCAAAGATAGTAAACAAATCTTGTCAAAAAAAGCTAGTAAACAAACAAGTTGAGTAAAAATCAGTTCTCCATCTGAAGGACCAGATATGGCGACCAGAGGGGGTGAATGGGAGCCTCAAAATTTCTTTTGAAATTTTAGGTTCTCGGCTCAACAAACATTCCCAAGAAGCAATACACAAACCACGATGTCCACAATACTATTGAGAGGGTGGATGTTTCCTAGAAATACAGCAGGGCACCACAAAACCAATGCAACAAACCGGAAGCAAATCGGAGACCAAACGGACAAGCAACGGACAAAATAGCACAGACTGGAGAACCGTGGACAGTCTGCTATAGTACCTGCGGACAGTCTGCTACCCTTAAAGGATCTCTCTCGATTCAACACCAACTGTAACAAGATTTGAAGGGATTGTTCCTCATGCAGCTAGGAGGCTATCCTTAAAGGATCATGGCCCAATTCGAAGAGAGACAAGAGAGATCGCAAAGGGCGTAAAAACTTGTCATGAACTCGCCAAGAACACAAATCTGTCCTGATCCACGCGCTCGTGAGAAATTAGCTCAAACCTTTCGGTAGGATTGATCCTCTCACGTCATAGCACGAATCAACTCAAGAAAAACCGAGTCAAAGGGCAAAGAAATGAAGAATCCGAGCTCAAAATAGAGAAGGGGGAGAGGGAGCTCGGGACGAACAAACAAGAACACAAAATCCATCACAGAAATTCCATGAATCCAAAAACCCAGAGGGCACGAGCACACTACGGGGGTGCTCTTCCAGTAAATAAACACTATAGAGTTGTAGTGGACCTCACTCACATAGAAAAACTATAGACCTGGGAAGCTCTATAGTAAACACTGTAGAGCTGAACCACTTAGCTTTGGGGGCGTAATGGTTCAACAATTTGGAATTCCTGATCCGACGGCCACCGCGCCTTCTCACCGGTAGCCTTGCTTCGACGCAATCTCCCCGATGTCGTCACGTGCCGTCCGTCCGCATCGGGACCGCAGCCTGGGTTTTGAGGCCCAAACCCGCGAAACCCGCCGCCATTGGTCTTGAGGCAATACCACCAAACCGTTGTCGATGGTTTTGAGGATAAACCACCAAACCACCAGCGAGTAACGTACCGCATACGCGTCCCCCGCCATGTATTCTTGCGCTTGTCGATGTCCCAAGTGTCAGCCACCGCGGCTTGTCACCCGGTCGTCTGGTCCGTCGGTCCAAGCCCCGCGTCCGCCATTCACCGCACCGGTCCGTCGGCACGGCACGCCCTCTTTGACCTTCTCCCGACCGTTGCCACCGCATCCGGACTCCACACCTGCACATCACTAGCCAAGAGACACGTTTCGAAGCATAACCCTGTACCAGGGGATCAGAAGAACCACCGAACCAACCATACATCAAAGTGTTGGGATGTTGACAATCGCTCAGAACAATAATAAGGGTGCTCCACAATGGTCATATAAAAACTACGTGTTCGCACCATCCTTCGCACCCCCCAAAAAAACGGTTGCCCGTTCTAGAAAAAAAATGTGCTTCTTTTTTTGTTGGGCTAACCATGAAGAAAACTGGCAACTTAATACTACAACTGAACCAAACATTTGGTCACCAACTTTCTCATTCATAGGTAAACATACACTCAATCAAAGGACTGACAAGATCCCACTTATGAAAGTATATATTATTGCAGTTCATGTCAAGGTTAATTAGGCACTGGACTATCGGAGCAGAAAAGACAGCACAATCAACCTCAGTTCACGAGCAGCCTCAACTGAATCCAGCTTGAGGGCCATTCAGTACTCAGTGAACTTGCTGTCATTGAACTGTGCAGTTCTTTTCAGTCTTGTAGGACAACAAAAGCGATCTAGCTCCAACCTCCTGGGCAAAAGGACAATAATGATGACTATTATGACAGAACTACCTAGACAGTGACTTGTATCACTTCATCGCATTGCCCAGTGACACTGAAATTCTGCTTTGCAGAGCCTTCGTTGATTCCTAACTGATCTGTGCATTCAGTCATACTAGTCATTCTCATTGTGTAGAGACCTGGGCCACATTTTGCAAAGTGTATTCAGCAATATGTCCACACTCCAGAGAACTACAGTATTTTTCTGAATTTTTAGATGTCCTGCTCATGGTGTTTCTCTCTTCTGTACCCACCCTGGTTTCAAGGAACAGAGGAAAGGGTGTGGTGGTGAGTGAGTGTGATGCTCTGGTTTGTCTGCTTGTGGCAATCGCAATCTCTGAACATGACTGAAAAATCTGCTTCACCTGACCGGACCGCGGTGTCGTTATGAGTACGACTTTTGGTTTGAGGATGAGCAACCCATCCTTAACATACCTGGGATACTGCATCCCAAACGCTAAGGTTTACTGAACTAATGTCAAGGTTAATTACGCATTAGACTACTGGAGCAGAAGTGAGCATCCTCAGCTGAATCTTGCATGATTCTATTCAGTAATTAGGCACGAGAATGCTCTGAGCATGCTGTCATTTCGAGATAAACGCCTACAGTGATCACAAACCGACTAATAGTTTCCGCAAAGCGATTGAGCCCCAAGACACGAGGACTATAATGATGAGGATTATGACAGAACAACTACCTAGACAGCGACTTGTGTTACTTGGTCCCCTTGCCCACTGGCACTGAAACTCTACTTTGCAGAGCCTTGGTTGATTCATAACTGATTTATGTGTTTCATTCATAGTAATTATTCGTTACATGCAGAACAAAATCATCGTGTAGACACTTGGCACACGATTTGCAACTTATATGGATTCAGCAACAGATGCACTGAAGTACAGGACTTCTTTTTTTTACTTTGAGATGTGCTGCTCTTATGTACGGCAACTATCTGGCCTGAGGTTTCACTCAGTAATCAGGCTGGAGAATCATATGAACATGCTGTAATTTCAAGATGAACGCCTACCGTGATCACCAACCGACTAACAGTGTCCAGTAACTGAGACTGAACCCGCGATGCTGAAATGAAGTGTTGAGTTCTTTTCAGTCTTTTAAGACACCGAAAGTGATCGAGGTCCTAGATGGAAAGACTATATTGATGAGTATTATGATAGAACTACTGCATAGACAGTGACTTGTATCACCTCATCCCCTTGCCCAACAATGCCAAAACTCTGCATTGCAGAGCCTTCGTTGATTCCTAACTGGTTTATGTGTTTCAGTCTTAGTAAATACATGCAGTCAAATCATTGTGTAGAGACATAGGACACATTTTGCAAGTTGTATGTATTCAGCAACATGTCCCAATAACTAGAGGATTTTTCTGAAATTTTCAGATGTGCTGTGCTGCTCATGTTGTGTCTGTCTCTACTCTGTAGCTGCCCTGCTTTCAAGGAACAGAGGGCAGTGTGTGGTGAGTGTGTGTCTGGTTGCAAATTGCAAATAACAGCTCAGATCGCTGTCAACGCCACAAGGACTGACAAATCGCAATCATTTCCGACCCATCGATCTCTGATTTGTTTGTTGCAACCGCGATCGAATGGAATACGTATCAGTGATTCAGGGCTGCACAAGTATATATATATACTAAAGGTCATGTGTTCGGCATGGGCCAGACGGTGTCCCTGAAGATCACTGAATCAACTAACAACCCATATTTTTTTTGAGGGTAACCAACAACCCATTTTGAGGCCATTAATTAAGGCTCATGTTTTTTGTTGCCGCAATTGAGAACTCTAGAAAATTTTTTCTCGCTAATACTGTCGAAAATATTTAACCGCGGTGTGGTTTCGGTGTTCACACAAGACAGAGCATTGCAACCCGTTTCTGCAATAACAGTATTACTAATTGTTTTCGTAAATGAAATTGTAGTAGGATTAGTGCGGTGGTAGAGTAGAGAGGAGCTTCTTTATGTGAACTGTGTGGTTTTTAACTGGCGGTGAATAACGTGAATCAAATTATATATATGATCCAGCTGCAGTGCTGAATAAATAAACGGAATAAAGGATTCGATGATCTGGGTTTCCATTTCCTGCTACCACACCAAACAGAAGAAACAATTCTCTCTTTTGCAAAAAAAAAAAAAAAACAAAAAAAAGAGAGATGGAGCCAGTTAATGGAATCTGTACCTGCGACGGCCGACCCACCATTAGCTGCATCCTGCATCCGCCGTCCGCCTCTCGCCGGCGGCGGCCGCCACGACCGTCGCCGTCGTCCTTCTCCGCTGCCTTGCCGCGACGAGCATGGCGCCGGAGCCGGCGGTTCCTGGTGGTGGTCTGCGGGTGGCGAGGCCAGCGCGGACACCAACGGGCCTCCACATCCTGGTGTCGCCGGCATCGGCAACGGCAATGGCGGCGCTGGCGGTGGCGCTCGGCCGTGGAGGAGCCCGCGCGAGCATGGTGGCCGCCGGACGCGATGGAAACGTGGCGTGGTTTCTTGGCTTGGAACTGGCCGGAACTACATACGCGGCTCGATCGTATGGATGGGTACTGTACAAATGTGAAAGGTGCGTGCCAACGCGGCTTGTTGTATTTTACGTAGCATGTGACGATAGCGAAACTTTTTTATGGGACATGCAAACGTCAGCTTCTGTCGAGTTCTTATGTCACCGTGTCTGCTCGGGATTGGAATCTTGCATCGAGCTGTTTGGAATCTCTTGGATCGAGCTAGATAGGTCCAATTTTTTGGGGACACGGCAGGGTTTTATTCTGTTATTTGTTTTTTATTACGTTCTATTTAGTATTGGAATTTTCTGTCTAGTGATCTTTGTAGAGTTTGTTAAAGCGGTATTTCAATTTCTTATCAAATTGAAGCTCTGTGTCGCGAGAAAAACATTCCCCCTTGTAGATGTCCTATTTGGGTCAATTTCTAGCTAGCTAGTAATTAGCCCTTGTTCCAGTTTGAATTGCACTAAAAATGGGAAACAGCCATTTCAAATAGAATTCCTTTGATGCCCTGACCTAGTTTAGCTTTCCAGTCGTACACGTCGTTGGTTAAAAGTTGTGGTCATGGACGAGTCTTCACTTCTAAAAAGCATTGGATTATTCGTTCTTGGCATCATCTTACGGAGGTGCTTTGCTACTTCGTTCGGGTGACATGGATGCGTGCGTGTTCTTGCTCGATCACAAACTTATTTGAACCTAATATTATTCTACAAAATCTGGTCGACATGTAAAAGTTTGATGGGGTCGGAGGGAGTACATATCTTTCCAGCCTATAAAGAAGCTGAGGCCGTGAAACTAAGCGTGTACGACTTCCGGAAGAAATTACCATGATGAGTTGTTCATCACCGACCCGATGGACAAAAGAACAACTACCAAGGTTCCTGAATACACACCAGAGCTCTGCATTGCAGAGCCATCCTCGGTTCGACACGACATACGCGTTTCATTCATCAATATATGTCAATGATTCGTTTGCTGTTTGCTGTTTAGGTTATTGATGGCTTCTCGCCGCCATCATCCTAAGCCTATGTTGTAGGTCTTATGATCATTTCATTTCTCTTAACGAAATACAGTCATATATGTCTGCTAGCGAAAAAAAATATATATGTCAACGATTTGAGTAGGAGGCTTGGGACCCATTTTGCCCCAGAAATGAACTGTAGGATTTTCTGAAATTTTGCAGTGTATTCAGAGCCCTGTCTGTACTCCTTCCGAGCCCTGCTTGCAATGAACAGAGGACATACTGTGTGTGTATGGTGAGTGAGTGGTGGCAATAACAACTCAGCTCACTGTCAGCGTCATAGACTCTACTAATTGACTATACTAATAAGTTGCAGTCATTTAAGTTAGTCTGATTTGTTTGTTGGAATCGCAATCGGTATCAGGGATTCAGGGCTAATGATGACAGAGAAACCAAAGGTGCACGATTTCTATGTTCACATTACAAGACAGAACAGAGCCTTTACAAAGGCACATTGTTTCTGCAGTAACAGTATTTTTCTTTAATTTATAAATGAAACTTTTTGTAAGAATAGTACGTGGTCAAATTGTCGGTTATTAACGTGAGTCGAATTATTAACGTGTGGACTGTCGTGTTTAGTTGTCGGTTATTAACGTGAGTAAAATTATTTCATACTTCCTGCAGAGAATGAACGGAATAAACGACTCAAGATACAGATTATCTCTTCCGCAGAAGGAAATGGAATCGGTTGTCACGACGAGAATACCGTACCTGCTACGGACGGCCCATTAGCTGTCTCTGCCATCATCGGCTCCGGCGCCGGCCCGGCCGTCCGCCTCTCGCCGGCAGCTGCAGGGACAACTGTCGTCATCCTCGTCCGTGACCATGCCGCGAATCCTCCCGGCCACCTCGCAGCTCCTCGTGCAAGGCCAACGCCGCCGCCGGGCACCCACGCGGCAACGGCAGCGCCGGTCGAGCACGGCAGGGGTGGAGCCCTCACGAGCATGGTGGCAGGCCAAAGCTTCATGAGGAAGAGAGTGGTCGACCCGTGCAGTTTAGACTACCGGCACTGGCATTCTCTAAACGTTCCTGCAGGACCGGATAGAAGAAAAATGCTCTGCAGTGGCATCCGGTTAGCGATACGCTACGGTCCGGATGGGTGCTTCTTCCGGCAAATGTAGCGGGATAGCGGGATCCCCCTACCGCACGACGTGGCGTGGGGCCCGCGCCTCTGCCAGCGGTACATCTCCTCCGTCGAGCACCCACCGTAGCCGTCACAGAACCATCCAATTTATACAAGATCAATTACGGATATCCTCGTTAACACTTTGACACTCACGTACTTTCACATATATAAACCTGATAGTCCAACGGAATCACGAGGGATTTCAAACCAACCAACATACAAGCTAAGATAGTAGTGATTCAACATAACAAGTCATATGTTACAACATTTTACAAATAAATCAATATACATCGGAGTTTGACATAAGTTATTACAACTTGAATTCAAAAGTAGCGGAAGCAAAGTAATTTGAAACTAGCCTTACTCTTAATTTAAATACATGCCAGGACAATGGTCAACTTTCAACAAAAGTATTAGAGATAAGATAACTAAGAAGGATCATGCCATGATCACACTCCACCATTATGGCAAGAGCATCCAATTCTTGTAGTAGTCAAGGTACTTGACAACCTGTAACAAGTGGGAATAAACTCTGAGTACGAGAATGTACTCAGCTAGACTTACCCGTCAAAAACCAGAAATAAAAGGACACCAAGGAGTATGCAAGGCTGATATATAAGTGGAGCTTGCTTGACAACATTTTGCATAAAAAGCTTAAATACATTTAAGTAACCTTTTATAGCTTGTGATTAACCTATCATCTAGGTTTACACCTATACTAAACAAGCATGTGATTAAGCCAAATCAATATAATACCACATCAGGTTCATTATAGGCTATCATCATCATCACTTAACCATCCATTAATTTTAGTGTGACTGCAATGGAGATAACCCGTCAAGTTTCTCGCTATCCAGGAGAGATGACGACTCGAATCGATTACAACTCAGCTGAGGGGGTATTCCTAACACTCACCCGGCAAGCCCCGCTAAGGATAGCCGTAGATAACTGTTGGTACAACTCAAGAATCGCGGGTCTGAGTAGCGCCTCACTTCCAGGGTTGCCACCATGCCGGAAAGGTCAGGACTTTGACACACCTGCTACTGGACTTACAGACATGACTCCCACACACTCTTACTACCTCCAAAAATGAGCACTTTATATTTCTCAACTCCCGGTCTAAGTTGAGCTACTAGGCTTCGCGGCGGATAACCTCGAATCCAACCAGCTAAGTGATAGGCATGCGTTCAAAATGACAAAGAAGGCTTCATGATTCAGTTCTTAATTGACATAGACGGGACTTTACGTGCACACAAGACCCATGCCTTGCTGCCCAAAACATCCCGACCGATCTTCAGTTAATTCATTAACTCATGGTTATCATCAAAGATAACAATATAGTCGCCCGTGTTACAAAACCTATTAGCAAGCGATGAGAGATCACTTACAACTACCGTTCTTTAAGCATGGCTAAGCATCTAAGCGATCCTAAACTTAAATAGGATTCCAGAATGGAGAAACTTAGTAATAGCCCGCTATAGCCCGATATATCTCTGCTAATAGCTGTTTTAAAGACAAACCGCTAAATACCTTAACCCGCTATTTAAAACATTGGGAACGACGAGCAACTCAGGGGCTCACCAGGTCCTCGAATGGCGAAGCAAGCAGGCTCAGGTGATGGCGCCCGCTATGGCGAAACCTCATGTGAGCTGGAAGGCAAGGTGCGGAGGAGAAGGCGAACCGCAGCAACGATGACGGTGGATGGTGACACTGCTGTTCCGCTCTCCGCGTCGGAGGACTCGAGGACGAGCGTGGGGCGAGGCGAGTAAATGCGGAGGCCAGAAGGAGCGAGCTGGCGACCGGGTGGCTTTTGCATGCATCGATGCAGGCCCCAGCGCGGCGTACGGCGCCACCTGCCCTCGCCGGCAGCTATCGGCCGATGGGGAGCTGCCCTGAGTCGGCGTGGGCAGGCCACTAGGCCCATGTGGCGAAAATCCGATTGGCTATTGGTCTGGCTGAAGGCCTATCTCTAATTCAACTGAATCAAGAAAAACAGCCTCTGCATGAATATTAATGTGGCAACAATTCTCAAACCAAGCGGAATTAGGCGAATCCATAATCGACAACATTGTAGAGCATCAAGTGGAGAACAATTTTTTTCAATTTGAGTTTGAACCATTTCTGCCTAGAATTGGAACTACAGAGCCTCGAAGTGAGGTACCTGGACTGAAAACTGGATTCAGATTTGCTGGACAGCAATGAAAACTAACTTCAGAGCCATTTGAGAGACTTTTCTGGACATTTGCAAGAGATGGTCATTAAACAACTTTTGTTCCTTATCAAATTTACTACAAAGTTTCTAAAGTGTGCACAGCCATCTGAACCATTTAAACTGCACTTTTTAAACAGCTAAGCAAAAGAGGTCTAGCAGTCAACATAACTCAAAACTGAACCTAGAAGCTTAATTGGACTGCATGGCCAACATAAACATTGTCCCAAACTGTGTCCTAAACCTTGTTGAAGCATTGTAAAGACTAACAGGCATACATAAGTACTGGTCATTCAATATTCTAAGCACAAGCAAGCAAAATACGAACATATGTCATACAACACATGAGAATATGATCATAGAGCAGAGATGATGCTAATGAATGGATTAATGCTCCAAATGTTTATGTAATGCAAATGCAAGGAGGCAAATAACACCTGGGGTGTTACAGTAGCCTCCCCATCCTCCTTCCTCCCTGCCTCGGAGCAGCAGCCGCCGCTTCCGTGCCTTGCGGATGCCCCTGAGCATGGCCGCCCCGGTGTCTGTTGTCCCCACCATCTTCCACGGCGGCGCGGCCCGCCGTGTCATCGTCCAAGCTGTACACAACGCCGTCCTGCATGAAGACGACGAGCAGCTGGCTCGGTCTTCATCGACGACCGTGCCTCCCGCCGCTAGGGGGTTTGCCGCCGCCTTCGTTGATGCGCTCGAGCAGGATGACCGCGGGCGCATCCGTGTCAACCTCGCGTACGGCTGGCGCGAAGATGGAGCCCTGCCGCGAGAAGATGGAGCCCTGCCATCGAGCTCGGCCTCCCACCGCTGGTCCGCGTGCCGCCGCACGAACCGCGCTCGCCTGCCTGCCGTTGTCTGTCAGAGCTCAGGGCGGAGGGAGCAGGGAGCTCCCACGCCTGCCGCCGGAGCGCCGGAGGTGAGGGCGAGGAGGGTCGCGCCCTCTCCCACGTTCGGGCTGGGTGAGGAGAATGGCCATTGGTGGAGGGAGAGAGCGAGGTGGAGGATGGCTGCCGGTGGAGTGAGAGAGCGCGGAGGAGGGCAGCCGATGGTGTCAGAGAGCGAGGGAGGGGGCATCCGGGTGATGGAGTGAGAGAATGGGAAAGGGGGAAGGGAGTGAGGGGAAAAAATAAAAAAAACCTGACGTGTGGGTCTCACGTACTATATAGAGATATAGAGCATGGATGAGTGCGGGTGAAAGTGGTATAAAGTAAAAAATCTCGATGGCAAGGACGAAATATTCATTTTAGAGGATGAATTTAGAGGTTGAAGAATGCGGATAGTCTTATGGCACCATGTCACATGCAAACGTCACCTTTTGTCGAGTTTTAGGTCACCGTGTCCGAACACGATGGCTGCTTAGGATCAACCTCCAAAATTTTGGAGCCCAGGATAATCTCATTTGTTAGCTTCAATTCCACAGGGATTCAGTTCAATTCATTTGTAGTGATTTTTGTAGAACGATATTGTTCAAATTTCTTCAGAAAGCTCACATGCGAGAGAAATTGAAAGCCAGAAGTATTTGTTGTGAGTTATCGTACCATTTGAAATAATTGCAGACTTACCGGTGAAAATTACGAGTGCTTTGCAATGTTCAAATCGGATTGAACTGACAATAACATCTCCTGGGTGCAGGCCTGTTCAAGATTCTGCCTCCAATCTTCTGCTGATACCAACCAACATTTTGACTGATCCAAGATTATATAATGGTGTCGACACTGTTCCTCTATCAAGAGGTTTTCCCAAAAATGGTAAATCTTCTATGATAATGATCAATTAATCCAATGCCATTCCACAGCTATTATTTTCTTTATGACTGTTGCTTGTTCAATAAACAGGGAGACAAGGTACGCATACATAAAAAAGTTCTGTTACGCATTTTGAGACCACAGACCTCTTCACAAAAATCTCAAGTAACTTGTTTTTTTCGAACACGACTTCACGTGTCTTTTTCATTAAGAGGAGAAGATTGCCCAAGGTGGAGCCAAGCGTGATGTCGGTGGCCGGCACGGCCAACAATGACGGCGCACAACAACGGTAGCATCAATCAATGGAGTAAGACAAGCCAGAATGATAGCAGAGCAGCAGCTCACGCAAGAGGCACGACTCCGGTGCCGAGCGCAGGGCGGGAATGCTGGTGGCGACATGGAAGGTCTAGGGCGGGATAGCAGATAGCGACAAAGGAGCTCGGGGGGTTCAACAAGAGACCCTTCAGGAAGGGGATGACACCCGCGGATGCCAATTGCGTTGAAATGACACCCACTGGAACATTCTTTCCGGAGACCCGGTAGCCACCGCCAATGAGTTCAATGGCAACGCCTTCAAGAAGGTAATGACGTGGGACACCACCGTCACCGGTCCAAGGCGCAAGGCTTGGGAGAGGAGGGTTTTCACGCCAGAAACCATTGCCCGCAGCTACCGCCGCCACTCCAGGCAGCCCTGAGAGGAGGGGCCGCCTACGCCTATCAGCACATCAAAGCCCGCCAAGGAGGTGGGGCCGTGTCAAGGCATATGGGGGCCCGCCGGAGAATCTCGCGCGACGAAGACCGCTGCTGCCAACTAGAGCGCCACGGCGGCCGGCCGCCGTCCATCAACCCACTGCCCAGTTGGGAGGACGAGCGTTCCTACCATCCACCAGAGTCTATCAACCCACCGCCGCCAGTGGGGATGACAAGCGCTGCCGCCTGGCGCCGCATTCGGGGGAGGAGAGGCGGATCCGGCCATGGGTGGCCGGGATCTGGCCCCAAATCGCCTGCCGCCAAAGAGGAGTTGGCACCGCTGTGCGTGTTACCGCCACCCACCGGAGCGCCTCGGCAAGTGGAGCGGGCCAGCCACCGTCCATCACCCCATCGCCTGCCTATGGGGAGGATGAGCGCCACCACACATACCGCCGCCGCCCGCCAAAGCGCAGCCGGCGGGTGGTGCGGCCGACCGCTGTCCATCGACCCGCCACCCTGGTGGAGAGGACGGCCGCTGACGCCTAGCACCGGATTTGGGGGGAGGGGGGCGGATACGGCCAAGGGTGGTCGGGATGTGCCCCCGAAGCGCCGGTCCCCCGAGAGGAGGACAGGTGCCGCTGCCCTCAAGTCACCGCTGCCGCTGCAGCACCAGGACCAGGAGAGGGGAGGCGGATCTGGCCACCCTTGGCCGGAATCAATACCTCCGCCCGTCAACCGCCTGCCCAGCTTGGTGGGGACACATTAGGGTTTGGGAGGAGGCGGAGGGGGATGGGGCAGGAGAGGGGGCAAGGCCGCGACATGTCCGGTTGTGCGGACTAGGCACCGGCCACCGCCGCCGCACGCCGGAAGGGCAGCGGCGGCTGCTGAGGAGGCGCAGCGGAGTGGGTGCTGGTGGTGGGGCGGCGTGGTGGCCCCCGAGTCGCTCAGATGCGAGCGCTTGGGGGAAGGGGAAGGGATGGGTCTCAGGTGTTGTTACATGCTTACTGATCTCCTTTCCATGGATGCTGCAGTTTTTAGTATTTCATTTTGAACCAGAAGATGCTTATTTGTTGCTGTGACCGCAGAACACTTGTTTCTAATAAAATCATCCATGGAAAGGAGCAAGTTATCCATGGAACTTCCGAAGATTCCATGGTTGCTATTCCAGCGAGACCTCTTGCACTGTGCATGCCTGTGACGCAGAATTTACCTGGATCTTCTGCAGGTAACTCTAATTAACTCAAGCTTCTTGTTCAAAAAATATCAAGCTTCCTGATAGGACCACGTCAATAGCTCAAATCCTTCTGCATTGCTGTATATAAGTTTCAAATCTTCTAAACGGCTTATCTGTTGGTCTACTGTTGCAAACGAAAATGAACATATTACCACGGAAGGTTTAGAATGGTTCGTTATATATATACCAGTGGTCATATTCAGCATCATTTGTAACCAAACGATATATGATCTGTCCCCTTAAGCCATCGAACTTTCCAAATTTATCCAATATAGACCTATGCATTCAGTGTTGCTTGACAGTAGCACATTATTTCAGATTTGTGTTGACGTTCCCGTTGTGCACATTTTTTGAACCATCGAGGCATTGACCACCTGGACCAAAATTATTATTTTTTGTTCAATTCAGGTCACAGTAGTTTTATTTGTTTAGCAAGCTTAGGATTAAGGTTAATACAAGATGTCAGTGGAAAGTTTAGCACCTTGATGAACACTATTCTGATACTTGTTCATTTTTCCTGGACCACCGAGGGCCCATACAGATTGTTGGTTGCACCTATTGAAGCAGTTCAAATTTCATACTGTCCTGCCGAACCCATAAGACAACCACAAAAGGGTATTTGTGCCTTAGGTCCATTTGGCGGTGTTCTATCTGAGCTGAACAACCAAGGAACAGGTCCCAAATCCCTGGTTCATGCTACAGCTCTTGCTTGTCGTGCTCGTGTAGGAGGCAGCTTCGCTTATTAATGCCATTGAATCCAAGATCTGATCTGGAGGGGCCATAATAGCAAAACTGCCTTCAAGCAACCTAACATCTCCAGTTCCTCCGTCTATCGCTATGTCATCTTCTAGCGAAGATGAGGAGGAGCATGACCACAGTTTTTTTTTCAAAAGCGCGCCTTAGCATTAGCCCGTACTTCATTAAGTGGAAGATAGAGTTCTTACACACTCGGAGTGACGGTATGGCAAGTATCCATCGGAGTCTCCGAGTAACACACGACACATATCACCACAAAGTGGTGGAGATAGTTTGGCGTACTAGAAAGAAAACTAATTGCGCTACGGTGGCGATCGGCGAGCGAGGCGTCGATTCATGCCACAAGGGCGGTCAGCAAGGCGAGGCTGCTGTACCCCACCCCGGTCCAAGAGTCGGCCATGTCGAGGATGCAGGCCACAAGCTGTTGTGGCGTCTTGTCCAGCCGCTCAAACGTGCGCCGATTACTGTCCTTCCATATCTTCCAGGAGACGAGCAAGACGAGGGAGTCGAAGCTTCTCCTGATGGCCTGCGGGATGGTGTCCCTAGCGGAGAGCCACCAATCTCTGAGCAGAGTCATGCTGAGGTGTGCGGCCACCGACGCCATGGCTGCAAGCAATCGCGACCATACCTCGCGGGAGTAAACACAGGAGCAGAGGAGGTGGTCGGTTACCTCATCCTGCTGGTCACAGAGAGCACAAGCCGCACTAGGCTGTAACCCATGTCGTTTGCGGCGATCTGCCGTCCACAGCCGGCCATGCAAAGCCAACCAAAAGAAGAACTTCACCTTAGGGGGGACGCTCGCGCGCCAAAGTTCCTTGGCCCCCGCCATGGTCGCCCATTGATGGTGGACGTCGATCGCAATTTTAGTCAGCAGAGCTCCGACCAAATGAATCTCCAAAGTGAGCCATCAGAGTCGGAAACTGAAGCTGACAACTGACCTGTGTGGTCTGAAGATGAAAACTATGATCATATTGATTGCTAACAGATACGAAGTGAACTATTGAAGTTGCTCTAAAGATTAAAGCCTCCCTGCAAGGTGGCAGATTTATTCTATTGTTTGAGACATTTTTGTAAGATTGAATTAAGATTTTAGTCACTTATTTCTGTTGAGTTTATACTGTAACTAGATTAACTCAAGTAAATACCTCCAGCGGAGAATCCGTAGAAAGGAAGAACCATGCTATGTACATGTCTTACTTCTGTGTAAAAAGAAAGGCGATAGAGCTTGAAATCCAATAGAGTGTTTAAAACCCAGCTGCTAAACATGACGTACATAACCTGGGGCACCCGTGTATAGTGCTTATTATATTGGGTTCAGTATTCAGACAGTTTGCTTTCAATCCTCTCGTCAACAAAAATATATTAATCCAACAAAAAGAGAGAGTCAGAAATAGTTGTTCTGTCGTACACATGCTTACATATCTACCATCTTGAAGGCTGCGGATATATATGAAAACAAAAAGGGTTGTTGTTGTCAAAGTCAAAACCCCACAGCCTGCAAAGTCACCTGTTAAATGACATTATCGCTGACCCTGAGCTCTTCAGACTAACAGCCGCCCAGGTATGCTCGTGCCATGGCATCACAAAGGAAAGCTCACATAGAATCATATTGTCAAATGTTTATCGTACCAACATGGTATTGGTGTACGGTTCTTGATGTTTAATGCAACTGTACAAGTTTTTCTGCCATTTCATGACAAAATTTTCACTCGCTTCATGATTCAACTGATCTTCAATGGAGTTACACAGCGTCATGTCTCAAAATGTCAATGCGGAGCGACGCATTAAGGAAGCCGTGTACATGCCTAATAGCCCTGCACATGGAATTGTGTTCAACAAGAAGCATGAGCTGTTGACCTTGGGTCAAATCTGGAGCTTCTCGTGGCGATGGCCACAAATTATGGAAGTTGCTGGTAGAATCTGTTGGCGCTAGATCCTAGCACAACCGAGGCGTTGGCGCTAGAACGTAGCACCATCGAGGTGAGCAGCTCCTGCTCGACCCCTCGATCTAACACCTCGAGACGAGCAGCACCTGCTCGACCACCCCCCCCAGACCTCTCCCCTGAACCAAGGAAGAAGACGAGCTGAGCTCTCTTCCCACACTCACATAGCACACACACAAGCACCGGCATTGGCCGAGTGTCTGGACACAACTGCGATGACAAGAGCTGCCTTCCATTGAATTGTATAGTATATATATAAGTCTCTACCTACTACAAGGTACAAAGGGGTATGGCTCTCCACAACCCTCAACTACTCCTAGTACTATGCACACATTAGCCCACTACCTGCTGATGAGGTTCTACAGTGATTGGGAATGACCTATCGCCATGCCCTCCATACTTTCTGACCCTCGAGTGGACAGCAGCAGGAGGGTCATCGCCTAGCCACCTGCCCTGGCCATACCTGCCCCTCGACTGGACTGCAGGAGGGAAAATCGTGGGGGCAGCAGCAGATTAAGTCTAACAATCTTCCACTAATCCTGCTGCTAACCCTTAACCTTAACCATACCAATCCTCTGCCTCAGTTCCTGAGACGCCCAAGTGACTTGGCATGCCACGGTGGCTACCGTGATGTACCCTGCCTTGAAGGTCGATAGCGCCATCGTCTACTGCTTTAGCGACTGCCAGGTGATTGGTGCCGCCAAGTACGCCGAAGGTACTCTGCCACCCATCTACGTCGCCTGCCTCGTCCGCGTTGCCGAACGTCGTGAGCCCTTGCTCACCTTCACCGGACTTGAATGGCGCCTCGCTGAACGCTGTCAGCCTCTGCCCTCCGCGCTCGGGGAAGACGACTGCCTGATCAAGTGTCCCCTTGATGTAGTGTTGTAGCCTCTTCACTGCCGTCTGATGGTCCGGGGGTCGATAGCTTGATCCGCTCCTCCATCGTCGTTGGCATGGACTTGCAGTCCGCCATGCCAGCCCGCTCAAGCAGCCTCTGCTGGCCCAGCATGATGAAGTCCCTCCCCTGCTCCACCTCAAGCCGAGGTAGCAGGAGAGAACATCGAGATCGCTCGTCTCGAAGCGAGCTACCATCTCGCGCTTCAACGCGGCAACGTCCACCGCCCGCGCCCCCATGTCATCGTACATCCCAACGATGTCTGGTTCCTTCCCCCGTCGTCGGGTGTACAAGGCGTGCTCTGCTAGCATCACCTTCCGCCACTCCATGTCATGCTCCGCAATTATGAACGTGGCTGGCTTCTCCACCAGAGTTTCCCGAGGCTGGGTCATCCGAGATGGAGAAATCTCTACTGTCGACCCCCTAGCCCTTCAATCGAGGCCTCTGGCCCGCGGTCGAGGCCCCTCATCCTGGGATCGAGGCCTTCCGTCTCTTGGCCGAGGTTCTCCGTCCCACGGTCGAAGTCCTTCATCCCGTGGTCGAGGCCTCCGTGAGCCTTGGTCGTGGCCCCACAGATGCGGGAGCTCCCCGGCCCTCGGACAAAGCCACGCGATCCTTGGTCGTGGCTCCGCGTTCTGCGGTTGTGGCCTCCCAGCCCGCGATCGAGGCCTCCCGCCTGCAGTCGAGGCGGGTCGTGGCTCCACCAATCTCGAACAGGGCCCTTGGATGGTGGGGTCGTGTTTTTCACGCTTGCCACCACCATCGTTGTCCTTCGAGCCGGTGTGGTTCGCAGTGGTGAGGTTCCGTGAGCCGAGACCCCCAGACTAGCGGTCGAGGCCGGGATCATCCGCAGCGGAGAAGTTCCATTAGTCGGGACCCCCAGGCCAGCTGTCGAGGCCGGGGTCATCCGCAGCAGAGAAGTTCCGTCAGCGGTCGAGGCCCCCGGAGCCTGGGTCGAGGCCCTTTTGTCGGTCATGGCCTCCTGGCTCATGGTTGAGGTAGGGTCATTCATATCCGAAGTCCTTCCATTATCTGAGGCCGTGCGACCCTCGATGCCGCCCCGGCCCTCGGTCGAGGCCCCGGGACCCTCGAGCGCGGACTCGCAAAACTCGGTCAGGCTCCTGCGACCCTCGAGGCCGTCCCGGACTTTGGACCTGGCCGCTGCCCCGCGAATCTTGGTCTTGGTCGCGGCTCCAAGACCCTCGAGGCCGCTCTGGCCTGTGGACGGAGCCCCACGTCCCTCGCTCGAGGCGGGATCATCTGCACTCGGAGCCCTTCCGTCAGCTGAGGCTCCCCTTCGAGGGAATGTCCGACGAATCAGAGTGCGGTCGAGGCTAGAGGACCCTACTCCGGGTGGACTAGGTGGCTCCACCACCCCAGCCATCGCAGAGTCCTCTGCTTCCCCCGCCGTGAACTCCACCGCCACAGCTTCCCTGGCCGCCAGTGTTCCCCTGGCCTCGCCGCCACCGGAACTAGAGCAAGGAGCAGGCGAGCCTTCCATGGCTGGGCTTGGCTCCTCTGCCTCTGCAGACATGGACTCTTTCTCCACCACCAGCTCCTCTATGGCCTCGCCACCACTAAGAACAGAGGAGTGAGCAGGCAAGCCTTCCGCGGCTAGGCTTGGGGGCTCCTTGGGCTCTGCAGCTGCAGGCTCTTCCCCTGCCCCTGGCCTGTCCCATACTGCCCCGTCGGAGATGATTTCTCTGGACAACGCCACCTGCTCCAGCACGTCGACTGTGCCAAGAGGGGCCCGCACGCGGCTCATCGAGATGGACAGCCTGCGGCGCAGTCCTCTTCTCCACCTCCGCCTTCTCTCCTTCGCCATCCTCCAGCACACAGTACATCTCCATCAACAGCGCATGCTCGTCGTCGCTGTCATCCTGTGCCAGGTGGGCCTCCTCCTTCTTCGGCTTCTTCTCCGGGCAATCCCGCGTCCAGTGCCCCACCTTCCCGCAGCGCCCGCATGCGTTTGGGTCGGTGTTGCGCTTCTTGCCTTGCGGCGCCTTGCTGCGCCGCTTGTCACCACGATCACCATCGCAGCCCGAGGAGCCTTCCCCAAACTGCCGCTGCTTCATGCACGCAGTCCACTCCTCCTCGGTCAGCAGCATCTTGCTGTTGTCCTCCTACTCCGGCGTCGCAAGACCGCGGCTCTCCACCACCCACAGCCTCCCTGCCACATCCTCAAGGGACAAAGTGGAGATGTCTAGCATTGTCTTGATGGACATGGTGAGCTGCGAGTACTTGGGAGGTACCACGCAGAGCAGCTTGCTGACGAGATCCTCGTCCTCCAGCGGCTTGCCGTAGGTGGCCAGCTGGCTCGCGAGCGACTGAAGACGCAGCACGAAGTCCTCCACCGACTCCCGGGACTTGAACAGGATGTCGTTGAACTCCTGGTGTAGCTGCTGAGCCTTGGCCCACTTGGGTTGATCCGAGCCAACGCGGAATGACTCCAGCATCTCCCACGCCTATTTCGCCGTCTCCTTGGCCCTGACCGCCTCGTGGAACTCGCTCGGGGTGGTGGCCATGAGCGCCTCCATGACGCCCACCTCCACCTCCTCGTCGGCGTTGCCAGTCTCCACGGCCACCCACCATTTCTGGACGTGTAGCTTCCACTTCATCTGCACAGCCCACTCATCGTAGTTGCTGCGGGTGAGCATCGGCCAAGAACTGGTCCTGCCGAACTCCCTCACCACACGCACCTTCACCGGCTACGCAGCCGGCTGCGGAATGAGCACTGGCCCCCAGCACTCGTCCCTGCGCCCGACTGACCCGCACCAGAGTCCGACATCGCCTAACAATGTTGTACGGCTCCGATACCATATGTTGGCGCTAGATCCTAGCACCACCGAGGTGTTGGCGCTAGAACCTAGCACCATCTAGGCGAGCAGCTCCTGCTCGACCCGTGACCTAACACCTCGAGCCTAGCAGCACTTGCTCGACCCCCCTCGACCTCTCCCCTGAACCAAGGAAGAAGACGAGCGGAGTTCTCATCCCGCACTCACACAGCACACACAAACATCGGCGTTGGCCGAGTGTCCGGACACAACTGTGATGGCAAGAGCTGCCTTTTTCATTTAATTGCATAGTATATATAGAAGTCTCTACCTACTACAAGGTACAAAGGGGTATGGCTCTCCATAATCCTCAACTACTCCTAGTACTATGCACACATCAGCCCATTACCTGCTGATGAGTTTCTACAGTGACTGCGAATGACCTATCACCATGTCTTACCACACTTTCTGAACCTCGAGTGGACAGCAGCAGAAGGTCGTCACCTGGCCACCTGCCCTGGCCATACCTGCCCCTCGAGTGGACTGCAGGAGGGGAAATCATGGGGGAACAGCAAATTAAGTCTAACAGAATCAACTACTATGTGTCGGTGCGATACTGCAAGGAAATAGGGGAACCACGGGCCACAACAAGATAGTAGTACAGGGGCAAGATGCACGCACGCGCAAACTGTTCTCGACAAGCTGATGGAACAAACCAACCTTAAGGTAACAACAACACCAGACGCACCCATGGCAATATACCGAACTACAGTAGACTATACTATGCTGGCTCATCGATCAAACACCTTTTCCGTCATCATCATCATCTTCACACACACACACACACCACCGTTTTATTCATCCGGATCAACTGCTGCAGTTCAGAAGTTGGGGCCTGCGGCGAGGATCTCGTCAGTCAAGCTGCTGTCGTCCCCGATCTTGTAGCTGGCGAACACCTCGAAGTTCTTCTTGAAGAGCCCGGCAAGCTTCAGGAGCGTTTCCTTGTAAGCTGCCTTGTCCGTCCACTGCACCACACAGCATTTGAAATATATAGTTCATTCAAGATGACTGATGAAGCGAGCTGGTTAGTGTCAGATAAGCATACGGTGTTGATTGGGTCGAGGATTTCCGATGGCACGCCCTTGATCTCGGTGGGGATCTCCAGGCCAAAGACCTCGGTCTTCTGGTAGTTGGCAGTGAGAAGCTCGCCGGAGTGGATGGCATCGATGATCTTCCTGGTGTAGGGAAGCCTGATCCTCTTGCCGACACCGTACCTGCCACCAGACCAGCCGGTGTTGACGAGCCACCCGGTGGCGCCGTCCTTCTGCATCTTCTCGGCGAGCATGGCGGCGTACTTGGTCGGGTGGAGCATGATAAAGGCCGCGCCGAAGCAGGCGGAGAAGGTGGCCTGTGGCTCCTTGATGCCGTCCTCTGTGCCGGCGACCAGGGCGGTGTAGCCGCTGATGAAGTGGTACATGGTCTGCGCCAGGTTCAGCTTGCTCACCGGCGGGAGCACGCCGAAGGCGTCGCACGCCAGGAGGATCACGTTCTTGGGGTGCGGACCCACGCAGGGTATCTTGGCGTTGGGGATGTACTCGATCGGGTAAGCAGCCCGAGTGTTCTCTGCAAATGCAAGAATGACAGCAGCGCCATGAGAATTTCTTGTGTTTTTCGTGCGCTAGTGACTGAAAAAATGTGTGGGACATGACATTTACCGGTGACAGATTTGTCGGTGTAGTCAACTTCACGAGTACGCTCATCGAAGACGACGTTCTCCAGCACTGCAGCAGAAACAATCAGTTTGCTAATTCAGCGTCAGCCGGCGCAAGGACAGAGCAGAAACGTTCAGAAGCCGAAAGATGAGACAGACTAGTACCAGTTCCAAACTTGATGGCATTCCAAATATCAGGTTCTTTCTCCCGGGAGAGGTCTATGCACTTGGCATAGCAGCCGCCCTCAATGTTGGACACGCCACGGTCGCTCCAGCAGTGCTCGTCGTCGCCGATCAGAAGCCTATTGTGATCCGTCGACAGCGTCGTCTTCCCGGTACCTATTGTGTTGTGAGGAATCCAGAGTTCCAAATTCAGCAGATATATACAAAAAGGGCAACATATAGCAAGTAGGTCAGTGGCGCTGACATCACATAACGGCAAATCTGAGGCACCACGATCCTCTTGGGATGCTGTTATACCTGAGAGGCCAAAGAAGAGGGCGACGTCACCGTCCTTGCCCATATTGCAGCCGGAGTGCAGTGAGAGGATTCCCCGCTTGGGCATGAGGTAGTGCATGAGGCCGAAGAGGCCCTTCTTCATCTCGCCGGCGTACTGCGTGCCCAGGATCACCATCTCCCTCCTAGCGAGGCTGATGTTTACGCTCGTCGACGACGTCATGTAGTTGGCGTAACGGTTACAGGGGAACCCCCCGGCGTTGTAAATGGTGAAGTCCGGCGTGCCGAAGCTCTCCAGCTCCTCAACCGTCGGCCGGATGCACCTGCATTCATCATCCAGTTACTCCTACTAGAGCTTTATTTCTTCGATTCGCTACGGAGGGACTATATGTATATAGTAGTATTGACAGCATGGGGTGTCGGCTTACATGTTGTGCATGAAGAGGGCGTGGTAGGCCCTGGCGGTGATGATGCGGACCTTGATGCGGTTCTCGGGGTCCCAGTTGAGGAACTGGTCGTTGACGAACACCTTGTCCAGGGAGTTGAGGTAGTCCACGGCCCTCTCCCTGTTGACCAGGAACGCGTGCTCGTCCATCTCGATGTTGGGAGAGCCCCTGCATATGCATATATATGTGATGTAGGCTAGCAAAAGTGTGTGCCGAACAAGAGACAGCAGAGAACACTACTTACTTGCCCCACCACAGCTCCTGCGCGGCGGCCTCGTCCTTGACGACGCGCTTGTCCCTGGGCGACCGCCCGGTCTTGGCGCCCGACAGCGTCGCCAGCGCGCCCGTGGACGTGATGAACGACCCCTTGTTGCACTTGATCCCCTGCTCGTACAGCTCTGGTTTTTGGTTTTTGGATTTAGTTACAAGACCAGAGGGGCAGATAAATTAAAGCAACCATCAGCAGCTAGCTAGTCTCTCGCGTATTGCGTACCGGCAGGCGAGAGGTTGTAGAGGACATGGGTGAACTTGAGGGAGCTGTCGCTGACAGCGATGGCGGGGGCCGCCGGGTGGCGGTGCTGCTGGTGCTTCTGCGGCGTCGGTGGCGCGCCCTTGGCGGCGGCCTCGCCCTTCACCACTTTCGGCCCGGTTTCACGTGTCAGAGACGCCAGCGACGCGCTGCAGCAGCATCCAAAGCTTATTGGCTTTATTTGCCACTAGCAGTCTTCTGGCATGTTAATTATATATATATATATATATATATATATATATACCGCGGAAAAGGCTGCCGCGGGGCGTGGTCACCTGATGGACTGCAGCTGCTGCCTTTGGCGCTCCTCCTCGGAGACCGCGGAGGCGAAGGGCGAGGCGGCGCCGTCCTTGGGCGTGGCGGGCGCCGACCGCTTCTGCTGCAGCGAGTGCAGCTCGTCGATGGTCTGCGCGCGCACCGGCGCCGAGCTGTCGTCGTGGCACATCCCGTTGTCGTTCTTCTTCGTCCCGTTCGTGTCGATTCGCGCAAGCCCGTTCGGCGTCGCCATCGTCTTTTCCTTCTCGGTCGAGGTCCCAGCAGCCTGCAATGAAAACAAAGAGACGACAACACAGCAGCGAGCGACCAAGCATTAGCAACAACATGGCGACCGAACCCTGCCTGCCATTGATGCTACACTCTCCTCCTGGATCGGAGAGCAATCATCATGGCGTTTGCGGGATGCAGAGATTGCACAACGCAAGGGAGAAGACACGGGCACGTACAGGACGATGGATCGGAAGGAGACGAGTGACGCGGTGTGCGGCGGATGGGACGAGCCGGGTTATGCTTTTAAAGGGCCGGGAGTTAACCATGGTTACGTTCTCTACCCGACCATTCAACGCCGGCGGTGGTCTGGTTCCGGGTTGGGTTTGGGTTTTTGCACAGTATTGAGCTTATGTTTTTTTTAAATTCCCGCTTTCTTGATAACATTTTATATAAAAAAATTCCCCCCTCTCGTTCTCCTTCTCTGTGCAGGACATACGATAATAAGATAAAAACATTTGTGATACCAACTAGATATCATTAGATTCTTTGTTACTCATATTTTCATAGTATATCAACTTGATATCATAAATTTTTTATTTTTTCATATAATTTTTGGTCAAACTTGATATGCTTTGACTCTTAAAATTTTTGGAATAACTTATAATTTGGAGTGGAGGGAGTATCAAATACGATAATAATGTTGGTTCTTCACCACTTGGACCCCTCACAAAGAAACTAAAGTTACTCTTAAATGCTTGCTAATAAGTTGCTAACTGGAGGCTAGCCAAATCGGTGCGATTGCGACAACTGTGTCTTGTGAAGTTTTTTTTTGTTGAGAGAGGAAGGAGTAGTTAAGAAGACCACTGAGCACCAGACTTTTCTAAAGCCAAAACTTATTGGCTCCATTGATTTGTCCACTCGCTATGAATTACCCTATACTCACGTGCTGCGTAGTAAAGTGCACCACCTCTTAATTTACTCGGGCTTAGTCACGACAATGCATCCACAAGGTAAGTGCATCACCTCTTAATTTACTCTGGCTAATTCACTGGTTGTGAGGGGTTCGACTATTTAGTCATTTTGCTGACATGGTCACTTTGGAAACAATGAAAACGGTGTTTATTTGATGACAATCAAAATAGTTTTCAAGTCAAGAAGTAACCTTGTTGATGTGTATAAGAGGGTACCATGAGTCGAGGTTGTTTTTTGTTGGTTTCATTATGTAATGTTGTTCTTGTGTAATATATCTTTCCAAACTCGTGTGCCGCTCAAGCCCTTTTCTGGCTTGGATGTAGGTATGGTGCATTTTCTTCTTCTCTTTATGAAGTGCTTACTTAGACATGTTTGTGAGAAAAGTGGTTTGATGCCAAAAGCCTTGATAAAAGTTATTGAAATTGAAACTCAATATATACGGCGTCATTTGGAAAACTGAATCGGTTCCAATTCTACCAAGAAATGATAGAATCTGTGGCTAACACAAAAACTGCGAAAGGCTTTAGGAATGAAACGATTCATGTTTCTTCTTTGGAACTTTAAACGCCCGAAGATTAGTTTCTCATGGATTCTACTTTTGCTACTCTATATTAACAATTATAGTTTTTCAATTATTTTTTTTGTGTAGCAAGGTAAAATGGGCTGTACTGAAGTTGTTCACTCAAAAAAAAGTCCAGAATTTTTTTGAAGCACATTTCATTTAAATACTTTTTCACGAATCCGAATCCGGCTTAACTTCCAAATACTTTTATAAGATGATTCTAATTCTTCACCCTGAACATTTTTGGAGGAATTTGGATCCACAACATTTTTTCGGGATGTGAATCACTACCAAAATAAAGATTTTCTGTATCTGTCCTCGGTTAATTGCTACTCTATATTAACAATTATAGTTTTTTTCAATTGTATTTTTTGTGTAACAAGTTAAAATGGGTTGTATTGAAGTTGTTCTCCAGTCAAAAAAAGTTCAGAATTTTTAAAGCTTATTTCATTCAAATACTCTTTCAGGAAAACGAATCCAGCTTAACTTCCAAATTGATTGTTCACCCGAACATTTTCGGAGAGAATTTGGATCGGACAACATTTTTTACGAGATCTCAATCACTACCAAAATAAAGATTCCCCATATATGTCCTCGGTTAATGCCTCTTGAGTTGATAAGCTTGATGTGTGTTAACAGCGTTAGCTAGTATCTTTTCAAAATAACATGTGTATACTACAACTCATGAATATAATACTGTTGTTGTTTAAAAAAAACAATGCCACTAGCATTACCATCACAGTAGCTCGTTTGACCTTAAGCATTATCATCACAGATAATGTGACCATACTGGGTCAGCGCAGGTCGACGTTCATCTTATTGGATAGCAGACTCTTGTTTTATACCTTCTCCGTCCCAAAATAACTCGTCCCAAAATAACTGTTATACTCACTTCCTGAATAAACTATTTTTAACCTTGATTAAATATATATGAAAAATATTAATATTTTTAGCATTAGATGATTGGTTGAATATATTATTTATAATAAACTGATTACGAGATTCAAAATATTGCTAGAATTTTAATAAAATTAGTTAAACTTAAGAAAATTTGACCGTTATGTATACCCTAGTGGCACTTGTTTTTGAGATGCTGCAAAAAAATTCTGCTTAACATTTCGATCTATCACTAGCTTTTGTATAGACCGAAGGATCATTTCTTTGTGACTAATTATATCTGTGCGTCCTTTGTTAACATTCAGGAGCTGACTGATATAGCCAATGGAAAAACGTGGCCGAGCTGGATGCCTGCACCGCATGCCTCCATGACGCCGTAGTTGAAGGCGACGGCTCTCCGGCGAGGCACCATCTCTCCTCTCTACCTCCTGGGCCCGAATCCGGTGTTCCCTGCACCGGATCTGGTTGCTTAGTGCCCACACGCGCGTGAGGCATGGCGCCCCGCGCCCTGCTCCAGTGAGCGCGGGCGGCTCTGCCCCGACTTCAAAATGGCGAGCGTGGGCCTTCCTCGGCGGCGCGTGAGAGCACAACATAGCATTGGCCCGGCTGGCACAGACAGCTTGGACCTAGCGTGCAGCGAGCGGACTCCGGCAAGCGTGTCGGGGCGACTGGAGGCAGGCGGCCTATGCGTCCCGCGACGCACGTGTGGGCTTGGGCAAGTTCGCAGCACCTGCGGCCACTTGATCCTCGCCTCGGGGCTCCTGCTCGTCGACATGGGCCAAGAGGGCAGCTCGCAGCTGCTCTGCAGCAGCCCTGTGAGAGGCAGGCGCGGCCTGGCGCTTCCTCCGGTGTAGGACGCCACGAGGTTGGTGGCAGCGTGGATCCGGATCTAAGTTGTTGCAACATGTTTTTTATAATGTTACGTGGATTTCTAGATATTGCAACATGCATTTCTCAATGTTGCAGCTATCAGTTTCAGATGTTGCAACATTTTTTTTTTGTTTGAAACAATCAATTTTGAGATGTTGTAATACATTTTTATTTATGTTGCAACAATTTGTTTTAAGATGTTGCAATATGTTTTTTTTGTAATTTACCGATTTTTTTATGTTGCAACATGGTTTTATCGATGTTGAAATTGTGGAATTTGAGATGTTGCAACATATTATACTTGATGTTGCAGTAGTCCATTTTGAGATGTAGCATATGGTGTTCTTTTGTTGTTGCAGCTCTTGTTCATTTTTGTTGCAGGCCTGCTGGAGGTTCAGGAGTAGAAGCTCCCCCACGCGACGGAGATGCAGAATCCAGAGGCGACACGGGCACGGCGAGCGGGGCGAGCTGCCCTGTCGGCTGTTTACACAGGCGGCGCGGGACGCTCCTGAAGTCCCGGGAGACATGACCGGGAGAGGCAGAGTGCGTCACGCGGGCAGGTGGGGGGCGTGCGGTGTGGGGGCGTCCGATTGGAGTCAATCCCATCAGACGTCCTAGCGCTAGGAGTTCCTTGATTTATGCTTGATTTATGCTGAAGGGAGCTTGACCAGGAAATGTGTTTATTAGATTAGATTACTCCCCAACATCGTACTGCCGTGCCAGGACGTATATGCGCTTAATTAGCTTGTCCATGTGGAGATTACCTCGTTTATTTTATCGATTATAATCAAAGTTGCTTGGTTAAATGAATTGAGGTGTCCAAGTAGAATCCATCCGTGTCGTATCTGACTCTTATCCTGGTCAGATTCCGCATCGCCATCTCCCTGCCTGATATTATCCATCCACCACACCATGCTCTCCGGCTACGGCTGCTTCGTTCGTGACGGCTTCAACCACCGGATGCCCTCGCCGAGGCAAAGACGGTTTGCTCTCTGAGGGCATTCGTGGCTCGCGCGGGCGTGTCTGTCGTGGCCACGAAATCGATCGACCGGCTCGTGTGGGACAAAGCGTGTGGTTTGGTGCAAAATCTCAGAAGATGAGCAAAGGAAGGATCTTTTCAGTTTTCCGGCTCCAAGTTGTCTCGGATACGTTACTAGCTACGTACATATCGGCTACCATTTTTTGGTGCGTGAGCCGGGAAAGTATATTTCCCTTGGGTGCGACGGCTGTGGCCCGTGTGCTGTGGACTAGCACGTCCTCACAGTTGCACTACCAGACGACCACTTTAGGCCGGGAGGCGCCATCTACCAACCAAGGCAAAGCTCTGCGTTCGCAGTCGCAGCTTGCGCCAAATGATTCAACAGCAAAAACGATAACTCTGACGTTACGTGCTGCCTCAATATTTTTTTTGGGCCATGAAAGACGCATCAGCTTTTTTGGCAACCTGTGATCTTCGTTGCCGAACCGATATGAATCACAAGGCGTGCGCCAGTGGGGCGCATCGGAGCGTGAGCGAGTGATCCCTGGCTCGCCCACAGTCACGGGGCGACCCGGCATTATTCCGCACCCCAGAGAAAAAGGATAAACAACTAGTGCCAGAAAAGTACACGAACACGGCAGGGAAATAAAGATTCTCTCCTGTGTTATTGTGCTCATGTCATGGCGAGAAATAAACTGCACACGGCAGGGGGGGTCCTCGTCCTCGAGCGCAGGCAGAGGCAGCAGAGCAGGGCCGGTGGCGGTCTGCCACGGTGGCGCATCTCCGGGTGGGGCCCCCACCGCACGGTCCTACAGTCTAGGCACTGTTTCCTGATCCGTTGCTTCTATGCTGTGCATGGTGGCAAATTTTATCAGAAACGGGGAATGAATGCGTCTTCGTTGTTATCCGCGGTCGACAATTTTGGCTGCCGCTGCCTTTTCATGCCAACAGACCGTGCCACTGCTCCCGACTGTATCGAGGCACTAGGCAAAGAAAGTCTTTGTCGAGTGCTAGACTTCGTACTCGGCAAAGAATTTTTTGTCGAGTGCCAAGCTCATGGCACTCGGTAAATAGAATTTTAAAAATATATTTTAAGACACTAAATTAACTCAAATGAAAAAGTTTTCTACTATAAATTTTCATAACTTTAAAGATCTACAATGTTTGTATTGATTATTTCTTTATTTGATAAATTCATAGTAAAGTTGTTTATAAATTCTACATCTCTTCACAAAGTTTCATAAAAACTATTAGAGAGGATTATATGAGAATTATGAATCATGTAAGAACAACCATGTTGGATGAATAAATGATCAAACAACCAAAATCTTAAGAAGTTATGAAATACTGCAGTTGAAAACTTTTTCATTTGAGTTCACCTTTGGCATGTTAAACTATGTTTAAATTTTAAAAATTCAAAATATGAATTTTTAAATAACCTTGGATGGAAAAACACCCAAAATAAGGTTTGTAGATCTCGAAAAGTTATGAAAGGTTGTAGTTGATAACTTTTTCATTTGAGTTCATCTTGCCATGCTAAACCTACGTTTGAATTTCTCAAATTTGAAATTCAAATTTTGTAAACGACCTCAGATGGAAAAACTTCCTAAACGAAAAGTATAGATCTCAAAATATTATGAAACTTTGTAGTTGACAACTTTTTGATTTAAAATCGTTGAGGGCATCAAAACAGCAATTTACACTCGATTTAATATAATACGTGGGGAACTAAAACTACTTATAGACAGATGTGATGGTGTGGTGCAGTGGTTAAAGCAGAAACCGTGCGAGATAGAGGTCTTGAGTTCAAATCCCCGTCGCCACAAAGTGTGGGCCAGGGCTGATCGGGCTGGCCAGTGGGTCCCTTCCATAATTTAAAAAATTCTATTATTTTTGGATTTTTTTAAAATTTTTATCTTTGCCGTCGTTTTCTTTGCCGACAGCAATTTACGAGTGCGGCACTTAGCAAAACCTTCGCCGAGTATATACCAGGTTTCCCATAGCGCACCGTGGATTGCTTCGTCTGAACCTCTCGCATGTTTCAGACAGCTCGTTGTCACTGCTCCTCCAACATCTCTCACTCCACTTGACCCTTGAACTGCAATAGCAGGCTGAACCAATGGCAACAACTAATGACCAAGCGGTACAAATGAGATTGGAAGTGCAATGCTGGAGCTAGAGGCTGCTGATTGCACCAATGGAATGCAGGCTGGGGGCTCGTGTCTATGAGAGATTTGTATGTGGGGAAGAATCTTTATCCTCTGAGGTCTCAAATGCAGTTCTAGATTACTTAATCTCATTGAGGCTTTCAGTGCATTTTTCCCGGTGTCACCCAGTCCTACTCTGTCTTCACTCCTCAGCCATCAACATTTTGAAGAACGTTGTCTAGCAGCAGCAGACCTGAACCAAACTAAAAGCATCTCCTAATTAGTGCTACTAAAAATCATAATAGTAGTCGTGCAAACAATTTCAACAGTGGCCAAAGGTGATGCATAATACGAGTGGTATATATAGTGGAAGGACCCCAGAAAACTGCTACTAGAAATCTGAAATAGAGCAATTTAGTAAGTTATTGAAAACTAAGGGTGCATCAAACAAAAACTAGTGGTCTTTCATTTTCTAGAAACTCCATACATATAAGTTGAAGTCATATCGCTACCATTGGTACGTACAAGTACAACATTATTCAAAAAGGCACCAGTACAATAAAAGGGATCACTATCATCGTCCTCTTGCTGGATCTGGTGCATTAGACCAAAGAACCCACAAATACATGTGAGAGGACTCAACGAAAGATCTGCCACAAAAAAATATTATAAATTATCAAAAAGTTCAGGGTGCTGTTCCCAAAAAAGAAGTTCAGGGTGCAGCAAACAAAAAGTAGTAACCTTAATTTGCTAGGATCTCACTAGTTATAGCATTATTGAATGTATGTGACATGACAGTTAGTACAAGTACTTTTTAGTCCTTAAGTTCTGTTTCTTCTTGTTTTTTTCTCCTCTATTTTGAGGCTTTGAGCCTAAGAGCTCATGTAACTTTTGGCTATATACATCCCAAGCGAATATAGAGGCTGGTTTTCATATCCTCTATCCAAAAAAATGAAGCAATTATACATATTTGATTACAGAAGCGAAAAAACAAAATATTAAGAAATATAGATTCATAAGACATTATGTCACAAGTCATAAGCAACTCATTATTTTCTGGTTTCTTGCTATTTTATTATTTCTTTAGATAGTTAATGCTAGCACTTTAAGGAAACTATAAAAGCAAATGTGATAATTCATACAATGTAATTTTATATATCTCTTCATATAGATGTATTCCTTCATAAATATTGACTTGAATTTTACGAGTGTATCTATCTTTTGTCCAAAACCGATTCTTCTCTTCTCCTTCGGACATTAGATCAAAGTGTTTGATTCATTATCACTAGATTGTATCGTATTCTAGCTAAATGCTTGTACGTTGCTTTGAAAAAAAAATATATCTCGCAAACACTTGACCAATTTGTAGATCTGAAATCTATATGTAGCATGCCTAGCGCTCCATAGCACCGAAACATTACTCCTTGCATGGCGTTGCCTTAAGGATCTCAAATTTCATGCCAATATATATCTTGACATTTTAATACAACATCTTGGTCCTAAATCAGACACACCTATAGTAAATAAGATATTGCTTCTGCTGGATCTTATAACTCCTTTTGGTGACTTATTAATTTTCTAGTATGAGGCATATACCAGAAAGTGTGCTCACCATGTATGACACTATGGCCTAACTGAAAACAGGGAGGATATATGTCATGGGGAATGATAACCAGCATAACATGGGCCTGGGGAGGTCGCGGTCCAGTTTGCTTTGTTGACCTGGGCCAGTCCACAACTTGAAGGGATGAGTCCACAGATTTAAGAACGTGGGCTGCCGGATCCATTGTGTGGTTGCATAAGCCAGAGCCACCACGAGAAGCAAAACCAGTTGAAGTGCCACCGCTCGCCAGACAGGGTAGAATTGGAATGACGTGCTAAGACATATCAACCCACTGCATCCCTAACCCAGATATAAAATAAGGTTACTTATAGGACACAGTAACTGAACCAGTAAGGCTTATTGGTTTTCCTGGATGTCACTCATTCCCATGGCATATATATGGGCTTCTGCCAGGACGCATTCCTTTCAGTGTGTGGTTTTCAGACCTCTCTCTCTCTCTGTCTCTCTCGCTATGCTGGTGTATATATGAAGGTAGTCAGTGGTACATATAGAACCACATAAGCTAAATATAAAGTTAAATGCACTTAATAGAAACTAGGTGTCAAGTGTTTCGTTTGTAAAAGAATGCAGCTAGGCACCGGGATACAATATAAGGTAAACGTTATTGGGAGCTGCATGGAAAAAGCTTTTACTCTGGCAACGTCTAATAATAAATATAATGCAGTTCAGGATTGGTCATTGTTTTATATGGATTTTTGAAATCAGCCTTTCGGAAGGTTCATAAGTACTTAAGTGCTGGTAAAGTTACATATAGCATGTTTGGTGAATGCATTTTCATGCAGATCATGCAAAGTTAAAAACCATAGAAAATATTGGTCCCATATGGATGGACACCTACAATGACTTTTGTCAAGCACGGATGGTTAAGCAGCCTCTGTTAGGCCGCCCCCTTTCTTTCACAACCATTTCTTGTTTCGTGTTAAAGAGCAACGATGCAACAATCATATTACACTTCCGTCAGTGTCTGAAACCAATCATCCTCCACAGTACACAATTTGCATTGCATCACAAGCGGCAAGTCAGCAACACATCACCATGTTATGTACATATGTGCAATCTAAGACCAGTGCACACAAGTTCTTGATAACTGGCGAACAAAATTATCGATCTGACTTAGCATAATTCATCGGGTACTCAGATAAGTAACCATGGTACTGCCACCGCAATTTCTGCTATATACAAGATGTGTTGCATACATCCATGTCTAGTCATGGAGGAAACCATTAGTTTCAAGATATGACACCACTTGATCAGCCATTGATTTTGGTGAAGGGCAGTCCCCAACTTTACACTGGATCACTATCTGCAAAGATGGAGTTGTTCACCTTCATTAGATTAGAGACCTGAAAAATTGTTATATTATCCTTGAATTGGGAACTTATATTCTTCAGTGTAGCTGTCAATATTAACCATAGTCTTTAAATCTACAGAGACACTGAATAAAATCTGGTTGTAGAAGATTTCTGCTAACCTCGCAATCAGACGGGGGTTCATAAGGATCATCAATGCCAGTAAAACCTGTAGGTGATTTCCCTAGGTTATTGGTAAGCTTTTCAGAGTAACTAGACAACAGTCAGTTGGTTGCTTTATTACCTTTGATTTTGCCAGCACGTGCAAGTTTGTACAGGCCTTTGGGATCCCTTGCTTCGCATACTTCAAGCGGCGCATTTAGGAACACCTACCGATCGAAATGTACTTCTCTGAGCTATATATATCTCTCTTACTGAAAATCTGAAACTATAATAAATACTGTATAGAAGGAGGCAGAAACCTCCAACTTGACTTGACGACATGGAACACAGAAAGTGGAGCTTGCATACCTCTATAAACGAAGAGTTAGGCAGTAAACTGCGACAAGCACTTCGATCACTTCTGTAAGGTGATATCAAGCTAGCAATGCAGATCAAGCCAGCATCTGCAAATAGCTTTGCTATTTCTCCTAAAAAGAACAACAGAAGCAGTAATCAGTAGTAAAGCTCAGTTGTGTGGAAACTGGTGATCAAGTGCAGAGAGATTTCAGGACAGAACGTACCTACTCTGCGTATGTTTTCAGCACGATCCTCTGCTTTGAAGCTGAGGTCCCGGTTCAACCCATGCCTGAGATTATCGCCGTCCAGGACGTACGTCAGATGGCCTCTAATGTGCAACTCACGGCTCAGCGCACATGCGAGCGTACTTTTTCCTGTGACGGGTGTAAGGATCTTCTTAAATTTCAAAGGCTAAGCAAATTCAGTCTGTGAACAATTGGATAGGATTAGCTAATGCAGACCTGAACCGCTTAGACCAGTGATCCACACAACACAACCCTTCTGGTTCAGCAAATTCTGTCTCTCATTCTGCCCAATGGGGCAGTCATGCCACAGGATATTTGTCGATTTCCCAACAGTCGAAGTCAAGAGCGTGCTGATCCCTGTCAAACCCATGAAACTCTGAGAATGTTGAACTTGTTTTTTTTTGAAAAACAGAATGTTCAAAATAGCATGAAAAAAAATATCAGTGTTTAATTATGACTGTTAGGTGTAGGATAAGCAAGTCAATTATGACACATTTAACATAATCATCCTAAATAGTCATGTTATGTTGACCCTACTAAACTTTTGCAGCCATGGTGATTCCAAGCCTATCATAACTTTTCCATCAAAAGTAGGGTACTAAACAAAGCCAGCAAAAAACAAGTTCTGTTAAAATCAGTTCTGCAAATATTGTTTTTTTCTCTGTAATGGGCAAACCACGAAGAAAACTGGGAAATCTTAATTTTCCTAAATAAAGTGGTGATGGATGAGTCATGCAGCCATTATAATTTATCAAGTGGACTTGACATATGACAACTCAGTACTACCGCCCAACTGAATTTATTAAACGGATGAGTACTCTGGAAACGTTCGCTACCCCTTTGCTATCCTAAAACAGTTCGCATAAAAAGAGAAACACAGCTAAGATATGGCAAATTAGCCTGAACTGAATCGTGTAGTTCTTTTGCAGTCCTGTACGACACCGAAATCGATTGAGATCGATGGTACAAGGACTATAATGATGAGTATTATGATATAGAACTACTGCCTAGACAGCGACTTGCATCGGCAGTTCATACCCTTGCTCATTGACACTTAAACTCTGTATTGCATAGCCTTCCTTGATTCGTAACTGATTTATGTGTTTCAGTCATAGTAAATACCCGTAGAGGCAAGTCATTCTGGAGATGTAGGATTTGGGACACATTCTGCAAAGTGTATTTAAAAAAAGTCCAAGAACTGCAGGACTTTTCAGAAATTTTCAGATGTGCTATGCTGCTCATGTTGTGTCTACTCTGTACCAGCCCTTGTTTCAAGGAACAGAGCAGTGAGAGTTTGGTGAGTGAGTGGTGGCAATAACAGATCAGCTCGCTGTCAGAGTCACACAGATTCTATACTAATAGATTGCAATCATTTTCGTCCTGTAAATTAAGTACTCTAATTTGTTTGTTGCAATCGGCCAATCGCAATCGAATGCAATACGCATCAGGGATTCAGGGCTGTACAAATATTATCCTATAATAGGTCACGTGTTCCGCATGGATGGGTCATCCGTTATGTCTCAATATGACTGAAAAATCAGCTTCACCTACCGTACGGCGTTGTCGTTATAAGTACAACTTTTGGTTTGAGGATGAGTGAGTCCATTACTGTTTTTTGTTGGGAAAACGCGTGAGTCCATTACTGTAAGCTTTATACTGGATTAATGTCCCTGGTAAACTTTTGCAACGCTGGTGATTCCTAGTCTTCACTAACATTTTCATCAAAAGTAGGGTACTAATCCAAGCTAGTAAAACAGATGTCCACTAACAATCAGTGCTCCATTCTAGAAAAAAAAAAAGAAAATGGCGAAAAACAGGTGAAGTCCCGGTCGTGAAAAAAAAATGCCACTCTCAGACTTGAAAAAACTGACAAATCTTAGTTTACGTAAATAAAGTAGTGATGGACGATATGGTATTGAAGTTTATTAGGGGAGCCGGACGTATGACAACTCTGTACTACCACCCAACCAAAAATTTCGTCACCAATTTTTCTCATCTTTGGTAAACGTACAATCAATCAAATGGCCAAGGAGATCCTACCTATGGCAGAATAATATTATTCAAGTTAATGTCAAGGATAATTACGCATTGTACTGTAGGTGCTGAGCTGACAGCATAGACAACCTGAATTCACGAGCTCTGAACATGCTGTCATTTTGAGATGAACGCCTACAGTGATCACCAACCGAGTAACAGTTTCTATAAAGCCATCGAACTCCAAGATAGGAGCACTATAATGATGAGGATTATTATGACAGAACAATTACGTAGACATTGCTCCCATTGCCCACTGACACTGAAACTCTGCTTTGCCGAGCCTTCATTGATTCCTAACTGGTTTATGTGTTTCAGTCATAGTTATAGTTTATTTTATGCAGAGCTAAATCATGGTGTAGAGACTTGGGACACAATTTGCAACTTGTATGGATCCACATAAGGATCTTTTTTTCTAAACTGAGGTCACGGGTTCTAAGTCCTGGAAACAGCCTCTTGCCGAAATGCAGGAAAAGGCTACGTACAAAAGACCCAAGTGGCTGGACTGTTCCCCAGACCATGCGCAAGAGCTACGTGCAATTGGGCTGGCCTTTTAGACGTGCTTCTCTTGTTGTACAGCAACAATATGGCATGAGGTCCCATTCAGTGATCAGCAGGCTGGAGAATCCTATGAACATGCTGTCATTTCAAGATGAATGCCTACATCACCGAACCGACCAACAGTTTCCCCGCGATGCTGAAATGAACCGTCGAGTTCTTTTCTGTCTTTGACGACCCCGAACAATTCGTTGATGGAAAGACTATAATCATGAGTATTATGACAGAACTACTACATAGATAGTGCCTTGTATCACCACATCCCCTTGCCCATCAATACCAAAACTCTGCACTGCAGAGCCCTTGTTGATTCCTAACTGATTTATGTGTTTCAGTCATGGTAAATACACGCAGTGAAATCATTGTGTGGGGACTTAGGACACATTTTGCAACTTCTATGTATTCATCAACATGTCCCCAGAACTAGATGATTTTTCTGAATTTTCAGATGTGCGGTGCTGCTCATGGTGTGCCTGTCTGTACTGTAGCTGCCCTGCTTTCAAGGAACAGAGGACAGTGCGTGGTGAGTGTGTGGTTGCAATAACAGCTCAGCTCGCTGTCAGCGTCACAAGGGCTGATAAATCGCAATCATTTCCGTCCCATCCATTCATTGTGATACTCAATGATTTGATTTGTTGCAGTCGCAATCGAATGCAATGGGTATCATGGATGGGGCTGTACAAATATATATACTAAAGGTCATGTGTTCGGCATGGGACAGACGGTGTCCCTGAAGATCACTGAATCAACCAACAACCCATTTCGAGGCCATTAATTAATGTTCATCTTTTATTCTTGCCGGAATTGAGAACTCTAGAAAATGATTTATCAGTAATACTGTCGAAAATAGTTCACCTTGGTGTGGTTTCGGCATCCACACTACAAGACAGAGCATTGCAACCCGTTTCTGCAGCAACAGTATTCTCTACTAATTGCCTTTGTAAATGAAACTGTACTAGGATTAATTAGTATACATGGACTGTCGTTTTTAATTGGCGGTGAAAAACGTGAGTCAGATTATATGATCCAGCTGCAGTGAATAAAAAAACTGAATACAGGATTCGATAATCTGGGTTTCCATTTCCTGCTACCAACCAACAAAAAGAGCAGATTCTCTCCCATGCAAAAAAGAAAGAGATGGAACCAGTTATCGGAATCTGTACCTGCGACGGCCGACCCACCATTAACGGCATCCGCCGTCCGCCTCTCGCTGGCGGCCGCGGCCACGACGGTGCTGGTCGTCGATCTCTCCTGCCTCGCAGCGACGAGCCTGGCGCCGGCGCCGGCGGCTCTTGGTAGACCGCGGGCGCCGCCAGCGTCGACAACCGGCCTCCACGTCCTCGTGTCGCCGGCAATGGCGGCGCTGGCGGTGGCGCTCGGCCGTGGAGGAGCCCTCGCGAGCATGGTGGCCGTGGGCGCGATGGAAACGTGGCGTGGTTTGGTGTATATATGGCCACCGTGCAACTGGGCCGAACTACATACGCGCGGCTAAATATATACACGGAAGGACGGACGCGGCTCGATCGTATCGATGGGTACAAATGTCAAATGTGCGTGGCAACGTGTCAAGGTCAGGCCAAGCTAGCATGTTGTGTTTTACGTAGCATGTGAGGAAAATTTCGTCAGCTTTTGTCGAGTTCTTATGTCACCGTGTCCGCTTGGGCTTGGAACCATGGATCAAGCTGCATGGAATCGATCTCTTGGATCATGGACGCGGCTAAGGATTATTTTGTTACTAGTTTTTATTATGTTTTATTATTATTTGGGGTATTCAGTTAAGGCCTAGTTTGTTTTTATAGGAATGGCCCGGAACACAGCTTGATCCGCTCGGATTGACATGGCCCCGTTTGAATCCATTTCAAGCCAAGATTAGTCGTTCGGTTAGATTTGGCCCAGAACAAAACTTGGTTAATCTAGATCTTTCTCCTCCCAATTTGACCTAGAACGAAACCGGGGCCTTATAGGTCCGGAACGGAACTTGGCTGACGGCCCGGTTCCAATGGCCACTCAGTCATGGCCTAGATCAGATATGGGCCTATCACAGATACAAGTGCTACCGAACAAGGCCTTAGTGATCTATAATTTTTAGAATTCGTTAAAAAATTCTGATAAAAATAAAGTTATGTTGCAAGAAAATTAAGCTTCAAATCACTATGCTGAGTTCTCGAACCGTTTGGAATTGTACACTGTGGAGGGACTTCTCTACAACAGAGATTCTGTAGGGAAAAAGGACTATACAAGTGGGTTCTGCAAATCAACAATGACTTGTATGTACGATTTGAAATTGAAATTCCTGAGTAGACTGTTGCTACAAGAACTTTATACGGAGCAATATTCGAATTACTGGTCTACCGTTTGTAATGACCCGAGCAGGTCTAGGCCTCGTTTAGATGCGCGAATTTTTTCAACTCCGACACTGTATCACTTTCATTAGTATTTGGTAATTATTGTCCAATCATAAACTAAATAAGCTTAAAAGATTCGTCTTAGAATTTATAACTAAACTGTATAATTAGTTATTTTTTATCTACATTTAATGCTCCATACAAGTGGCTAAAAATTGATTTAACGGAGAGAGAGAGTGAAAAAACTTAGAACTTTAAAGATATCTAAACAAGGCCCTAGTCTTAGGATATGTTTCATACAGATGGCTAGTAGTAGTTGAAATAAAAAAATGGCCTGAAATAGCTACGCTTGGTTACGCAAGTAGAGCTAGTTTGGATTTTTTTTTTTTTAGCGAGCTGGTAATTAGCCCATATATGCAAACGGACTCTTAATAATGCTTGCTCCAATTTGAATTGCACTAAAAACGGGAAACAGCCATTTGAAGTGGAAATCGTCTCATGCCCTATTCTAGTTTAGGTGATCCAGTCGTGCCCGTTGGTTCAAAATTGTGGGCAGGTTTAGTGAACCTGAACGTAAGTGACTCATAAAAGAAGCATAAATATGAAGTTCACTTCCTCGTTTGACCGTTAAGGCCACCAGCGACAATATATATATTAATTCGTTTTCATTCACGCCAAGGTTAACGATGCATTCGACTAGCAACAATATGCAGGTGCAAAAGTGACAGCACAATCATGGCTGATCTACTGAACATTGTCACACTAATGTTTGCTACTGTGGCAACGATTTGTGTAGAGGCTTGGGACACACTAATGGGCGGTTTGTAAGGTGAGTCAAACTATTTTATACTCCTGCTGCAGTGAATGAACAGAATAAACAATTCCGTAATCTAAGGTTTCCATTCCCTACTACCAACCAACAGAAAAAAAGAATACACCTTACCTGCCACGGCCGACCCATTAGCTGCCTCTGCCATCGCCGGCTCCGATCCCTGCACCGCCGCCCTCCTCTCGCCGGCGGCCGCCGCCACGACCGTCGTCCTCGGCCTCACCGCAACCAACCTGACGCCGGCGGCTCTTGGTCGTCCGGGCCACCTCGCCGCTCCTTGTGCAAAGCCAACAGGCCCCCACTCGTCGCCGGCACCGGCAGCGCCAGTGGAGCACGGCCGGGGAGGAACCCTCGCGAGCATGGTGGGCGCGATGGAAACGTGGCGGGGTTTGGAAACGGCAGCGATCGAGCTCCAACGCCTTAGGTATGTATGTATGTCTATATACGAACGGACAGACACGGGGTCGACGATCGGTGTACAGGTGTGTGTGCCAACGTGGCAGGCCAAGCTAGCTTGTGTGAGGAAGAGAGCGATCGACCCGTGCTATTTATGGCACCATGTCACAAGCAAACGTCAGCTTTAATCAAGTTTTACGTCGCCGTACGTGTCAGAAGTACGAACACGCTGGCTGCTTGGATGTTTGGATCCGAACACGGCCGCTCTTTTATTTCATTTGACATTCTCTTCTTCTTCTAATATAAAGATATGCACGTTCGTGGGTATTCGAGAAAAAAAAAGAATTGTTGTGAGTTTTGTACAGGTTGCTAAAATTCCTTGTGAAAGCTCTGTGGCAAGAAAATGGAGCCTCGAATCATCAGATTTCAATCGATTTCACACGTGTATCATTAAGGAGGGCCGAAAGAGCTGGCTATCATGATGTTTGAGTTCTCTCGTACAATTTGAAACTGTAGGCTTCTGAGTGGACTTCTCTACACAAGCAATTCGGGGATTTGCATTTCAAAATACGATTTGAAATTCTTGAGTCCTATCAGAATTTCTTGTGCTCTAAGCTGACTCTTAGTTTTTTTAGAAAAGAAAATATATTAATATTCTAACTTCTGCATCGACTGATGCAACTTTGCACGAAAAACTCAGCCAATTTTGAAGTCGACGGGAACAGAAGCTTGCCCTGTTCTAGTTTAGATTGCAAATCCCCTGGTGCAGCCTGTTGGTGGTTAAAATTTGTGGGCAGGTTCACTGAACGTGAATTCCTGTCGAGATAAGTTGCACGCGTGCATGGACTCTTCTTTGGATTCATTCTTTGGCATCTTAACAACGAGATGCTTTCCAAGTTCGTTCCACAGGAAAAAGAAAAAGAAAAGAAAAGGTGATGCCTTCTCTTGCTGGGATCAACGAGCTAAAGGCACCCAAAATGCTTGCGTCACTATTAGATTGACGTTCACGTCCATGTGATTACTGTAATCATTCTTGATTAGAGTCTATTATTATATATGTGAACGTGAACGTCAATGTAAATTTAAAGATTTGCTTCATAGCAGGGGCGAAGCTAAGGCTTGTCACTGGGGTTCGCTGACCAGACGGGTTTTTGAAAAAGAAAACTAGACTCGATGTATACGATTGTTATTTCGTCCTAATGACCCGGCCTTGCTTCAGCCAAGACCCAGTGATTTTCCAGCCTTGCTTCCTACTGATTATCAGCCACAATTAATAATACTAGGTTTCTTTAAGAACACCTATTGGCTACTTGACGTATAAACACCTCATATTTAATTACAGTTGTAAGAAACTAATACTAGCCTCTTTCAACAAATAAAAGCGGAAGTACTGAAGTCTGGAAAAGGGCACGAGTGACGCGTTACGCAATCAGAGGTCCCCTTTGTGAGCAAACACTCATCAGCCAGTACCCTTGCCTAGTGCATGCCAAATGTTTCTCAACTAAATAAAAGAACAAAAAAGTTTCATGGTGGCCACACACATCCATGCGTTGGACAGCTCGGTACCCAATTAGATTAGGTTCTGAGATCCCTTAACAAACAATGTTTTCGTACCTTAACAAAGAAGTTATCTTTAGTGAATGCAAAGCAGTTTACCTTGTGAGATCAGTGCAGACTGCAACAGGCAGTTATTTACTTTGCACCAACCTCCCATGTTACATTACATGATCTTGCTAGAATTAAGCCTACAAGAGGAAATTCGGTCTGAGAAATAGGCAGTGAAACCATGCTTGTCTTCTCTAGCAGGAATATAGACCACTTTCTACGTGGCAAACATGCATGAAAATCGGCACAATGCCAGATGATTGATGAAACTTTGGTGATCCATTGCCCCAAGCAATGCATATCCACTATCATAGTGCCGGCAGCACTACTGGTCTCGCGTTCTGACACTTTCTGGTTTCAGCTACTCTTCTTATGCAGGAGTTTTTTCTTTTTTTTTTTTTTGTTTCCTTTTGCGATTACCATGGGCATTTTTATGTGCCATGGTCCATGTAGACACAGCTGCTCTGTACGCGCAACAGCAGGTGTGGTTATTCTAGTTCCATCCATGGTTAAAACTGCACATTGTTTTCCTTTTGGTTAGTCAGGAATCTCGACCTCCCCTGGCCTTCGGTTTTCCAGGCAGAGACATGATCTCATCATCATAAGCTGTAGATGTCTTTGCTACATTTTTCAATTTTTATATGACAAGGAAACCCATGGTCCAATTTTTATTTCAAAAGAATTCGATTCTTGCTCATACTTCCAAGGAGCAACTGAAGAATGTATAATCATGGCTAATTTACAGATTAAAGAACAGATGGACCGTGTTGGTAGCAACACAGCTCTAGCTCCCATCATTCTGATCAGTTCAGACATTCTTTTCGGACAGTCATGAATGCTTCACAGCAACATTTGGATTGAGGTCCATGCTCATGTGGTTATAGGCAAGAGGTGCGTACATCCATGTATCTTCCGAGCTCAGTAGCTGTTACAGAAAAAAATGGGAAGGTAAATGAGAGCCATGCTTCTGCACATATAATTACTATCTTTAAAAGCAGAGTGTACAATGCTCGGTTCTCCCAAACTTAATACGTATATAATAACATGATTGAGAACTAGAATTATGATGATGAGACACCAAAATCTGGCTTAACTCAGACACCAAAAAAACTACCTTTATTTGGAGCTGCAGGAACTTGACGTACTGAACTGCTTCCTCCAGCATAGTGCCCATGTCAACCTGCAATTGCAGAACAGCGTATGTTCAGTGTAAACACAAAAATTCTGTGCAAACTACTGGGCCTAAAAAACGCAATCTGATAGCAAAAAGGTGTGAGGATCACTAAATACAAAACAAAATAGCTTACTTTGATTCCATTAGGAATTAGCTGCTGTAGCGTCCTTAGTTTTCCATTGATCCTATCTCTTCTCCTCTGTCATATAGTATGACTAAGCCGTCAGAAAACAAAAGCTGCACATTCAGTGATCATTGTGAAATGAACACTGAGTAGTTCTGACCTTTGCGTAAATGCTCTGTGAATCCTTTGAGGACCGACTACGAACTCTTGAACTGGTACTTTGTTCCAGAACAATAGATTCCTCGCATGCACCAATTGAATCATCTTCAGAGCTGCAGCCCCAGGAACAGCTCTGATTGACAAGCTCAGTATTAATCTCATCAGCAGGAGCAATTGAGCTTGACCTCGATACCTACAAAAATTGTACCAAACGGTCAGAACAGCCTTTTTCTTGACAACACATGATGTCATGAAAGTTGAAGTACGAAATCAAACTTCACTTACCAGGGCAGTGGTTCGTGGTTTCTTGGAAATCTTACTCTTCTTATTCTCATCCATAAGACGTGCCCTCTTGTTGCCTGTAACTTCATTAGTAATTGGAGCGAAGACCTGACTCTGGTGATCAAAGCACCAAACCGCACCAGTATTCTGACATTGTTCTTTATCGGAGCAGTCATTTTCATCAAGTGGAAGGAACAAGGTAGTAGGCAACACGCTAGGTTCAACACAAGAACTAGTGCTGCTGTTAGGAGAAGAAAGGCAGGAATCAGCATTGCTGCTGCTCCAAAACATGGACTCCAGGTGAGAAATCATCTCAGATTCCTCGCTCCAAATGGATGCACAATTTGCTTCCATTCTGCTGACAGAACCTTCAATTCTACACTCTAGTATTCCAAGTTCTGTGGCAAGAGTTCCTTGTAATATGTCTGTGAACACAGTACAGGCAAGGGGCACATTTATACCACACTATTGGGGAATAGTTTCAGATTTAAATTTGACTCGAGTTCCATCCTAATCTTAATAAGAGTATAATGATAACTAAGCGACAATAGTTTATGCCTGATGCACCACAACTCGATCCCTCGTGATCTTCCTGCTCGGATACTAAAAAGGTCGCATGTGAAATCATTTGCCTGTTGAGTTAAATTAAGAGGCAACACTATCTCATTGTGTACCAAAGGATCCAAGAGAATCATGGTGTCATAAATTCTTCAGTTGAAAAGAGGCACCGATTAAATGATCCACATGATAAGCAACTGGACTGACAAAATATAAGACTAGGAGCTGGACAGAATAAGAAAAATGGGTGTAGCTGATCATGGGGGAGAAGTGCTGGGAGTTCATTAAAAAATGGAAATCTCAGCTCATTTTGTTATCCTGAACATTTTTTTTTTCTGGTGGTTTCTCACTTGTGAGAAACATTCATGATGTGCAACATGCCTACTGCAGGGCTGAAGCGTTACAACTAAAATATAGGAGTGTGCATGATTGAAACACTTCAGAATAACAGAAGATCATTAACAGGATAAATGCAAAGGCTAACCTAAGCAGAATCAAGTCATTAAGTCAATCACTATGTGTGCTCCTTTTTGTTCTAAAAAGAAGAATAAGACATGCACCATTTTTCGTATTAAGCATGACAAACAAAGCTTCTGGGGTGGCATCCAGGTGATTAACATGGGGGCTGCAGAAACATATTGGCAATTTGACCCACAGAACACGACAAAGAACTATGACTAATCGTCTTCAGCCTGCATCACATAATACATAGCAAGCTGTCCTAAAGTTAGGTGCAGCCCTGGAAGGATCATCCAGACATTAATGACCCACGAGCAATCAGTTTTATGCCACCCGATTACAGATGGAAGAAGAATATTAAATTAGCTGAATAGTCCGGAGTGCAGAGATCCATTCATGGCAAATGGGACTGCAAATGGGACTGGCCTTTTTTATGAAATGACAAGAGAAGCAATGCCAGATATCATGAGAATGAGAACACAAAATAATGCTATGCCAGATACATGAGAACTCAAAATAATGCTACTCCAGATATCATGAGAACACAAAATTAAGCAATGATACAGATATATAGGGCAACTGGATCATGCACACTTTAATTAAGAAGCAACATCACATCATTTTGCCAAACTGTGTATATTCAACTGAATTATGCACCCAAGCCAGCACAAACATGTATGGCAAGTGAATCATGCATGTGTTTATAAGGATATAACATCCAGCATCAATGAGGACTAAGAATCCAGCTAGCTTTTGAACTAGATGTTTAGGATTACATCAAATCATTTATATTCATCCAGCATTCAACAACATTATCACCGCAATAAAAAAATAAAAAAATATAGCTAATTTCTGGTGTAAGAAGACCAAACGTAAATGTTTCCATTGTGCAACAACAAAATACAAATGCAATCCTAAACACTACAGCTTTTATGCACTCATGACTAAGTAAACAATCACATTACATCACAGCAGCAGATATTACCCCCATGGTGACACACATGGAACAGAGTAATAAGAATATTACAGCACAGCTGCAGGAAGTATTTCATCAGTATTGGAAAAGCATGGTAACCATTCATAAACAGGTGCATGAAACCTTTTGTCGATTCAGAACAAAAAGAAACATATTTGAAACCTTACTCAAACAAAAACAAAATTGAAACATATCAAGGTCAATATTCTCCTCTGGGCTCCGCATGAATAATTCAGCTAGTCAGGGTCAATCAGCAGAAATGATTCAGCTAGCCAGTTCCAATACCCAAGAAGTATTGAAAATTAAAA
>CM041633.1:49062099-49138343 GCA_023333625.1 Bothriochloa decipiens | reverse complement strand
CGGAGGAGGACGAAGGCGATGCGGGGCCCACCTGTCGGCGGCAGTGCACGAGGGAGCGGACGCGAACGCGCGGGCGTGCGGTCGAGCGACGCGGCTGTGCCTGGCTGGGCCGGCGGCCTGCGGCCCAAGAAGAGGGACGGCGCGCGCGAAGCTGGGCCGAGCGGCCAGAAGGAGAGAAAAGAAAAGGAAATCTCTTTCCACTTATTTGAATCATTTTCAAATACAAATTCAAATGTATTTTGAATTCCAAAACAAATTCAAACATCACACAAGAAAAATATGCACCAGCATGAATGCACAAACATGTTTCTACCATGTTGCAACTTCATTTTCATAAAAGCATTTATTTTGCCATTTATATATCCACCCCAAAAAAAATCATTTTGACTATTTATATATATATTTTTGGAAATTGAAAACTAGGGTGTTACAATACTAAAAGTATCCATTTGTAAATGAGTTTGTTTGTTGTTTGGTCTACCAAGCGTTGGACTACTGATTCAACCTAGCCCAATGGATATTTGCTAAACATGTTGCGTGTGTCAAGTCGTCTCAAGTGTCTGGAATTTACTTTCAGGAATTCTAGAAACTATCTTTGAGTGTTTTGCATCACGTGTTGTAGACTTGTGGAAACGAAGAAACACTTAGAATAATAGTTGTGGTCAGCAAAACAATAAATGAAGGAAATTGTCAACATTTCTAGGGAATCTTAACTTGTAAGTGACATGTTGCTATTTTATTTCATCATGCACCTACAGTCCATCACTTTCAGTGAGCTAATACACCTTTACTTTGTTTATTACTACCCTATGTGCTTAGCAAAACATCAAACCACAATCTAACCTTCATGTGACGCAGCCCTTCGTCATGATGTAACATTGGTTAGGAAACAGGATTAACCTTCATGTGGCTGAAATTTCATTAATCAATTTCCAAGCTGCTACAAAGGATCAAATCTTCTAATAAAAACCAATCCAAAATTGGTACTTTGACAATAAAGGGCCACATAATTCAATATGATGTACAATACTTTCCCTATCTGAAATATAACATCAAATAATTCAAAATTTATTTCAAATTATAAGGTTTTAGGGAATTGACTACAGTCACATGCATACCTATCATTAATGACTATTCTCAACACAGACACAAAGAGTGAAATAATGGAGAAAATTGTTGTTTAAGAAAAATGTCATAATGTTCCATCAAAAAAAAATGTCATAATTGAAAGTCCCTAGTTTGGTTTTGGCTAATTGATAAAATCTTAGGACTAACCTTGTTTCTAAGTGGATGATTTAGGTAAGGTGATCCTTGCCAAGTGAAGCTCATTGCGAATGAGTCATGACATGGAGTCATGTGAACCAAAGGTGAAGATCAAGATGGGGCTTGGTTCGATGGACTGGTTGGACGTGTGAAGGGCAAGTCGAGGCTTCGAAGCGAAGGACCATGCGTGGTGAAGCTTAGGCAAGACTTGACGCCGATGGACCATGTCAACAGTGAAGAGTAAGCATGGTCGAGATTGACGGACCAAGGAGGTTACATGATGACGTGGAGTGTCAAATATCATGTGGAGATTTGACGGTTGATGGAAAAGCAAAATGGGCTCAAGGCAAATGTATAACCTATAGGTCAATTTTGTTTTGCACTCAAGACACCATAGAGGGCGTGAGTGGTTTAGGATCGATAGCCAAACTATGAAAAGGGGATATCTTTGGTAATTTGGTTCATGAGTTCCACTAGGTCAATACTTCATGTCGATGCATTAGGATCTAGTGTGCGATGAAAATCCTTTGAAAAATGTTTGGAAAATGCTAACACACAAGCACATGAAGATGTACACTTGGTGGTGTTGGCACATTTGCAAAGGTGGATGGTATAGCGTTTGACGACGGCGTGAAAACGGTGTTTTACACGCATCAAACATGTCTGTGGAAGTGTGCCAGACACTGGGGTGCGGCGTCCGACGCGTTGATTGTTGGCTGAGGCGAGGCAGTGTGTTTTTGAACGCGTCGGACGTTGACATCTGCATCCGACGGTTTTGAGTGCCACGCGTCCGACGCGCGTCAGACGGAACTCAGAGAGGACTGCAAGTTGAGCTGGTCGGCGGACGCTGGGGAGCAGCGTCCGTCGGTGGGTCCAACGACAATATTTAAATTGGCTGACTGCGCGCGAAAATCGTATGAGCGTTGGACGCATCCAACGCTGTCCGTCGGACGACGGTGTGACTCTCGGCTGTTTCAACCTAGTTGCTTGGCGCACACAAAATGAACGCGTCCAACGACCCCGATAACGGTCAGTTTGTGGGCAACGACTAGTTTTTGATGTTGGGGGCTATAAATAGATGTTGGCTGGGACATGTCCATCTCTCTTTACTTTCTATATATATCCTATAGAGCTGAAGTTTTGCCCACCTACTCATTCTCTCTTGCTTGATTGCTAACCTTGAGTGAGATTGAGTGATGATTCAAAGTGCATTTGCATGAGTTGTTTCATCTAGTGGCACTTGCGAGTCGTTTGGCCGGTGGATTTCTTGTTACTCTTAGAGAATACCACTCCTAGCCGGCTTGGAGGTTGTTGCAGGCATTAACAAGAGAAGATGATTGTTCTTGGCCACCTCTGGTGTGATTGTGAGAGGTTTTTGAGCTTTCCTCGGCGGAGCGTGAAAAGCTACTCTAGTGAAATGCGCGTGTCATTGAGCTACCTCACTTGAGAGTGGTGTCTTGCGGTGCTCTTGCGAGAGCTTACCTTGAGAGGCCTTGACTTGTGAGTCAAGAACTCGGGAACCATCTAGGTGTTAGTCGACACAACTGGAGACTATCTTATCGGTGCACAAGTGAATTCAAGGTGAACAAAAATCATTGTGTTCACTTTGACTCCTAATGATTGGTCTTCGTTGTCACTGTTGTCATCGTGATTGATTAGATATCATCTCGGTGATTGGCAACATCTTCTCTTCACCGTCGGTATAACAATCATTATCATATCTCTTGTATTTACAATCATAGCTTATCTTGCTTAGTTTGTGTAGATATAGTTCTCTAGCTTGTTCACTAGAATAGAAAGTAGTGACATAACACTTGAGTGACATAAAGATCATAGAATATATTAAAATTTTTATTAGGAGGCTTGCTCACCATCTAGACTGGTAAAACCATGTTTACGCCGTTTGTTATACTAATCAAGTTTTGCCTAATGATTTGTATATTTTTTTAGTAGACTATTCATCCTCCTCTGGCCATTTAGGACCTTACAATAATCATTCTAGAACAACCAAGACCACATGTATTTGAATTTGACTTACAAATATTGACTAGGTAAAGTTATATGTATTCCAAGTTGATCGGTTCCTGGATCCTCTACTACTGTCAGGACAATTGAATAATTTCTCTAAAAAAACCGGCACTGGTATCGCATAGGTCAGGCGGCAACTTGTGGCTATGAAAGAACCTATGGATGCATCCAAACATCAAAATCAAATCTTGTCTTAATCCAATCTAAATAAGTACAGCCTTTCTGCCAAACATCAGCAAACAACATGAGTGGAAAAATCAGAGCATTAATCAACGAGATTTACAGACAGCGACATGGCTGACGTCATAGCATGGTTTCAAGCTAATCTGCACAGTAGTGCCTATTTCATATCATGGTCTTGTCCAAATCAATGGGATAATCATATACATTAATTAATTCGCTTAGCTCATAAAATTGAGAAAAGCCAGGAAGATCAAAACATGCCACCAACTACTCTCCTGCATCGATCAGATCATGACTCTAGACAACCCAATCACATTCGCGAATCTCTCATTGTATATACCTCAATCATGGCCTAGTAATTTATACTTTGGATCCAACCTTCTTAACTTTCGACTGTTGGATCCTGTATTAGAGACAAAAAAAACCAGGCTAGGTGGCCTGCTCTGATGTATGACTGATATAAGAAAAATTAGGACCATAAAGATACCAAATTGCCACGGAGAATACAGTTTACACTGCTAGTAGGTAAAAGTAGATTTTTTTTTTGTTGGCAGTGTAAATTAGTGCTTCATGTTTAATTATCATCTGTGCATCTGATCCTTTCGAACTAACAAAAAGTACTAACAAGAAGTTTTTTTAGCCATGGTTAGTTTACTTTTCCTGGATTGTCAACTCGAAGAAAACTTGCCATGATTACTTGATAACCTACTAAACAAATCTTATCCTGGCAGAAGCACGATTGCTGCTAAACTAATGTTTGTAGGAGCTGTCCCAATCGTTCAGTAGCTTTGTTTTTCATGCGAAGCAGATATCTTTGACTTAGGCTGATACTATATACAACATACAACATATAAAAGGAGTTGGACAATTGGTAATGACAGTACTAATCCTCTTCCCATGTGAATATGAGAGATCTAACCACAGCGCTAGTCTAGTTGTCTCCCCAATGATTCCTCCGGAGTAGTGATAACTTCACAAATAAACAATCAGCAATCGAAAACTAGGATTGGTTACACGTCCCAAAACAAGAACTCTATCAAGTATATATGGACAAACCAACGACACACAAAAGTACAGAAATATATCGTTCCCAAAACAAAAATTGCTTAATGTCATATTATTTAAAAAAATCAAATTCTTTTTTTGAAGATGCCACCATCTATTTTTATTTTTATTATAGGTGCTCAAAATAATCTGACATTAGCACAGAAATCAAGGCGACAAATATATACAAGGTCAACCTATGGAAGCATGATTGAAGCACAAATGTTGGGGACGCATAGGATTTTGAGGCTGGACAGAGATGATTGAGAATAATACGGCAGCTGAGGGTCCTGGGCTGCTCCCTGATTATGTTAGGCCTATCCTTTCCTTGGCACTACATGGAAGCATCTTTGGCACACTAAGATACACGAGGTGATTGGCCGGAGGAGTTTTTGGATTTGTTTGGCATGCCTCCAACACAGCCCAGAGGCCAGAGGAGAGGAGGGGACCCCACACATGGGCTGTGCTGTGAATGAGAAGCAAGCAAGCTCATGACAACAGGGCTGGGATGGGGAATCTTATATCTCAAATCTAATTCCTGCTCCTCCTTCCCTGCCTCCTTAGCTAGATATAACTGGCCATGCCGGCCGGCTTGCCTCCCAGCAGAGACCAGAGCTTCTTGGCCTTCTCTGCTTCCCTGTTCTTGTTCTTGAAACAAGAGTTAAGTTGGAGATAGAAAGAGAGATTTCCCTTTCTGCTTCTGTGTTCTTGTTCTTGAAACCGGAGATCCTGAAAAGAGGTGAGCATAGAACTGCGTCTCTGTTCTTGTCCAGATGTCCTCTGTTTTGTTCAGAGTCCATAGTGTTCTTGTTTTCCTAGAACTATTCTCTGAAAATTCTGAAATTCCAGATCATAATTCCAATTTGCAGCATAACTGATGCTGAAATTCTTGTGAAACAGAAAAGAGACGGAGAAACTGTTCAGATAAGGGGGATCGGCATGATGAACTTTCACCAAGACATGGACAGGGAGCAGATGAGGACCGCTATCCTCAACCAAGAACAGATCTTTAGACAACAGGTACTATAACTTTAACCAATGGCACATTTGATCTGTGGTTTGTATACCGCAAAATGTGCTGAATTACCTCTCTACATCTCAACGAGCAACCGAATTTCTCACGCCCTCTGCGTGCCTACTGAATCAATCAATCAGGTACACGAGCTGCACCGGCTGTACCATGTCCAGAAGCAGCTGATGCAGCAGGCACAGACGACTGCTCCGGCGAGCCGTGCTACGGCACCGGTAGTCGTCGACGTCAAGCCAAGACCACAGCAACTGGACATCTGGTGTGCCGACAAGGGGATGACAACTCCCCAGCAGAAGATCAACAGCTTCACCAGCTGCAACAAGGCCACAGCACCAACCCCTGCGTCTGCACTGGCCGAGGAATGCAACCTTGAGCTCACGCTGGCAACGGGACCAAGCAGCAGCAGCAACAGCAGCTGCGACGCCGAGAGGCGGCAGGGGAAGCGGCTCAAGGCGTCGTCCAACTCCGACTCCGGTGCGACGACGGTGTCGTCCACGTCGACGGACTCTGACCTGGCGCAGTTCAGGGAGGTCAACGCGGCGACGCCGGTGAGGTTTCACGGCGAGGTTGGCCCACGGAGGATGGACGAGATGGGGCAGGGTCCGTGGATGTACCAGTGCCTCAGCCTGAAGATGGCGTGATGATGCTGGGAGTAGTTTGTGCTGTATGTAGGATTTGGGGATTTGGGGTTGTAGAGTTCAGAGGGAGACCGAGCACGTGTTTGTGTTACATGCACAACTGTACATCACAGAGGTGTTTCACCGGATAAAGAGAAAAAAAGAGGTAATTTGTTGCAGCAACACCGCAAGTGCTATTCACATCGTCGATAATTTTTGTTGGTCTAGTCCATCCCAGTGCATTAGCTAAGACACGTAAGAGCAACTCCACATGTTTGCTATAATTAACTTGTTATAAACCAATCAATTTAGCGAATTAATAAAATAAGTAGCAACCTCAATTTAATTCTCTCCAAAATATTTTTCTGTATTATCTTGCTATAAACTATGTAAACCCTAAACTATTTCTAATAACCTACTAAACCTTTTTAATGAATAGTTTCCTTGTCTCTCGCCATTTTCTCACATAGAACCTTTTACTTTGTTAAGTTGCTCATGTGTCCAATTTACTCCCATCTCGCATACACTAGATGTGGAGCAGATATAGAGTTTCTCTTGACTACAGAGAATTATGAGTTGAAGAGGATATTTGCCAACATCTTAGGCGCCCTTTTAACAAACTGTTAGAGCAAGGCGACATTTTTTCCATTTATTTTGCTAATGAAAATTGGAAATTGTATAACAAAACTTGGGAGATGATGTAAGTAATTCATCTTTGCTACTCACAACTTATTAAAATTACATATATGTGCATATATTCTATGTTCCTTGTGCGTCTTATTTGTTCTTTTTCCTATCCATACATATAATCTTACTATTACTAATTAAATGCTTAACGTAAATTCTCACCAGATACACTAGGAAAAAAGATAAATGCTACAACAATAATAGCAAAGATGGGTAATTTTCAAGAAAAAAATAAAGTAGATCTAATGCTTACTAACATTCAGTGCAGCTGCATGGAGGGGTAAATCATAGCTACACATTTGTCATTTTTCTCTGGTCAAAATTTTCAAAGCCATCCATTCATTAATAGGATTCTTTAAGAAGAAAAATAACATGAAATTTATACTCAAAAGCAGATTACTACAACAATAAAACAATGGCCAAGAATGAGCGAATGAACATGCCAGTAAATTAATGAACAAAGCAGCAGTAATTATTAATCACAGAACTTGACGACGCCTACAATAAATGGCTGATGCAAGCAAGAAACATTAGCCAATATACATATTCAAGAAATTCGGTTCTAACCTGGCCAGTTCGTGTGGGGTGGTCCAAATTTTAGTATTTCTGTGGAAATGTATGTATGTAGCCCATTATACTTCACAGGAAATTTAGCCCAGCCCAGTAAGGATGAAGCTTTGTGTTGTTCGGTCCTCTATCAGCACAAGCCCATGCTTGTCAGTTTGTTGAGTACCACTAACCAACTTGTTTTTTGAGGGAACTGGAGGGGCAAAGAGCCCCTGCAGGAATTTATTAAAACAACAAACTAGAACAAGTACAACGTCAAAGCAGAGCAATAAGCAAGAACAACAACAAAGAGGAGAGAAAAAAGAACACTCGGGAACCCTGAAAGAAACAAAGAAAACAAGACTGACAAAAACTAGGGATGGAGATTTAGACTGAGCACCCATTGATCAAACTGAGATCTGTCATGTAACACCCTAAAATTTAGACTTTTGAAAATAAAATAAAATGATTTATTTATGTATTTTTTTGTGCTCATGAAACATAGGGAAACAATATTTTTCATTAAATTAAAATTTATCATAAGGTTAGTAACATGGTTGAGCATACATGCCTTTGCATTTGATTTATATGAGTGAGTGAATTTGATCAAAACCCAAAATGGTTTCAAATGATTTTGAAAATGTTCTAGAAAATGGCTTTGAATAAAAGAGCGAAAAGAATCTCTACATCAATCTTTGCCTCCAGCCGAAAGGCTTAGCTTTGCCTGCTAGCCAGATCCTAATTCCCCATCTCGGTGATCCTTTCAGACCTTATGGATTTGCACCCAACCGTGACCACTTCCTCTGCCTACGAAGAGGCTGCAAGTCCAGCTAGGCCAAAGCCGCACAGGCGTGTGCGTTTCCTGTCTCCTTTGCTTCCACGGTGAGTCCAGCCCACGTACGAGGAGGCCACCGTAGCGTCTTTCTCGTGGCCTGCAATGAACGTGAAACCACATCAATATTTGCAAGCCATCACGTCGTCGTATCGATCTATATATGTTTCCTCGCACAAAACCGTGCAGCTCTCAAGCCCAAACTACGCCGCCATCTTTTGCCCTAGCTAGCCTGCTGCCTGCGTTTTGGATCTCACCGAAGTGCAGAGCTCACTGCCGCCCGTCGCCGCTGTTGCCGTCTGTGCTGCCACACCATCAAGGTTCGTCGTCGAAGCAAAGTATGGTGCCTCAACTTCAAGCACCGTCAAGCCGCAGGTCATCCCGTTGAGGTCGACGTCTTCATCCCTTGATTACAAACTTCCGGTAGATCTCATCTGCTCCGCCTTGCCCATTGACTCAACAAGCTAATAAGTCTTCTGAACAGGGCGCCGGCCTGCTATTCGTCTCCATGCAGTTCAGAAGGCCATGCATGTTCATCGCCGTGCAGTGGCGGACCTAGAGAACTACGGAGGGGGTGCGGCTTGCGGTATAACGACAAAGCGTAAGCAGCTTAAATTTTTTTAAGACGTCACCGGATGGGTGAGAGCCACCTGAATTAATTCCATTGATGTCGGCGAGCCGGTGCACGAAATGATGCCATGGAGGCACAAACAAGTCTTAAAAGTTTTACAGCGATCGCTGAGAGCTAGCCATAATTTTAGCATGAATAGTTAAAAACAAGCAATATTAATACACATCAACAATGAAATAGCGGTAATAATATATTTATGCTTAAGGTTTATGAAAATATACAACGAATCCTACAATTATAATAACAAAAGATTGTCGGTGTTGACTAAGCACAAAATTATTACTAAAAAAGAAATAAACCATTCATAAGCAATAAATTTATATACTGTATCGTTAAAAAATTGAAATAGGTGCATTACCTCATATTTGATCTCTTCTTCCCATTAATATTTGATGCTTTTCTTTTCAAAAACCTTTCCATGTTTTCCCTAGCATCCACATGAAAAAGACAGGAACATTTAAAGTTGCTTACTGGAGACGACAAAAGATGGACACGAAAAGGAGGGCGTATTGCTGCTTGCTGCGCTCAACGCCGAGCGCTGGCAGCGGCCGGCGGCAGTGCGCACTGCTTCCGCTTGCTGCCGATCGGAGAAGTCGCGATCGGAGAAGCCGAGAAGACGGAGCGACGAATGAGAAAGAGAAGGCCGCCGTGGGATGCATGCAGTCTATGCGATATGAGTCGAAGCGACGGGAGGGATGTGTACGTGCGTTAATGCTGCTGGTTGCTGGGCTATGGGCTGCTGAGTTGCAACTTGCAAGGAGGAAGCAACTGTGGGCTTTTTCAGCTAGGCTGTGGGTGTGAATATTTGGATTAAGGGGGTGCGGATACGGTGAAGATTCGTATACTATAAAGTACTTTGTATTTTCGTGTGGATACGGTCGCACCCAGTGTCATCAACGTAGATCCGCCCGTGTCGCCGTGTAGCACCTTCATCTATCTCGTATCAACATACCAAGCTGTCGTTGTCCCGCCGAGCTCCGTATCGCTGTCGTACTGCTGCTGGAGTACGTTACGTGAAGCACCATCTGTCCATCTTCCGTCTTGTCCATATTGTGAGCACGTCAGTGCTGTTCTCTTCGTCGGCTAATGGATCAATGGTGAGCACATCTACAGAACATCATCTTGCTCTCTGTTTGTTTTCATAGATCTATTCATGCCTGATCGTCTCCGTGAACTGGACATGAAAACATGAAACTTTCTGCCTTTGCTAGCATTCGCAAGTACATAATTACGGTGCATGCTAAGCATGTGTCTACGGTGCATGCAGGACCAAGAAAGCATGCACGTGTATCTTACTTTGATAAATGGTATGCCACATTATTTAATTGGCTAAATACTTTGCTGATGTCATCCCTTCATCATACATGTGCAATATTTGGGCGTTCTTTTGGACAGCTAGAATTTCCTTTGCCATATATTTTGTCTAAATCAAAACGTTATGCCCCGCCTAGCTTTTTCACGTGTAGCAATGCTAGATAGTTTTCCAATATTTTCATTGGATGGTGTATTATTCTAATCTACTATCTTTGCTATGCATGTTTGTTCGGATGTTGTGTGGTGCGTTACGATTATGTCTAGTCGGTGAGCTTTGCGTTGGCGATCGAGAAGTAATCCTACGGAGATTTAGGATTTGAAGAAGGATCTAAGTTTAAGGCAAGTATAGTTAGGACCATCCTTATTACCTATTCACTATGCGCACTAAAATCATACACATGTGTCTCTTTACTACCCTGTTAAGGTTTTCTAGCTTTGATTTCTTGTCAACCTTGATAACTGGGGATGTTGCATATGGGTAGTTAATGCTAGTGCTTTATAAGCATAATCTTGTAACTTGATTAATGACTATGCAACTAATGAAAAGATAATTTTCAATAAGATCCAAATTGTAAGTGATCATCTGGGACATAACATACAGCTATGGGGGCTATATGGCTCTGACTCTAGTTATTCATAGGACCTTTTTCTAACTAGTCAGAGGATTTGCGAGTTGGGTATAGGACGGCCTCTTCAGTATATGTATAACCGGGTAGGCCATGTGCCATATTGGAAGGGGATTTCTGTCGACGTCGGGACTCGGGGGTGCCCTAAGCCAACGAGTAAATGTGTACTGCGTGCTCCCTAATTCGGATGGTGATGCAAGATAAACACGATGATTTATCCTGGTTTGGGCAAAGAAGGCCCTACGTCCAGCGGGGGGAGGAAATTTGTATTATCTCGCACCGAAGTGCTTGTACAGGGGAGGATACAAGCGAGCGAGTGAGAATCGAGAGGTGTACAGGGTGAGTTGAGACTTGAGCGTTCCGGGCTCTAGAAGCTCTCTCAGGTGTTTGGTCATTCTTTTTCACCTGCCTTCTAACGTACCTGACATCCCCTTTTATAGGCTAAGGAGAGGCACAGGTATACAAAAAGTCTACACGGTCGTGGGTGATAACGTCGAGGGGGCGATGCCAATCAAGTCGAAGTTGCTGTAGAGGCGCGCACCGGGCATGGCCTACTCCTGCATGGAGTCGATGGACGTCCTTCAAGCGTGTCACGATGACGCTCGCAGACGGTTAGTGAAAGACCCGTGCCCGTACGCGGGCATGCGGAACCCTGTGTACGTCGCGTCGGGGGTTGTTGGAGCGTTGACTCGAGGGGTGGCTTGATGTGCTCGAGGCCCAATCGAGGGGTAGCCACGGAAGTAGTGGTTGGATGGATAAGATCGAACTTAGGGAATCCAAAGCTGGCGGCTGTCGCGTAGCATGTCGAGGTGGCCTCAGAGGCAAAACAGTGCTAGGTATGGCATAGCAGTACCAGTCACTTCATCGCACGTCTTAGGGATGGGCGGTAAAGCGGGATTCGACCACTGTACCTGATCCCTGTACTCTGCTATGGCCATACGATTAGGCTGGAGTGGGTGAGATGCATTAAATGCGCTGTCTCCCGTACTTGGAGTAGGTGTATCGAGGGGTAGCTCCACTCGACGGGGGGTCATCCGCAGGGGCGGACCTCCGTCACTAGACGGGGGTCGTCCGCTCGGGCGGACTTCTATCACCCGCATCGAGGGCTATGTACAGAGGGGTGTGGTTTGTTTGGGCCGGCTCAGTACGAGTTCGTTCAAGTGCTCAGCCTGGTTTTTGGCGAGGTGTTTATGAGTTTGATTCCGAGGATTCGTGTGGGTTTGCTCGGGGATTAATTCTGGTTGATGGAGGTTTAGGGTACCCCCTTTTCTAGGTACCCGACAGTAGCCCCCGAGTCTCGACGTGAGTGCTGGCACTCACGTAGAGGCTCAGGAAAGTGCGCGCGAGCGCACCCGTCGGGTGTAGCCCCCGAGGCCTCGGGGGAGTAGGATGCTCGCCGGAGGGCTTTTAATCTTTTTATTTTCGAGCTGTGCTCGAGTGGTCGAGCCCCCGGGCGGTTGGTTCCTCTTTCGTCGAGGCCGTCCGGTCGCGAGCAAGCCCTCGAGCCTCTTTCGTCAAGGTCGATCAGGAACAAGCCTATCTTTTTTCTTTTGACCCTCACGATCCCTTTTGTTCAGGAGGAGGGGTGAGAAGCACCGTACTACCCCTGTTTGTGCGAGCCCCGACATCTCAGGTGAGCTGCTATCGGGAAATTCAAGTAAGAGCTCGTGCCTCGTTCGATTGGGGTCGACTTGTGGCCCAGAGGCACTCTTATTGAAGCAAATCAATGGGTCCCATGGATGCCGACACCTTTTGATCGGGTTTGGTGGCTCGACGCCTCCCTTTGAGGGGATTCCAAAGTGGTCCCTTAGTTTTGCCTTGAATATGTTCAAGGGGCTTTGAGAGTTTGTTCTTGACAAGGGACTCATGTCAGCTCCCCCTGATCATCCTTGACTCAGGTACTCGAGGGCGGCTGTCAAACCCTGACCGAGGGCCAGCCTTCACTCCCTTGAGATTTTTGAGGGGCTGGGCCCGCGTTTCTTGCCTTGGAAGACTCTGTTCATGGATAACTCCTCCAGTTCACTAGGCACATCCTTTCAGGTGGAGGTCGGAGCGGCGCTGCCATGGTGGACTTGTCAGTCGGTGCGGCGCGTTGGGCGCGTGTTTCAGGGGAGATATCACCCCGATTCACTTCTTTGCCCGTTGGGCGCGTCTTTTGAGGATGAAACCAAAACAGCACAGTCATAGGGAGGGGCTGTGCAATGGCTAGGGCTCGAACATTTCACACATGTCCCTTGTACGCAGGAATCGAGGGGGCGGTAGGTAGGCAAAATAAATGTGGCGATTTACCTATCTCCTGGCCTGATCCGCTCGTTGTCCGTCATCGCCTATAAATTCAGGGGCGGAGGGCTTCATTTGCTCCTCGTCTTGACTCCCTTCTCTCATCGCTGCCGCCACCACCAGAGAGCCTAGCCGCCCTGCCTTTTAGCGCTTAGAGAGAAAAAGAGCCAAAGATTGGAAACCTCCCCTCTCGTCCTTCCGCCGAGCAAGTTCATGCGGTCGCCATGGCGCCAGAGCTTCATCCCCCAGAGGACTGGCTTCCGTTGGCCGTTTTAGCGGAGGAGCTCGACAGATTGGTGAAGGATGGGCTTCTTCGCCTCGTCGTCTCGGAGGACCGGTCGGAGTGGATGGTGCCACCAGAGGAGGACCGGGAGCCGAACCCGCCGGAGGGGTACATGGTCAGCTTCGTCAAGTACCACTAGATGGGGTTCGGCTCTTCGCCGAGCCGGTTCATGTGAGCGCTCACCTACTTCTACGGGGTCGAGCTGTAGCACTTCTCCCCCAATGCAATCTCTAATGTGGTGATCTTCACTGCTGTTTGCGAGGGGTATCTGGGGGTGGAGCTGCACTGGGAGCTGTGGCTCCACCTCTTCAAGGTCGAGCACTTCACCAAGCCGGTGTTGCCAGGGATGAGAAGGCCCGTCGGTGTCGACTGCTACAACCTCTCCTTGAAGCGGCCGGAGCACTTCATCCTGACGGGGCTATCGTCTAGCCACGGTGGGTGGCATGCCCGCTGGTTCTACATCCGAACGACGAGGTATGGCTGTCTTGTTTCACCGGGCGTATCATCGCGACGCGTCTGGAGCACTAAGCCTGCGGCGTGGTGAAGGAGCAGCAGTGGAGGCTGAACCCCCTCCTTGACACGTTGAGGACTTTGCGCGAATGGGGGCTGACCACCGGGATCATGGTTTTGGCGTTCCACAGCTGGAGGGTCCCCCCTTTGATGCGGCGTCCTCTGCGCTTGGACCAAATGGCCCCCGGGGCGCCGCTTGAGGGGTGCCAGATGTCGCCTGAGGCGCTTTCCCTCGACGAGATCATGAGGCGGGTGCGGGGTGTGGTGGCCAGCTTTTTCATGCCATATGAAGTCAACAGCATCTCGATACTGCCTGACAACAGCCACATCGAGCTGGTGAGTCTATTATCATATTATCCATCAGATTGCTTTCTTTTTTCTTTTCTTCGACTCATCCTCATGCTTTTTATCATGGATCTGGGTGCAGCCTCCCACTGACTTTAGGGCATCGACACCCCTGGTCAGGGAAGACTAGGCCGACCATCAGGCGAGGCGTTTCTCTGCCCAGCAGCAGAAGAAAACCAAGGACGAGGAGAAAAAGAAGAGGAAGGAGAAGAACCTCGAGCGCTCGGTGTGTTAGAAGTGTCGGGTGAGGTAGAGGCGAGAAGGGCTCCCCGTCGAGGAGTCCCCCTCAGAAGAGGAGGTGGAAGAGGTGGAGGGCAGCGATGATGAGGGAGTGGAGGCGTGTCTCGACGCTTTGCTACCCCCAGGAGCTCCAGCTGATGCCCCCTCGGCGTAGGGCACCATCGGAGTTGAGCGGCATAGCGGGGCCTACGGAGGGCCTCCATGATACAGAGGGAGCCATCAGAGTCGAGTCGTTAGCGTCAGCCTCGACAGTGACCTCGTATCAGCGGAGGGCCGGGCGTCGAGGGCATCGAAGCAGCCTCAGGGGCATGGCTCGAGTGGCCCTTCCAGTCAGGGGAGGACATCGTCTCGCCGCACGCGCCGTGGGATGCCTCCAACTCCTTCACAGGAGAAGTTGAGCACGCTGCTGTCCCGGGCCAAGTCCTTGGCGGCCAGTGCGCAGACCCAGAGCCGGTCGGCTTTGGAGAGGCATGATGCGCAGAAGGCGACGTCGGCAGTGGCTCCGAGCGGCTCGGGCTCAGATAAGGGGACCTCAAGGGGGCTCGAAGCCCCCGAGCGGATCAAGGAGGGTGCCCCTCTTTCCTCTAGGGTAAGTTCTTGGTGATTTGATTTATTTTTTTGCCTTCCTGTGGCGATTTTAGTTGCTCATATCATCCCCTGCTTTGTGCGTGGTTCAGGTTCAAGCGTGCACGGGAGTTGGCGGGCCCTTCCCCTGCTAAGTGCCTTAAGGCTGATGCCACGGCGGGGATGGCGACGATGGCTCTAGGCATTGCTTCAGTGTCCCTGATGGCGGCGGAGGTTGCCTGGGTCGAGAAGGCCCGTGCGGCCCTGGCTCAAGGTGCTGCTTCCGCTATGGGTTTGGTCGCCCCAGAGCCCGCAGTGGGGGATAGCGCAGACCCTAGCTGGGAGTGATCCGACATGCCTCCTAGTGCCACCGCGCCCAGGGATTCCTCTGGTGGCCGATGGCTGGGGTCATCAGAGTCGTCCCCGATTATCCTCAAGGGTGAGGAGGTGGGTCCTTCTACCAGGTTCGCAAAGGAGACGGCTGCCATCCCTCCACAGCAACTGCTAGGGCCGTCATGGCCACTCAGGCTGCACGAGCTGGAGGAGCAGCGGAAGGTGGAGTTGCCACAGCCATAGCATCAGGAAGAGTGGCTCGAAGATGTTCCGGTGTGGGGGGAGGTCGAGCGGCCAACCGCGCAAACAGCCCTGGCGGAGACGTCCGTTGGGGCGTCGGGCGATCGGGCGTCAAGCGATCCCGGCCTTCTTGCCCAAGGGAGATGGGAGGCAGAGGAGGCTAGGCCGTTGACGGTCGGTGAGAGGGCGGGGTCGCCATTCCCCACACTGGCTGGCCAAAGTGCTCAAGAGCGGCGGCACAGTCGAGATAGGGGATGTCATCATGGAGGCGGTGTAGGAGCGCATCATGGCGGAGCTCCCGAACTGGGGTTCGAAAGCCATCCACGTCCAGGACTCGGCGTCCCCCGCTGCCCCCATGTTTGAGGTGAACGACCCCACAGAGGTCGAGCGCTAGTAGCACATCAAGGAGTACCATGCCTGGTTGTAGCACTCCCTGAAGATGGCATTCGACGTTGTCTCCAATGACTCGCCATAGTGCTTCGGGGTATGTGACCTTCTTTCGCGGTGTGGGGGTTAGTTCACTTGATTATCTGATCTTCCCCTCTTTTTTGTTGTACTTATTTTTTCTCTCAGGCCCTGAAGAGGCGCTCCCATACCAAGTCCTACTTGATCCATCATGTGAAGGACAAGTGGGAGCAGGTCTCGGAGCTACAGGCAGCGGTCGAGGCTGCTTGGGCCGAGGCAGGGAAGGCGAAGGAGGATGCGGCCAAGGCCTGGGAGGAGGCGGGGAAGGCAAAGGAGGATGCCTCTTCGGCTCAAGGGGAGGTGGCCCGGGCCAAGGAGGCGGAAGCTGATGCCAAGGAGGAGACTAGGAAAACTAGGGCTGACGCCGTCAAGGCCTAGGAGGAAGCGGAGAAGGTCCTCAAGGCCTTGGCTGCTGAGACTGCCACGCTAAAGAAAACCCTATAGGAGCAGAGGTAGGATGTCATATTGGTAGGTAAGGTGATTGAGGACTTGAGGGCGGAGAGGACAGAGGTGGTCCACTCCCTGAAGGCGGACAAGAAGGAGCACGCCGAGCTACAGGAAGGGTACACGACCCTTGAGACCCATGCCGTTGGTGAGTCTTCTTCTTTGGCCTTTAGATTTTGCTTCTGCCGCTTTTATCGTGGCTGACCCTTGTCTTACATTTTAGTCCTCATGGAGGAGTTGGCCAAGGCTTGGGACAGCGCCAAGATGCTCCAGGATGCCTACTAGTCTGAGGTGAAGTTTGCCAATACGCTCAGCTCCGTTATCACCTTGGTCTATAACGACTTCGAGGTTGCCCCTCAAGTGGAGGTCGAGGGTGACATACGTGGGAACTCCCTTCTCATCTGGCTGTACGAGCTCAGACGTGTCACGAGGGAGCAGATCCAGAATGCGCTCCATGTCGGTGTGAAGCAAGCGATGGCGGTCATGTGCTCCGGCTTCATATACAACATGGAGGTGATCTCCCACGGTTTTGTCAACGACCCCTCAAAGACTGACGCCGAGAATGAGGCAGTACACATGGCCTTGGTCGAGGCCGCTGAGGAGCCTGGCGGTCGTCTAGCGAAGCTGTTCGAGCCTGAGGTCCTCCCAACCGGCGAAGATGAAGAAGTTGGCCTGTGAGCCAAATCTTGGTGTGAAGCCCATGTAATAAGTTAGTTTTTTGTAAACTATGATGGTGCGGCCCTGGGGGCCTTGAAAACATTATGCATGTGTATATGCGTTTTGAATGCTTTCGAGTTCGAGTCTGTTATTCCTTTTTTCCTCGAGTTGAGTTCTTACGTAGTCTTCTTGGTGCACGATTGTGCCCTTCGGTGTGGGGTGTGAGTGGTGGCACTGTAGCCTGGAGGCGTAGGTGATCTCGCGGCTCGACGGCCCCTCGGCCTTAGGGTGCCCTCGTGGCCTTGTCGACTATGTAGGAACTCGCATCGAAGTTTCGAAATCATGTGCTTTTAATAAATCTTCTTAGCACATGGTTGCGCTCCTTGGCGTCGGGGAGTGAGTGGAGATACTGTAGCCTGGAGGAGTAGGTGATCTCACGGCTCAATGCCCCTCAGTGTTAGGGTGCCCTCGCGGCCTTGTCGACTATGTAGAAGATTTTCAAAAAATGCAAGAGATTTTTTTAGGGACACAGAGGGTTTCCCCTTCCAGCCCCCGAGGGAGGCTCGGCTCTGATGAAGCAGAGTCGAGGCTACCTTGTACATGTGAATAAAAAGTTTGAACTTGTAAATGAAAGTACTTCTTATTCATGATATGGGAAATGTACAAAGGCATCGAGGCCCTAAGGGTAGAAGTGACGTAGCTGTTTGATATTCCACGCGTTGGTGAATGTCTTGCCCTTGCCGTTGGCTAGCTTGTAGGTTCGTGGCTTCAACACCTCAGCTACGATGAAGGGGCCTTCCCATGGTGGAGTCAACTTGTGGCGGCCCTTGTTGCTCTACCGTCGGCGTAAGACGAGGTCGCCGATCTAGAGGTCCCTCTTGCACACATGCTTGTCATGATAGCGTCAGAGCTTTTGCTGGTACCTTGCGGAGTTGAGGAGAGCCACATCTCGAGCCTCCTCAAGCTGGTCGATGGCATTGGCAAGTGCTTCCTCGTTCACCTACTTGTTGTAGGCCTTTAGTCGAGGGGACCCGTACTCACGGTCGGTGGGGAGGACGGCCTCGGACCCATAGATCATGAAGAACGGGGTGAACCTCGTGGCTCGACTTGGTGTTGTCCTCAAAATCCATAGGACCGAGAGTAGCTCGGCGGCCCACTTCCTCCCATATTTCTTGAGATGATTGTAGATCCTCAGCTTGAGTCCCTGGAGGATCATGCTGTTGGCATGCTCGACCTAGCCGTTAGTTCGAGGGTAGGCAACTGCGGACCAATTCACACGGATGTGATGATGGTCACAGAAGTCCAAGAACTTCTTGCTGTTGAACTACGTGCCATTGTTGATGATGATTATATTGGGGACTCTGAAGTGATGGATGGTGTCAGTGAAGAATGAGACTACCTTCTCGGAGAGGATGTTGGTGATGGGGCGAGCCTCGATCCACTTGGTGAACTTGTCGACAGCTTCAAGTAGATGAGTGTAGCCCCCCGCTGTCTTCTTCAGGGGTCCGACAAGATTGAGCCCCCACGCAGTGAACGGCCACCTGATGGGGATTATCTGCAGAGCATGAGCGGGGAGGTGCGTTCGCTTGGTGTAGAATTGGCACCCCTCACATGAGCGAACGAGGTTGATGGCATCGGAGACGATGGTCGGCCAGTAGAAGCCCTCCCGGAATGTGTTCCCAATAAGGGTTCTTGGGGCAATGTGGTGACTGCAAGCCCCCAAGTGTAGATCTCTGAGCAGCTTCCTTCCTTCCTTGATGGTGATGCAGCGCTGAAGAACCCCGGTGGGGCTCCGCCGATAGAGTTCCCTATCGTCGCTGTAGAGCACATAGGTCTTAGCCCATCGAGTGATGCGCCTAGCCTCGGTTTGATCCTCTGGGAGCTCCCCTCAAATAAGATATTCGAGGAAGGGAGTACGCCAGTCGAGCTTGGGGTCTTGTTAAGGAGGCGACCCCTCAATTTCCATGGCCTCAGCCCCGGTCGAGGAGGCCTCAATAGGAGAAGGGTGTCAACTGTTTGGGTTGCAGCTTCTTCCCCTACACCTAGATCAACCGTGGGTTTGTATAGATCTTTGGAGAAAACATCAGGTGGGACTGTGCCTCGAGTTGATGCGATCCTTGCCAGCTCGTCCATGGCCTCGTTGTATCTTTAGGCGATGTGGTTAAGCTCAAGGCCATAGAACTTATCCTCCAACCTATGAACCTCCTTACAGTAGGACTCCATCTTAGGGTCATGGCAGCTCGAGGCCTTCATGACTTGGTCGATCATGAGCTGTGAGTCACCACGAACATTGAGGCATCGAACCCCGAGCTCGATGGCAATGCGAAAGCTGTGGATGAGGGCCTCATACTCTGCAATGTTGTTAGAGGCAGTGAAGTGGAGTCGGATCACGTAACGCATGTGGACTCTGAGGGGTGAGATGAAGAGTAGGCTTGCGCCTGCTCCGGTCTTCGTCAGCGACCCATCGAAGTACATCGTCCAGAGCTCTACTTGGATCTGAGCTGGACGGAGTTAGGTATCAGTCCACTCGGTGATGAAGTCGGCTATCACTTGGGACTTGATGGCTTTCCATGGCGCATACATGAGAGCTTCGCCCATGAACTCGATAGCCCATTTGGCAATTCTTCCCATGGCCTCCCGGTTCTAGATTATCTCTCCGAGGGGGAAAGAAGAGACCACAGTCACCGGGTGACCAAGGAAGTAGTGTTGGAGCTTGCGTCGAGTGATCACGATGGTGTAGAACATCTTCTGGATCTACGGGTAGTGAACTTTGGTCTCTGAGAGTACCTCACTGATGAAGTACACAAGCCGCTGGACGGGCAAGACGTGCCCTTCCTCTTTTCTCTCGACAACTATGGCCGCACTGACCACCTGGGTGGTTGCGGCAAGATAGAGCAAGAGTGGCTCGGCTAGGTTCGGAGGCACAAGGATTGGGGGTGAGGTAAGCATGGCCTTAAGCTTGGCGAGGGCCTCCTCAGCTTCGGGGGTCCATACGAAGAGCTCGGATTTTTTCAAGAGGCGGCGCAGAGGCAGCGCTTTTTCTCCAAGTCATGAGATAAAGAGACTGAGGGCTGCGAGGCAGCCCATGACCCTCTGGACACCCTTGAGGTCTTGGATTGGGCCCATCCTGGTGACTGCAGAGACTTTCTTGGGGTTGGCCTCGATGCCACGCTAGGAAACTATGTACCCCAACAGCATGCCTCGGGGGACGCCAAATACACACTTCTTGGGGTTGAGCTTGATGTTCTTCACCTGGAGGCACTTGAACACGATCTTGAGGTCATTGATGAGGTTGTCTACCCTTTTGGTTTTGACCATAATGTCGTCAACGTAGGCCTCGACTATTGAGCTGATGTGTTCGCCGAAGACGTGGAGCATGCATTGTTGGTACATTACCCTGGTGTTTCAAAGGCCAAAGGGCATGGTTAGGTAACAATACATGCTGAATGGGGTGATGAAGGAAGTCGCGAGCTGGTCAGATTCCTTCATCTTGATTTGGTGGTAGCCAAAATAGGCATTGAGAAAGGAGAGAGTTTCACATCCCGCAGTTGAATCGACTATTTGATCAATACGTGGTAAGGGGAAGGGAACTTTAGGGCATGCTTTATTCAAACTGGTATAGTCTACACACATCCTATACTTCCCATTCTTTTTCTTGACTAGTACAGGATTAGCTAACCACTCGGGATGATGAACCTCCTTGATGAAACCAACAGCCAAAAGATTGTTGACTTCCTCCCCGATGATCTTGTGTTTCTCTTTGTCGAAGCGACGCAAGCGTTGCTTCACTAGTTTGGACCCGGCTCGGATCTCTAAGGCATGCTCGGCGACCTCCCTCGGTATGCCCGGCATATCTGAAGGACTCCATGCAAACATGTCGGTGTTTTCATGGAGAAATTCGACGAGCACTGCTTCCTATTTGTCGCTGAGGGTGGCGCTGACGATCAACGCCCTCTCATCGAAGCTGCTCGGGTCGAGGAGGACCTTCTTTGTGTCTTTGACAGGCTTGAAGTTGCCGGCATGGAACTTGGGGTCAGGGAGCTCGGCAGTGAATGCCTCGAGGGTTGCTGCTAGCATCGTGGACTCCTCGATGGGCTCCCATTCTCGACACACTTGATGGCACAGTCGTATGCATGCTCGAAGGATGGGCCGATGGCGATCACGCCTTTGGGTCCAGCATCTTGAGCTTGAGGTAGGTGTAGTTGGGGATTGCCATGAACTTGGCATAGTCGGGTTATCCAATGATGGCATGGTATGTGCCGTGGAACCTAACAACCTCGAATGTGAGCTTCTCCTTCCTGAAGTTCGCGGGAGTGCCAAAACGGACGGGAAGGTTGATGCGGCTGACTGGGAGAGCCTTCCTCCCTGGTACGACGCCATGAAAGCCCTCGGCACTCGGGTTGAGGCTGCTGCCTCCATCCATGAGCACCTTGAAGAGACGAGTGTTGACGATGACGGGGTCGACGACGAGCGGGTATACCCCCGGCCGAGGGACATGGTCCAGGTGGTCCTCACGGTTGAACGTGATGGCCATCTCAGACCAGTCGAGGTAGCGGGGAGTGGCAACTCGCATGGAGAAGACTTCTTGACACTCCTTCTTGCATTGTCGGGGTAAGAGCCGAGTCGAGGGGCCTCCGTAGATCATGTAGCAATCATAGACCTTGGGGAAGCCGTCATCCTTGTCACCTCCCTTGTCCTTGGGATCTTCCTTCTTGTCGTACTTCCCGAGGCCCATGCTCTCAAAGTACTTCTTAATCATCCGACAGTCCTCGAGGTTGTGGTTAGCAGGACCCTTGTGATAGGGGCATGGCTTTTTTAGCATTTTGTCAAAGAGGCCCGTCTTGGGAGGACCATGGGGCTTTTTGCGCTCGACGGTGGCCACGAGATCATCAGGTCCATCCTCATGCTTGCCTTGCTGGTTCTTCTTCTTACCACCTTTCTTGGTGCCCCGATTCAAACTTTTGAGGTCGCCCGGCTTGGCCTCGCACTTGCCTTGGGGGTCGTTGAAGAAGGCGCCAACTGCCTCCTCGCTGGCGGCGGAGTTGGCGACGAGGTCCATCAACTTGTCAGCGGTCTTGGGGGGAGTTCATCCCAGCTCTCATACCAGGTCTTTGCAGGTGGTCCCGGCGATGAAAGCCAGGGTCACATCTTCGTTGGCGATGTGGGGAAGCTCGGTATGTCACTTGGAGAAGCATCAGGTGAAGTCACAGAGAGACTCCCCCGGCTTCTGCTTGTAGCTCTAGAGATCCTACCTATTGCCGGGGCGCACATAAATTCCTTTGAAGTTCCCCTCGAACACCCTAACTAGGTCAGACCAGTCGTGGATTTGATCGGAGGGGAGCTCCTTGAGCCACCTTTGAGCCATGTCTGATAGGAAGAAGGGGAGTTGCTAGATGATTGCATGGTCATCGTGAGCTCTGCCTAGTTGGCATGACAACTAGAAATCGGCTAGCGAGGGCTTAGTCTCGCCATTGTACTTGACAAGGCTCATGGGGGACGAAAAGGACTCAGCACTGGCATCCTCCGAATCACTTGACTGAAGACGCGAGGGCCCGGTGGGTCGGGGTACCGGCGCCGGTCCTCGTCGCTGTCATAGCGCTCGCCCTGGTGTGCGCTGTAGCCTCGTGCCTCAGTATCACCACTCTTACGTCTGCGGTTCTTGTTGATGTCATGGCGTATGTCTCGAGGTTTGCGGTCATCGCGGATGCCCTCATGGATGAGGACCGCCCTCCTTGGTCGGGGGGAGTCTACTTGATGGACCGAGCCCTGCCTCTCACGTTGGGAGGGTTCGGGGGTTGCCCTGAAGCCGCCCCTCAATGTCTCAATGCAGAGCTTTTAGCCTGTTGCATGGCGGCCACCTCGAGGAGTCCCTGGACCTCTTGCTGGATGCGTCGGGCTTTGGGGTTCGAGGGGGCCAGCATGTTGTGGAGGAGCATAGTCGCCGTGACAACATTCTAGCTAGCGCGATTCAACACGGGGTGCTCGACCGCGCCCCCCCTGATAATTCACCATTGGACATCTCGGGCTCTGGCCTGAGCCCTCCGCCTTGTGGATGTCTGCACTCCTGCTCGATGGTCCGCTCGAGCTAGCACAGACGCTCCTGGTCTTCATTGAGCTTGGCCTGTAACTCACGGACTTGCATGAGCTAGGCGTCGTGTGCGTCCTAGGGCACTTGCGTGTTGTCTGGTGTAGCAGGTGGCTGTTCCTCCTGTCCTGCTATGACAAGGAGGCCTCCTGCCATGTCTGTTGCCGCAGGTGTGGCTACGGGTTTGATAATGGGGTCGCTTGTTGTGGCTCCTTCGTCGATGTGGAAGCACTCCCACGTGGGGTCATAGTGGTTAGAGTCGGAGTCGGGGTCACCGGAGTAAAAGATGGGGAACTATCCCTGCCGCTCCTCCTCCAGCTGGCGCTGCATCATGCCAAGAGTGTAGCGCCTTGGGCCAGGAGTCCCTTAGGATCCTGGATGCACAGAGGTTGGAGTGGGACTGAGAAAGTCTTCGATGGTGCGAAGGAGGTGTCCCAGGAGGTCCCTTTTCACACTCAAGTTGGTACTCATTGAGGATGAGTACGACCTAGTAGTGTTGTTTAGGCCAAATGGAACCGGGGACAGGCCTCGAATAGCCCGTGTGGCAGCAGATTAGGTGGCTCTGGAGCCACGCCCATAGGAGAGACCATGCTCAATCCCCTTGGCGAGCGCGTAGCGAGGATGGAGTCAGAGTCACCGCTGAGACCCCCTAGTTCCTCCGATCCTAGGCGTAGGTCCGCCAGGTTCCCAACCAGGGACCCTGCGTCTTGAGCCGGGGATGTGGAAGTTGAGACGGATGTCAACTCGGAGAAGCGTGGAAGCATGGTGACGAGACCGGCGAGGGGCCCATCACGGGGACTCGGAACTGCTTCCGCTCGGGTTTCTGATCGAGAGCAGGATCATGTGATGGCCGTGGCATGTCGACATGAACTCCAAACTCCCAAACCAGATCACCATAGCGAATGGTAGCGACGGAACAAAATTTGCCATCCAGAAAAATGGCGGGAAACTGTTGTGACACGCAGATCCCCCTACCTGGCGCGCCAACTGTCGACGTCGGGACCCGGGGGTGCCTTAAGCCAACTAGTAAAAATGTGCTGCGTGCTCCCTAATTCGGATGGTGATGCAGGATGAACACGATGATTTATATGGTTTTTGAGTGCTTGGGAGTAATTAACCCACTCATTTGGAAATCATGTCTCATAGTAAAATTGTACACCTCTATGCAGAGTTAAACCGATATATCGTCTGTGCCCACGGTTAGGGTGGCCAAGGGATTCTTATGGAATGGATCATCAACTAAAATTGTGTTACATGTTAATGATGTTTTTATCATATTCCTGATCATGTGGTTATGGGAATTGTTACTACCTTGATGCTAATTGCTAAAATGAGACATAATACTAAAAGCTACTCGCAGTTAAACCATGTCAACCTTCATTGAGCTTCATGAACCCCTCTTATGCTTGCTAAGTACGTATGTACTTACACTTGTTTTATTTCATTGTTTGGAAAATCCCGGATGGGTAACAGATCATGACTGGAGTGAGAGTTATTGACACAACTACTAGCTTATGTCAACCAGTTGACGTGTCCCTGTGGCAGAGCTATCATCTGGAGTTATCTTAGTTATGTCTTATTTTTGTTAAAGACAATGTTATGTTATTCATGCTCTATGTAATAAACTCTGATTTGGTACTATTTGTAATTTGTCAACTTATGTGTGTGACATCCTGAGGCGCATGTAAGGCTTTTATATATCTTATTTTAGTCCTTTAAAATGAGATATGACATGTCACTAGACTTCACTCAATGTTGGAGTAGAAGCAATTCCTTCAGAAGCAGATTTCTTGCATTATCTATTGATGGTTGAATACCTCTAAATATTAGATCATTCCTTGCAGACCAAATTACCCAGCTGACCAACACTACTGTAGCCGTGAAGAACTGAGAGTTCAGCTGAATCTTAAAGGCTTCAACAATCTCTAGGAAAGATTGATTCAAAGGAAGCACTATATTAACCATTTCCCACATTTGCACTACAAAGGGGCAGTCAAGAAAGAGATGTCCACTAGATTCTTCAACATTTCCAAGGCACAGAACACAATCATATGAAGGCAGAAACATGTTTTTTCTCTTCAATACATTCCTTGTACTCAATCTGTCATGCATTAGGAGCCAAAAGAAAACTTTGTGTTTTGGCTGACAGCAACATTTCCAAAGCCACCGAAGCCTGGTGAGCATTGTGATGGCCCATAAAGACTCTATAAGATGCAAAAGAGCTGAATTTCAGTCCCCATGTGTAACACCATCTATCCTTTTCATCAATAGCATCCAAATCATTCAGGGTTTGTAATAACTATTGCATCTGGAGATAGGCTTCCTGTGAGATTAGCAGGTTAAAAATCTGAGTAAAGCTCTCTATCTGTAGGACCTTCTTCATTAAGACTGCTTTGTTCTTTGTATAAGAAAACAGATGGGGCATTGCTTGGCAAAGAACCTGCCCCATCCAATTATCCTGCCAAAAAAGGATTGTGTTTCCACAATGCATTTGGATTGACACCATCTCCTTATAGTGCTTCAGGTTCTTTAGGATGTCCCTCCACCAATAAGAACCTTTTTTAACATGACCAGGTAACTTCCCATTCCTATAATGCTTCTCCCAAACCATATTCACCCATGGTATGTCTTTTTTGTTAAAGAATTTATCTAGGTTCTTTAGCAATAAGGCCTCATTCTATTGTTCAATATCAGGGATTCCTAGTCCTCCCTCTACCTTTGGCCTACAACATAGCTCCCATGCTACCTTTGGTGGTTTCTTGGAATTCACATCACTGCCCCTCCATAAGCAGTGCTTCCTAAACTTATCAATATTCTTGATCACAGATTTTGGAAGGGCTAAAGTGCACATATAGAAGTGAACACAACATTAATCAATTCTAGCTAGCCTGCTTCTGACAGAAAGGTAGCCACGGAGCCAAGTCTTTTCTCACATCTGTTTACTAGTGGCATGCAGTCTTGCACTCTTGGTTTAGTCATCCGAAGTAAGTGAAAGGGAAAGATCCGTTAGAGCAACCAAAGGTATTGGCCAAAACATCAAGCTTTTCATCACTAATATTGATTGGGAGCATCATGGACTTCCTCAAATTTACTTTGAGGCTAGTAGCTTCAGAGAAGGTATTTATGACTGAACTAAGAAAGAAAAGTTGCCTAGGACTACCTTCCACAAACAACAAAGTGTCATCTGTGTATTGCAATATGGGGAAGTCCTGATTACTCTCCATTGGTATGTGTAGGTTCAGAAGTCCCAACTCTCTTCCACTATTTATTAAGGATTGGAGAAAATCAGCAGTCAACACAAAGAGCAAAGGTGAAAGAGGATCTCCCTATCTCACACCCCTTCTACAATTAAACCTCTTCCCTGCATTCCCATTTAATAGCACTATGGAGGTGGCTGAAGAGAATAATGCTTGCATCCAGTATATCCATTTTTGTCAAAATCCTTTCTCTCTCAAAATTGTAAGAATTGCCTAATGTTCCATCTTGTCAAATGCCTTTTCAATGTCCAGCTTAAGGATCACTATTTCCTTCTTTGAGTGATGGCATAGATGCAAGTATTCCAAAGTCCAGGCCAAGTAGTCCTGAATGGTCCTACCTTTGAAGAAACCATACTGACTCTTGTGCACTTGTTTAGTGATGAGGGGTTGAAGCCTATTTGCCAACAACTTTGTAAGGAGCCTTACAGAAGAATTTAGAAGAGAGATTGGTCTAAAATCTGAGACTGTTCTTGGCCCCTCTATCTTGGGAATGAGAGTAATATAAGAGGAATTGATACTTTGGAGGCAGACTTGATTAATATGGAAGTCACTACATAGCTTATAGAAATCCTCTTTGATAGTAGGCTAACATTTCTTCAGAAACTCATTACTGAACCCATCTGGGCTAGGCGACTTGTCATAAGGAAGATTTTTAATCACTGCATCTATCTCTTCATTTGAAAACACCCCCTCCAGAGAGCCCAAGTCATCTCTTCTGTGAAGAATGCTACAAGGCTCTAGACCAAATCTAATGAATTCTATTGTGCCCAACCTTTCCTTGAATTCCTACCAAAGATGTTGCTCCTTGTCCTTATGAGAAACCAGTGGGGGCCCTTCTCTCTGCTCCAACTGAGTGATCAAATTACCTCTTTTTCTTGTTGTTGTCCTTGCATGGAAGAACTTTGTTGTGGCATCCCCCAATTTCACCCACTTGATGGCTCCCCTTTGTCTCCAATAAACCCTCTGGTATTCTAGCAGTTCAATGTGGCCCTTAGAATACTCCTAAAGTTCCATTCATAGAGGCACAAGTCTCTATGTTCTTCAATTATATCCATGAACTGGATGATCATTTTGCAGCTAGAAATCCTTTTACTGAGGTTGGGCATTGCAGCCTGCTTCTCTTTGAAACTTCTTCACAATCTTTTAAATTTTGCAGATAGGGACTTTGCACTGTCATTTATTTGAGGAGGAAACCATGCTTGATTCAGTACGTCATTGAAATCTAGGAGTTGAAGCCAGTAATTTTCAAACCTAAAAGCTCTAGGCTTGGGGATTTCAGTTGAGATGCTAACAATGCAACAACAATGATCAGAAGGTACCATGTCAATGCCCTTAGCTGATGTGTTTGGATACATTATACTCCAAGCATTTGAAGTGAATATCCAATCTATCTTTTCCAGTGAAGGATTAGGCTGCATGTTAGACCGTGTGTACCTTCTTCCTTGTAAAAAATCTCATTTAGCCCAAGTAGGCTGATAGCTTCATTAAACATAGTCATCTCATTCAGGTCTCCTCCCTCCCTGTTTGTGTCCTCCTCCTGTTTCATAAGATTGAAATCCCCCAAGGCTAGCCAGTTAATATCTAAAGGCTTTCTTCCCTTCAGCAGTACAAGGAGCATAAATGTTTGTCAAGATCCAACTATCATTATTGTGTAGGGGTGTTGATTCCACTGAGATGGAGAATTCATTTGAGAAAATTAGCTGGCCAATAAAGAGGGAGCATTTCCAAGGAGTAAAAATGCCACCAAAAGCCCCAATCGAGGGTAGGAACTCAAATCTATCAAAAGCTGGTGGGCAAACATGTCTAATGAAACTCAGATCAAAGTTTTCCTTTTTAGTTTCCTGAAAGCAACCAATATTACAAGCACAATCCATTACTTTGTTCTTAAGGGCATCCCACTTATCTCTAGAATTAATTCCTCATACATTCCAGCACATAACCACCCATTTTCTATTCAGGTTCTGATCCATTAACCACAACTCCAGGATTCACAATCAACTGTGGCATAGATAACAGCCCAGCCAAGCCCAATAGAAATACAACTGTTGACGTAAAAATGTGACTCTTCACGTCAACGGTCTCTCGCAAGCCAGGTAGACCAGAGCATGAGCGTCTCTTCGATCCCTGCGACTTCACCAGCAGTTGATCCAGTTGATCGAGTCCGAGGCATGCCAGTCAATTTGACCCTGAAATTGACAAGGAGGAAAACAATAGTCAAATTATGGAACCTGCCGGTGTGATTCTAGACAGTTCCTCATGTATGGATAAATAGCCGATCAAATCAGGGCATTGACTAGAAAGTCAACATCCAACATGCATTTGTAAATAAGCAATTGAATAAACATGTATAACTAGATCAATCGATCATGGCATGATATGAATAACCGGACAAGGATAAGTACAGATCATTCATGATACGTGCTAGAAACAGTAAAGAATTATCTAAATCGGCTATCCTAACACACGTGAAGGGAACAAAACCATTAGCCGATCTGGCCTATTCGATACAACCTATAAAGATCCAACATGCATCGCAAAAATCTAAATCAAAACTAATAAATCTACCAAACCCGTGAATTTGAAATCCTCAGACAAAGTAATCTTTGGACCAAGTCTCATCCAAGCAAGGTCAGCAGACCAACTAGCATTAAAAAGTTATATGCACGCAATGTTATGGGTAAGGCACAGGTGAATCGGCTAATTTGCCGATATCGACATGAGAACGAACTAGGTGTATGAACAACTTTAAAACAAAACCCACTAACTAATCAAATCTAGTGAGATCGGTGACTTAACCCGTTGTAGCCAACTAAGACTAGAAAAGATTAACAAGCTTTATGATAAAACTACTTGTACCCTAGAACACGCCACATGTCACGAACAAGATTGATACGATCTAGCTAATGTAAGCATGAAACCAACCATCAAAGCAAGAGAGGAAGCATGATAGGCATTGATGTCAGTTGAATCTAAGAGGATTTAAGCCAAATCTACCAATCTTGATTGGGCAATAATGTTGTTGTAGTAAAATAAACAATATAAAATAGACAACATCGGTAACTTAATGAATCTACTAGGTTGCCAAGCCTAATAAAGCCGATAACTAGCCATGTTTACGCATGATAGGAGGTCAAACCGGCCCTATCTAATGAAAACATGAACCACTAGCCATGTCAATGCATAAATAGGAGGTCAAACCGGCCCTATCTAACAAGAACACAAGCCATGACGGTACTTACAGCAAGCAAGAGGTTGGACGACCCGATGCAGCCTAGCTTGATGAAGAAACTCACCGAGATCCTAAAACTAAGGGTTTGTTGGCTAGAGCTAAAAGATTGTATTGATTGTCAAGATAGTTTACACGGTGCTGGGGCTTACATACTTATACCCTGGGCTTTGACCAAGTCCTAACCTAATACGACTTGCAAAATAAGGAAATAGACTAAAAATCTACCAAAACTAGATAACTTGGGCCCTACTATTTCGTTCTATAGAGTCCTGTGCCGTCAATACGCCGCTTCTCGTTGAGTCAGATCGGAGTCGACGTGGCCCGTATGCCTCCTCAGATAGCCGATTCTGGTTAGCCGATTCACTCTGATTTAGCCAATTTTCCTAAACGGCTATTACCGGCATTTAGCCAATTCCTGGTAGAGTTTTCTCCAAGAAGCTTCATCCGTGAGCTGACTAGTCCAAATTTTGGTGCAAACACATGCCCCCAATTTTGGTATAAAATTAATTTTATTCCAAAATTCCACCTGATCTCTCGCGTTTCTTTAGCACATCCACAGGATCCGTTCAAGTTCTAACCCTAGTCAACGTAAGCAGCAGTATTCACCTCGATGGTAGACTCCATTCTTGAGATTCAGATGGCGACTCTAGACCTCATTCTAACGATAAAATCCTTAATGAATTCGCTTTTACTCTTTACACACCCTGTTTATTTGTCTTCCAATCCTCTTGCGCAGGAGTTCTGTAATGAGCTGCTCATCCATACTACACCCAACTCCTTCTATTTGGGTCCCATGGGTAATTCAGATCCAATTGACTTTATTATTGAAGAAACCTAATAGATTCCTTTCAAAGCTTCACTCATTGATATTAGTTCATGGGGCAATGCTTTTAGGAACTGGCCCCATATCCTAGTTGGATGGTGAGATTGGTTTCTGAGAGTGCAAGAGCAGAAGGGTAAGTCTTGGGTAGATATAGGGATTCATCAATTCATCACTCTTTCTCTTTTAGAGATGGAAAAGAATGAATCTATGTTGATAGCTACATCTTATTTCTGGTCCAATTCTGCCAATGCTTTTATGTTTGGTCACGGCCCAATGACTATAACTCCGGCCGATGTCTTCATGCTAACTAGACTAGACGTCACTGGCTTAGTCAACCCTCATGATTTTTTAGGCAAAGGGTATAAGACTATGGGCAAAATTTCTAAGTTAAACACCTAGTCTGCATATATCAAGAATTTTTCCAAAGTCTTCACATCTGTAGAAGAGAAAGAACATATTGCCTTCCTGAATATGTGGTTGGAAAAATTTTTCTTCTGTGGAACTGCTTTTGGACCCACTTTCAATAACAAAGCTTTGGCAGAGAAGCTAGCCACAGGGGATAAAATTCAAATGGGAAAATTGCTCCTAGGCTCTTTCTACAGTTTGATGTATAGAGTTTTGGCTAAACTCCTAAAAGATGAGAAGATTGGCCCCGTTTCTAGTCCTTGGTGGGTGCTCAAGCTTTGGTTAAACTTGTACATGTATAAATTTGTGAAACTCAATCTCAGAAATCTGTCTTTTCCTTCTTTTGATTACTTTGAATGTTCCAAAAAATCTAACCAAAAGAAGAGAATGTGTGTGAACTATGGTGAAGCAGCTTCTTCTTACACCATTGATTTTACCAGAGCAAAGTTCTTCAAATTACTTTATAGGGGATTTACTAAAGATCACTTGGTTTGGTTGCCATATATTGAAGATGAAGACAATAACTTGTATCTGCCAGCCCACTTTAGATTTGAGACTGATTGCCCAAATGGCACAGCCCCAAATATTCTCAATTGCTTTATCAGACCTTGCGCTCTTCCAGTAAACTTTAGACATGGCCGAAGCAAGATTCCAAATGATCCTAACTTGTCCCCATCCTATGAATTTTACAATCCAAGCTTTTTGGCTCGACAATTTGGTTTTGGACAACTGCCTCCCACCCTCTTCTTCGCAGACAAGCTGAATTCAAGAGAGATAATCAATGGCTCTTTGGAGGCAATGAAAGTTTTTAACCTTAGATTAGACTTTTCAATATATCATCCTCATCAATGGGAAACAGTCAAATTTTCACACCTATCTTTTGATGGATGGTGGGATGAATGAAAAGTTCACCTATTCTACAAAGCTGTTCAACCCTTGTGCAAGAAATTAGACAAATCTTATGAATCTAAGGGAGAGGTATTTTCTTTGTATTCATTTACTTCTTCAGATATTCTTCAAACTAATATTTATCATACTAGGATGAAGCATTTGAAGCCCCCACTGCTGATAGAAGGAATAGACCTGTATATTAACTGATCCCCTGTCCAAGGACAAGACTAGGTTCTGATGCTCCTTCCTTGAAGAATTTTATGAATACTTATGCTGTTCAGCTCCAGCCTCAAACCTCAAAACGACAAATGGCCAATGCTAGAAATCCTTCTGGAGTCAAAAGAAGAAGAACCAGATCATCTAAGGTTAGCCAATTTTTTTTAGATTTAAATAAATAGGCTTATTCGTACTATTTCTTATAGAAGGATCAGAATATCAATAGTGTTTCTTCAAGAGGATCTCCTACAACTTTAGTTCATCCAGGAATTTTGGAAGTAGAAAATGAAGCTCAAAAGATAAAGGTAAAGCCTGATTAACCCAATTGTCCCAAATTGACTTGCTACTGATTAAACCTTTTCAAATAGGAAAACAGCTCTGAATCTTTTGTAATAAAGCTTCTTGCTGACCAGGCTATTAATCCTTCAAGCCTCTGTCCTTATGAGTATAGCCGGGAAGGATTATGCCATATTGGAAGGGGTTCCTACACTAATGGTTTCGCGTCCCTGATTGGTTAGAAGAATCCATAGGGGGCTTTATATGTTTTGTGGTGACTTGGGAGTAATTAACCCACTTTACTATAGAACATGACTCACAGTGAAAGTGTACACCTCTGCGCAGAGTTTAAATCAATATATTGTCCGTGCCCTACGGTTAGGGCGACCTTGACACATTTACATTAGGGATAATGGTTCTTAAATTGTTAAGATGATCTTTTTAATGTTGTTACTGCTATACATTCATTTATGTTACATTGATCATGATAGTTTTGGAAAATACTTGCTACCTTGATGCTACTTAATTGCTCAAATTGATAATTTTATAAAAGCTAAACATAGTCAAATAGTGTCAGCTTATTTGAGCCTCATTAACCTATGTTATGCTTGTTGAGTACGGTTGTGTACTTACGTTTGTTTTACTTTCAATTTTGGAAAATCCCGAATGGTAACAGATGAAGGTTGAAATGAGAGCTATCGTAATGAGTACTAGGCTTGGTGTTCACCAGTCGGTGTGTCCCTGTGTGGAGCTTTCGCTATAAAGTTATATTAGTTATCTATTTGGGTATGTGCAAGACTCTAAATAAATATTGGTTCATTATATAATAAACAGGGTGATGATACTCTTTGTAATTTGTCATCTTATATGTGCGACTTGTTCCTAGGGTGCATATAAGGCTATTTATACATTCTATTTTTATCCTTAAAAATGGAGTGTGACAATTGCTGGAAGTTTGATATCTTCCCTCTCAAAGCACTAGTCCTGCTCATGGGGAAGAACTTGGCGAGGAATGCCGCGGAACATTTGTCCCACGTGTTGACAGCTTTCTTGTTTTGATAGAACCATTATTTTGCTTTCCCCGTGAGGGAGAAAGGAAACAAGCGTAGCTTGATACTTTCCTGTGCGCATCTTTCATGACGATGGTGTCGCACAGCTCAAGGAAGTGTTGTAGGTGAGCGTTTGCATCCTCACTTGGCAAGCCACAGAACTGTCTCGCCAGCACCATCGAGATAAGGCCTATACAAATCTTGAAGTTTCCATTCCCAACATTGACAGCTGGCCCAATGGGCATGTTGGCAACAGCTGGGGTGGAATAGTCATGGAGTGTCTTGGCCATGGTGATAGTAGCGGATGGTGCGAGAGTGACCGATTTGTCTGCCGACGGAGTAGCAGAAGAAGAAACGGTACAACACCTTTTCTTCCTTAGGAGTGCTTCCAGATTGTTGAGGATGTTGTTCGGCAGAGCAAAACCACTCATACACTATCCTATTTTCATTCCAATAAAAAGAGGGAAAAAACAGTGAAGTTAGCCTATTTAAACTATGACTATCAATGCTTATTATGCAATCGATGTTTATGCCGAGCTAGATGTTGCATATTTCTTTTGCCCTCCCAGCAACGGTGCCAGAAATGCTTGTTGGTGTTTCTTAGCATCACCACTAAAGGTAGAGTAAGAGCCCATCCCTAGTAATAGCACTAGAAACATGTGTTGACATTCCTAACCACCATTACATCAGAAGAGTAACTCTCGGCCCTTAACGGCGCTGACCAAGGTATTACAATTCTGGTAATAATAGTTAAGTGTGCCAGATTCGCCTTCCTAACCATCATTACTTACGAGCATGCAATCCTGTAGCATGGTGCCATGGGGTGCTCAAGAATTATAGTCCTTAAGTAACGGTACTTAGGTGCGCCAATCGTGATAGTTCAGTAAGAAATAAGAACAAATATGCAAGCGCATAGAACTATCATTGTAGCATTTCAACCCGTGAGTATTCAAGGGTGTCATATTTATAATTTCCCATAAGAGGGCAATATGCATCAAGCGTGGTATAAACATGATCACTTATTGAGTGCAATGGTAGGCATAGAGTAAACAAGGGTAAAACATGATTTTAAGATAGTAGACACACATCTAAGTCAACCTCAAGGATAGAAGAGAAAATAAAAAATAAAAGAATATAACTAATTAGAGCAGGCATTGGTCATATACAACTTTGCAAAGAACTGTTAGTAAAACATCTAACTAGCATGTCTAGTATCTGGACTAAGTCTGGGATGATAGGGAGACAACCGCAGCTGGTCTGTCAATTGATAGAGACTTTATAAACTCCTACTCAATATCCGAACATGGGGGAGTGCTTGGGATGGACAGGGTTGTCACCACCTGCCCACCTACCCCTCTACCCGTGGGATACCGACATATTCGTCGATCTCCGCATACTGTGCACCATGCCCGTGTAATTGGAATCAACTCCTAACCCCTTGGACCCCAACCATTCGGATTGACAGGCTAGGTTAAGAGCAACCAAGAAGGTACAGTGAACCATCACCTCATCCCTAGTTCTTCCTCTATTCATATTAATTCGATGAACGATGAAGAACGATGATGAACAAGTCAAGAACATAATACATAAACTATGTATTAGCTCATATATTATGCTCATAACATGATCATAACTATACTCTAGTTCATGCGTATGATTATATAAATATGATAAGAACTTGTTCATAGAGGAAAATAGAAATGTATTCATACCAAGATGTTCTTCTTCCTCCAAGGAGACAAGCTCTCCTTGATAGCTTTTGCCTTGCTCACAAACTACTAAAACTACTCTAAGGGATAAGTGAGAGGTGTGAGGTGAGTGACTCCAAATGAATGTGTGTGTGTAGAATGGTGGAGCACCATCTACTTATAGCTAGAGTAGGACGGTTCGGGCATCTCCAAGTATGAAAGCCGGTGAAACCGCCCTTGGGGAACCGCCCTATGCACCGCCTCTAAAGACTAGGCCCGGGAGGTGCCACCAGGGGGCGGCTGGTCCCGGGGGCGGTCAGTCCCCTGGTGGGGCCATCTGGCCACCGCCTTTGCGTGGTCGGTTCCTTTCTGGGCCTAGACCTCTCCTGCGATTATGATCAGGCCCAGGTATGTTCTGAAGGTGGGCTTCTTTCTTAGTCTTGTTTGTGCATTTTCTGAATTCATCTTTTGCTTTTGCACTTTCTCCATGATGCTGTGTATTTCCACTTGTTTCTCCATACAACCTGTAAAATCATGAATACTAGGGGTACAAGTGGAACTTGTTAGTAGCATAGGCATATGTGTTATAAAATGATTGTCTCTCCCCTTTTTAGTCTAAATTAGCAGTTATAAATGATCCATAAGGACCGCCAAACACCCATCAGGCATGCCAAAAAGAGTATTGAAGTAAAAACATGACTCTTCATGTCAACGGTCTCTCGCAAGCCAGGTAGACCAGAGCGTGAGTGTCTCTCCGATCCCTATGACTTCTCCAGCAGCTGATCCGGTTGATCGAGTCCAAGGCGTGCTAGTCAATTTGACCTTAGAATTGACAAGGAGGAAAGGAATAGTCAAATTATGAAACCAGCTAGTGTGATTCCAGAGAGTTCCTCATGTATGGCTAAATAGCCGATCAATTCAGGGCATTGACTAGAAAGTCAACATCCAACATGCATTTGTAAATAAGCAATTAAATAAACATGTATAACTAGATCAATCAATCATGGCATGATATGAATAGCTGGGACAAGGATAAGTACAGATCATTCATGATACGTGCTAGAAACAGTAAAGAATCAGCTAAATCGGTTATCCTAATACACGTGAAGGGAACAAAACCATTAGCCGATCTAGCCTATTCGATACAACATATAAAGGTCCAACATGCGTCACACTAATCTAAATCAAAACTAATAAATGTACCAAACCCATGAATTTCAAATCCTCAGACTAAGTAATCTTTGGACCAAGGCTTGTCCAACAAGCTCAGCAGACCAACTAGCATTGAACAGTTATATGCATGCAATGTTATGGGTAAGGCATAGGTGAATCGGCTAATTTGCCGATACCGACATGAGAACGAACTAGTTGTACGAATAGCTTTAAAACAAAACCCACTAACTGATCCAATCTAGTGAGAACGGTGACTTAACCCATTGCAGCCAACTAAGACTAGAAAAGATTAACAAGCTTTATCATAAAACTACTCGTACCCTAGAACGCGCCACATGTCATGAACAAGATTGATACGATCTAGCTAATGTAAACGTGAAACCAACCATCAATGCAGGAGAGTAAGCATGATAGGCATTGATGACAGTTGAATCTAAGAGGATTTAAGCCAAATCTACCAATCTTGATTGGGCAATAATGTTGTTGCGGTAAAAAAATATTGTAAAACAGACAACATAGGTAACTTAATCAATCTACTAGGTTGCCAAGTCTAATAGAGCCGATAACTAGCCATGTTTACATGTGATAGGAGGTTGAACCAGCCCTATCTAACGAAAACATGAGCCACTAGCCATGTCAATGCATAAATAGGGGGTTAAACTGGCCCTATCTAATAAGAACACAAGCCATGATGGTACTTACAGCAATCCAGAGGTCGGACGACCCGATGCAGCCTAGCTTGATGAAGAAACTCGTCGAGACCCAATGCAGCCTAGTTTACAAGGTGCCAGGGCTTACATACTTATACCCTGGGCTTTGACCAAGTCCCAACATAATACAACTTGGAAAATAAGGAAATAGACTAAAAATCAACCAAAACTAGATAACTTGGGCCCTACTATTCTGTTCTGTAGAGTCCTGTGCTGTCAATGCGCCACTTCCTGTTGAGTCAGATCAGAGTTGACGTGGCCTGTATGCCTCCTCAGATAGCCGAATCTGGTTAGCCAATTCACTTTAGTTTAGCCGATTTTCCAATAAACGGTTGTTACAGGCATTTAGCCGATTCCTCGCAGAATTTTCTCCAAGAAGCTTCATCTGCGAGCTGACTAGTCCAAATTTTGGTGCAAACACCATCACATAAATATAAAGTAACCATGCTTAAACCCAACTTGTCCTGACAATTCTAAAAAAGAATGCAATTCTGACAGACCTAGTACATTATTCTTAAACTACTGTTTCTGATACAAGCCCACAAACTGATACAACTCATAGAGTTCATCAAAACAAGTGAATATTCAAATCCTAAGCAGTGGTAGAAGCTCCATCTATGCCATCCTGATCCTGGCCTTCATCCTTCTTCTGTGCTGGGCCATTCATCTTATTTGTTGCACCGTCCTTTTTCTGGCTAGGACCTCCCTTCCTTTTATCCACTGGACCTGCATTCTCCTCCTTCTTCATCAGTGCCTCCTCAGCAACCTCCTCCTCTTCAAGTTGACAGATCTCCAAGCCAAGCTTTCTGACTACCTATTTTGACAGAGTTGGAAGTTTGGGAATACACCCTGGACACCTCTTGTCAGGGCAAGAATCCCTCTTGAATCCCTCACTTACATGCTTGATCCTAGAGCTCCTTCTCAAGCAGGTGTCCAACACCACCACTTCCTTGTTCTTAGAGTTTTTCTTGATAGGAGTTTCTTCCTCCAGCATCTTTGGGCTATCCATGCAGGGTTAGAACTGCACCCTGTCCTTCACAGATTGTCCTGTGCTTCCCTAGTCACTGCTCCTAGAAGTTGATGTGCAAGAGTTTATCTTAGGACATTGTAGTGGGATGTGAAAATCAATGACCCTAGCTCCATCATTTAAGCAATTAATAGCTTGAGTAGCTAGAAAATCTTTTGCCCAGTTAAACAGATCAAGTGAGAGCTATATAGAGGTGAAAAAATGGCCCATGTTGAAGGGATTGAGGTGTGAATGCTCCTAGGGTTACCATGAGCAATGAATTGTGCCCGTAACCTAATAAACTTAGTAGTCCTGCTCCTCTCTAGCCAAACTGGTTCAGCCTCAGGTTGGTTCACCAAGGCCATCCCTAAATGTAGATTCTGATAAAAAGGATTGTCCTCCTCCTCTTGATCAACCTGCTGGCCTCCATGCTAGTATAACTGCCCATGCTGCTAGACTTCATTTTATTCTCCCATCTGAGCCATCTGCATTTGTTGATTGAAATGTGGAACAAACTGACCCATCTGCACTTGCTATTCTAACTGCTCCTCCATATGCTAATCATGATCATGATTCATCATCAGGTCCACACCACCCTGCTAGCCTTAGACATTGATCTGATTGACAACATTGTTACCTTGATTGAGATTAGTAGGAAATTCACCTTCCCCAAGTCTAGTTTTCAAGGATGATGTCATCAATGTTAATATGTTGTTCCTGATTGTCTTCCTCCTCTTCATCTTGGTCCATCGGGTCTACAGGGTTAATTTCTTCAGGCAGTACATCAATATGTACAATCTGAATGTGCTGCATCTCTTGATCATCCATCAGCATCAGGTTTTCTTCTTCTGGTAGCATGTTCAGATCCACTTGTTCATTCTGAGGCTGGATGACAACCTCCTCTCCATCATTGTTTATCATATCATTCAGTTCAAGAAAGTCACCTTGCATGGCCCCTTCCACTAACTGAGCTGGATTGATTATCACTTCTACTAGATCATCTTCCCCTTGCTGTAAGGCTTGATTGAGATCAATCTGCATTCCACCCAGGTTTGGTCCATTCACTGCCTGAGCTACCTGGTGGCCTTGCTGACCCTCCTGTAATAACCCTAAAAATTACAAACATCAAAAATGCAACCAACAAAAATTTTTCAAAACATGCCCATGTAAGTTGTGTGTCATGTAGGAACCCTACCCCTTTTGCACCTGGCACATATATTAGTGCTACACTAAGTAACACCATCATCACATGTGACTCGATATAATCTTAAACCACATGTGATAAGCACCCTTGTCTAGCACTTTTAGTGTCATGAGTTAAGCCCATGTGTTTGTCACATGTTGCACTCTTGTACTTATGCTATATAAGACCAGGCTCTAGAACCACCCTCTTGTCTAAATTCCCCGTCATTCTCCTCTAAAACCCTTCATCTTGTTCATATCCCTTTTACATTGGGATCTCACATCCAATTCACATCATGCCCCCCCTCTATGCTTCACTTGTTATAACTCTATGTAACACTAGATTTGCCCTTATGTTGCGATAGACAATCATCCTTGTTGTACTCTTGTACTCATGTTACATGAGATGAGCTCTAGAGCTTCCCCCTCTCTCCCCAACACCTATCTTGCTCCATTAAATTCCCTCACCTTGCTCAAGCTTCTTACTTTGGAATCATGTATCTGAGGCACCTAATGCTACCTTTCTATGTTTCACTAGATGTATCTATATGTTGCACTAGAAGTATCTTCATGTTGCATTTTAAATCCACCTTGAGATTCGGCTCTTCTTTGGATTTTATGTGTTGTTTAATTAAAAATGCCAATAATATTTATTTATCAAATAAATAAATATGAGTTATGGGAATAATACCCAACATAGCCAAGGACCATGTAAGTCCATTAAACATCTTTTTACATCATGCTACATCTATCATATATATATATGTATGTATCTATGCAAGTATTTTAGAAAACATAAATAGAAAAGAGAAAGAAATAAAAAGATAAAAAGAAAAGCCAATCTGGCCCGCGAAGGAAGCTAGCCCAGCCTGCCCTCTCGCTCTCCTTTCCTTTCCCGCGCGAGCTGGCCCAGCAAGCAAAGGAGGCCGTCGGCCTGCGAGGCCCAGCAAGGAGCGCCCGCGTCCGCATCATGACAGAAGGCAGCCGCAGCCGCTGATGGGAGGGACCCACGTGCGGGACCCACCTATCAAAAGTCCGGTCCTCACCTCGTCCTCTGCTTTTCCCCGAGCGACAGAAACCGCTATCGACGTCTGTGCCAGCCATCTACCACGCCAACGGATGGATGGACGCCACCTGGCTGACCAACGCCCGACAGGGTCACGCAAATCGCATGACCCTCTCGCGCGTGCTGCCTCTCTAATTTACCGTGTGCTGCCACCAAGACAAAGCCGTGAGCTTGTCCCCTCCCTATCTGCTACCTCCCATGGTCTCCAAGGCAAATTGCCTCACCTTGCTAACAGAAGAGCCCCACCAGAGCCCGAGTTGGAGACGTGGAGTCTCCTGGCGTGGTTTTCTTCGCGTCGGGATCACGCCACCATCGTGGCACCCTCCTGCCATCTCCTCCTATATAAGCACGACGTCTATCTATTTTAGAAAATGGTTAAATGTTTGTAAAATCACGCCACCATCTTTTTTAGAAAATGGTTAAATGTTTGAAAAATCATAACTAATTCATATGAGTTCCAAAAATTATGATCCACATATCCAAATTTTCTATAAATCGAGCTCTATCTATTTTTGCTATGTTTGAGTGCATTTGGATCTTCTATTTGGCATTCATTCTTTCTGCTAATCTATAGGGGTCACTCCCGCGACCATTAATTCTCGGTTACAGGCTTAAGCAAGGACAAGTCTGACGATAGTGACTACCAGGAGAAGTCCGATAGCTACGTCAGTGAAGGTGCCACTTCTCAGCCAACCTCATAGATCCCATTACGCATGGCAAATGTAGCAATGCTAGTGTTTTACTTTTGGTTGCAATATGATGGTTTGCCTGTGCTAGGATTGCATAGTCGATTACTACTTGATGAGCCCTACCTTGTTGCAACCTATCACCTGCTTACCCACTGATATGTTAGCCACTTGCTTATCTTCTAGATTTATATATATATATACACTTCACTCGCTTACATTTTGATGCGATGTGATGAACACTAGGAAGGCCTGGAGGGTGCCAGGCTGGAGGTGTGTGCGTTGATGGGTCAAGATGAGCTTGTGAGCTGTTGATGTTGTATCTGGGTTTGGGGTGGCGCTTACGGCAGGGAGTAGGGTGAGGGTTGAGTTGATCGAGCTAGGATCTACGACGAGCTTCTGGAGCAAGTCTTGCCGAGGAATGAGTCTAGACATTCCCATGAGAGAAGCCTGTGGCAGGCTAACTGAGATGTGATGGTGGTCTTTGGGTGTGGTCCTCTAAGAGGTGGAGACCGGGACAAAGGTGCCGTGGTAGCACGTTAAAGATAAACCCTTGAGAAGATATCTCAGCTTGGTCAAACTTAGGAACTGCTGCGCTAGTATCTGGACCTTAGGAATATCTTGCTTTCCACTCTCTTCCCATGGGGGGAAGACGGCCAAACTGCTCGATAGATCGATGCCACTACTGCTAGGCGAGTAGTGATAGGAAGGTATATGCATGGGATGGAGCTAACACCCTACCAAGACGATCATGGCACCCTCTTCGGGAGTGGGTAGATGGCATGGCATCCTCTACGGGAGCAGATGCATGCTCTCTTTACAGTTTCAGGGATCCAGAACTGGATGGTAGAGTGGCATCGTTCTATGGCAGTAGGCGCCCAAAATCTGCCTAGGTGGTGATCAACACCGATGATGGTTATCTAGTGGATTAGTGAAACCTCTGCAGAGTGTATGGTTGATCGATCGATACATATGTCGACTTGTTTGGCTATGGACCTTTCCTGTGTTCCGCATGCACCGGACTAGTGAGTGGCATGTTCTACCTTCCCCCAGAGTGTGATTTCCGAACATTAGCCAAGTTGAGGGTTGCGGGCCGCTGAGATAAGCCGAGAGGGAGTTGGCTTGTCGACTTGAGTCTGAGATGGTGTTGGAGGATTTGGGATGGTGTTCAGAGATGGATGGTGATGGATGGTATGGGTTTGGGAATGAGTTTAAAACTTGATTACTATACTATTTATATACTTGATTACTTGCTTAGGAAAACTTCAGCCTTTATAGGTTCCTTTTGATATATCCATGATTTGCATCCAAATTTCACAAAGCAATGCATAGGGTGGAAGTGTGGCCCGTACAAATCGTACTGAAAATTTGGTTTCAGGTTCAAGGAGTGAATACTCATCTGGGGAGTACAGCGATTGAGGGTTTCGTGCCTACGCTCAAGTTGGATCGAAGATGATAGCTTCCGCACCTCAAGCTTTTATTGTTATGCTGCATGAACTCTGATTCCGCCAGTTGGTGATGTAATAAGTTATTGTAAACCTCTCTATAGCACTCTTTTATTCGATGTATGGATTATGGTATTCAACTGTTATCGGGTAATGTGATTTAAATGGTCATATTACACTCCGGCTCTGTGGATTTTCCGTCACGGAAATCAAGGTCGTTTCAGGGTGTTTTTCAAACGGTTAGTCCTGGTGTGGCATAATTTAGACTTTACTTGTGCATCAGCAATAGACCAGAGACACAAATAGTCGTTTTGATAGTTGGAGTACCTAGATGGGAGGGGCTAATAGTTTAAATACTCTGGGTGCATTTTGCTGTTAAATTTACATATATTTGCGCTTTTTCTTTGTCGTTTTTGCATCTACCTTGTCCCACGTTTCTAGCGACACAATAATTGTTATAATCTAAGAAATTTTTAATAAGTTTTTTCTGACGGAGGACAGAGAGTAATTCAAAAATGACGACAAATATGCTTGAGCCGTCTCACACCGTTGGAACAGCCCATGTGCTGCTCGGTCTGGTCACTTCGTCCTCGTGACGTGGTTGCTGGAGTGGATTGTGCGTACGGGGCACAATTTCTTGTAGAAGCACTACTGAACCATCAGGGATATTCCCAAGCCGTGTTTCTAGTAGTGAAGGGATCGGCCGCTGCAGCTGAATAGATACTGTGCAGCTACTGGGCTGTGCTGTGGACATGAGTGGTCTGCCTCAAAAATACTCTTATTTTCGATAGCGGGACACATATAAGGCCCACCCTGCTTTTATTCTGGAGGCATAGCAAAAAGCCCAAGTCCAGCTTCTACTAGGCTATAAATATGAGCACTTAGGTCACACCTCCTACTCTCTCTCAGCTCTCTCCGACTTTAGATGGTCGCGCTCCTATACCGGCCTCCCACGTGCGCGCCCACTCCCATTCCCCCAATAATGGTCGCACACCTCCCTCTCCCCTAGCAATGGCCACACCCTTGGCCTTCTCCTTGCCCCGCGCTGCCTCCCTCCGCACCAGCGATGGCCGCACTCCTCTCCTTCCGCCACACCTCTCCCTTTCTCCCATCACCACCACATGACGGTTCGGGGCTGGCTGGTGCAGGTGCAGTGGTTTGAGGCCCAGGGGCCACCCTTGTTAGGGCTAAGGATGAGGGCATTTTGTTTCTTTATTACTAACTGAGGTGGGCATTAAAAAATACCTTGGAAAATAGTCTATTTACCGTAACCTTTCACCCGGGGGTGGTTGCGAGAACCGCCTCGGTTTATAATTTTTTTCTGCCTCGGTAAAGATTGTTGTAGTTATGTTACTCATGCATCCAATTTACTCTGATCTCCTGATTGAGACACTTGATGGGGAGCATATATGGAGTTCCTTTTGACTATGAATATTACATGTTAAAGAGTAAATTTGGCGACATTTTATTCTTGAAGAGCCCTTTTACCAAACCATTGCAAGTGTCACGTGACATTTTTTTTCCTTTTTGATAATCAAAATAGGAAATTGTTTTACAAAACTCTGAAAGATGCTCCAAGTAATTTATATTCGGTATTCAGAACTTATTAAAATTAATTATATTTACACATTTTCTTTGTCCTTTTTGCATCTTCTTTGTTCTTTTTTCTAGCCATTCACATAATTCGTGATAGTCTTAGAATTTTTATATGTTTTTTCCAACCTGGGAGGAGAAGGTCGGAAAAATTCCAAAATGACAACATGTACTCTTTGAGCTGTCTCACACCATGGGTCTATTCGCTTCATCATTCCGATGTGGTCACTGCAGTGGATTCTGCGTGGGAGATAACACCACTTCCTGTAGAAGCCCTAATGAACTATCAGGGACAGCCAGACACTGGGTGCTTCTACTGGATTGTGCTGTGGACATGAGCACAATGGAATATGTAAAACATAAGCCGAGTGGTGTCTATATTCCCAATGCCTCTTAAGCCTAGATTTATGCTTGAAAAGCTTTTGCTCGAGATATAGGATGACCAACCTACCACTCTTGCATGTGTGTCTGTCTCGTTTATTGCTCCAAGCACTGTTGCTGTTCTTTTTTATAGATCGAATGTGGTAGCCTTTCTTCTTTACTAAAATTGCAACTAGAGAGTAGCGAGAGTACATGTTGAACGTGCAATACTAGTGCAACTAGAGAGTAGCCGAGTGGTGTCATGGAGTACCAGTGCAATAATGCATTATTATAAACTGTCGTAAGGTGCATGCCTGCAAGGGTCAGCTATATATTTTTGTGTAGTAAATCATCGTAGCTATACATTGCTGTCTTTTAATTTTGTTGTCTTGGAAAAATGGTAAAAGCTTTCAATTCATTTCAGCAAAAAAACAGGAAACTTATAGTAGAAAGAATGCAGGGAACTAAAACGACAAAAATGACAGTAGTGAAGAAGCTTGATCTCTATTATCCAATTTATTACTGCCTGAAGAATGACCACGCCGGTAAATTGATGAAACAATAAGAACAGTAGTAATTAATAATCACAAACCCAGAGACCAAGCCTCCTATTTGCTTCTAAGTTGAACGTGAACCAGTTCATGTGGGCTGGTCCAGATTTTAGTTTGTCCAGAGTACCATAGCCATACCTGTGGTAATGTATGTAACCCATAATACCCAGTTAGGACGAAGTTTTGTATAGTTTCACACTCTCTGGTCCCTCGGGCCTCTACCAGCCCATGAACTGTTGAGCCAGTTCTTGAAAAGTAATGATGGTTTCATGACCGAATCTCCTTTGTAACTGCGAGCATTCAGCAATTAGAAACTCACGAAGGCAATAGAATAATTCATATATGCATATTATGCGTGAAACCCTGTATTCAGTATTCATTCGGATCTTTGCTTTTCAGTGGTTAAGCAATTCGATGGCTGAGAAAACATGACCCACAAAATCAACATGTAGAACCGAGGATGGGGCATCGATCAAGGATGGTGCTTCGACACTGAAGCACAGCCACTGATCAATCCAAAGCTGCTAGAGCCTTCCATTTGTGCACTGGAAAGTGGGTGAGTAATGCAGTCTGCACGAGTCGCATTCGGATCAAAGCTTTATTTCAGGGAGAAGTTAACAAAGTCGGTCACATTCTAGGCTCTGGACGTTTCGTGCATCATGTTGGACTCATCTATGGTCGCACGTGTCAATAACTCACGGTCAACTCAAGCTTCCTTTGTAGATTAGGAAGCTGCTGAGCTACGAATTGAAGAACAGCAGCCACATGGGAATCAGCAAAGTACAACCAAATTGGGGAAGGGATCGGCAACTGTAGTTCAGTAGGGCGTTTTGCAGCTACCAGAATGTAGTGTGGACATGAGCGCAACAGAAGGGATCACACAAGTTGGGAGAGGGTGTGCCATTGCCGGCCTAAATCCACTCTAATCCCCAATGTGGGAACTGAAGCATTAGGTATCTATATTCCCACTCTAAAGCCTAGATTTATGCTTGCCTAGCATCAGCTCGAGATGACACAGGACGACCTATGAACCTACCACTCTTGCATGTGTGTCATTGTCTGTTATATTTCCCAACCACAATTGCTCTTGATATTATAGCTCCGATGTGGTAGCCGTTCTTCAATTCTTTTTTCTTGAAACAACCTTCCTTTATTTTTTATTTGCAACTACAGAGTAGCAAGTACCCATGCGCAGCACCAGCGCAACAATGGATATCCGTGCATCAACACTTCTATAAATCTCACCTCAATGAAAGAAGGCTCAGATTTTCTATCGTAGTCATTGGTAAATGAGGATAGCTATAGATCTCACCTCAATGAACATAAGGGAGAAGAAGAAACAAGTGCATTACAAGAGGGAGAAGAGGAGATCACCCAGTTCGGATAGCAGCCACTGTCCTTTCCCTACTGGGCCATCCTAGGCTGTTTATTTGGGCCTATTTGGACTATTTGTTCTTCTTAGCTTTTCTTTTGACTATTTTTTCCTTTCCAAATTTTGAACAGACAGAAATCCCTTAAATTCTGAGTTTTGAGTGAAAATGGAATATGTGAGTTTTGGAAAAAAATCCATAATAAATTATGTAAATTCCTTGGCCTCCAGGTAACATTCAGACTGTTTTGGTGTTAATATTGAAAATGTTTCCACCAAATTTAATGCAAAACCATAAAAATAGTAAAGAAAAAACTAAATATTATTAAAATAATATTTTTACAAGAAAATCTATTTGGGTTTTATAGTGAAAAATTTGTACAAGTTTGGTACTCAATGAAATGGGTGAATGTTGCTTCAAGATCTGTTCATTAAATAATCTGTTATCAAATGGTATCTAAAGTATTTCTTGACATAAGTTTCATGAAAAGGTATCTGAAACGTTTGTAGACAACATCTAGTTGAGAAAAGATTAAGCTGAACGAAACTACAATATTTAATTGTTACACCAAAAAATTGTACAAGACTCATACTAAAATGAAATAGGCGAATGTTGCTTCAAGATATGTTATTGAAATAATATGTTCTTGAAAAGTATCTAAACTATTTCTTGACTGAGAAAAGATTAAGCTAAAAAAGAGAATTACATCAGTCTGGTCAAAATCTCTATGAAAAGGAAAGATGTTTATTATATGTAGATATAGAAACAAAAAGTACTTTTTTATATGAACTCTTACATGTGTACAATAGACTATCGTTGGAAGTAGTCAGCCTACGGAAGAAGAAAAGAGATTATTAATCATCACACTGGGCTATATATGCATGAGTTGCTAGATTATCAAACAAATTTACATTACCAGAATAGAAATTTGCATAAATTGTGAGTTAGGTTTGTTATGAGGGGCTTGTTGCAATTTGGAAAAGAAATTTAATTTGCTTGAAGACCAACAATATCAGCCTAAAAATTTTAAAAAGGTTGGGCATGTAGTCAGTATTAACTGAGTATGAAAGAATTACATTACAATAACAAATTATATAAGGGGCTTACATTAGTGAACTTCTCCGTAGTAACACCATCGAATGTTTGCATGAAATACAACATAGAAATTTCAGAATCGCAACTTAATTTCAATAAGAATCAAGTGTGAGAAGATATATTTCTTATACTAGAATATGAAATCATCACAACATAAAAGGAGATGAAACAAAGCATCAGAAAAAGCTACACTGAGCATCAGAAAAAGAAGAACATGACCTATCAACTAGGAACATCACATTGAGTTAAAACTATGAGAACATCAAAGGACGTTAATCATAACATCAAATAAAGCTATACTCTAGAATGCAGTTACCAAAACATAACATGACTTAAAACACTAAATAAACTAAAGGATTTACTAATTTCTTTAAAATTAGCCAAGACTTTATTCTTTTGTTATCATTATGAAATGATGAAAAGTGTGGCTTTAAAACTTTTACGAAGATAATAAAGATGGGTTTGTGCTTGGTGCCTTATTTTGTTTTGCTGGTGTTTGAAAAAGAATTTCTAAAACCCGAGCAAGACACGGCTAGGTTCTTTTCGTGTTTGAAAATAAAGCTTTGAAAACCCAAGTTTGCCTCAAGAAGGTTTTGGAAAATGTTTTTAGAAAAACTCTTTCTCTTGCATAGATAGAGAGAGAGAGAGCCTTTCCTTTTCCTCTATAGTGTTGACCATCGTTCTAGTAAGACACCATCCTCTACCTAGCTCTAGCAGGCCTAGTTCAGTCTCTAGACATCCCTGGCTTACCCTAGCCTATCCTGGCCCAACCTAGCTTGCTCTGGCCTATCCTAGCCTTAACTGGCCAGCCCTAGCCGGCCATGGCCACCCCGGCCAGGCTAGTAGTAGCCGCAGCCGGCCACCAGTGAACAAACTTGGCCATCAGCCGCATAGTAAAGCCAGCAGCAGTCCGGTCTAGCAACCCTTTGCTATCCTCAAGGCATCCTAGCTTGCTTTGGTCAGCTCCTACCTAGCTTGGGTCTCTCCTAGTCTCACCTAGCTTCATCTGGCCAGGCTTGGCCAGCAACAGCCACCTGTGGCCACTCTCAGCCGGCCACAGCCAACTATGGCCGGCCATAGCCAGTCCGCCCGGCCACTAGCGGCTATGGGTAGCCGCAGCCAGCCCAACGGGCCAAGCCCAGCGGTTTTAGCCCAACCGGTTCCCCGTCGGCTATAAAGAGGGCCAGCCGCGGCCCCTTAGCCAACCCTAGCCGCACTTAGCCAACCCTAGCCGCACTTAGCCAACCCTAGCCGGCCACAGTCGGCCGCTGCCAGCCGCCGGCCACAGTCGGCCGCTGCCAGCCGGCCAAGTCCCGGCCGAGGGCCGTGGTCCTCCATCTTCCGCGCGCCGCTTCTGGCCGCTACCGGCCGCATCTGGCCGCCGCTGCCGGCCGTAGCGGGCCGCAGTCGGCGGCAGCCGGCCGTAACAGGTCGCCGCAGGCCGTAGCAGGCCGCAGCCGGACGCCACCGGCCGTCCAGCAGGCCAGGGCCGAGGCAACTTGCCTCCGGCGCTGGTGCAGCGGCACCATGGCTGCCATGGCCACGATCTTCAACAGCCAGAGGTGGAAGATGATGGTAATTACGAGTCTGCCACCCAGCAGTTATTTACAGTTTTGCCATTATTTTTAAAAGCTTATAACTTTCACGTTTTAACTCCGATTTGGTCCGTTCAAATTTTGTTAGATTCATAATTTCATAATCTACGCAGTGGTACTACTTTTGAAGTATTTTGGAAACTTTTTATTTTTAGTCTATATTTAAAATATTTATTTATCTATATGAAATCTTTGAAAATTTATATCTTCGCCGTTATAACTCCGATTTTGGTGAACTTGATGTCTGTGTGATCGTAGAAGCGAGTAGAATAGTTTTATAACCTTTTTATTCTATTTTAATGACATTGATATACTGTTCCTCTAATAGCTCTTTGTTTGCTTCGTGTATGTATGCTCGATTGGATTGTCTGGTGTTGAATGTCAGCAGGACTTTGTGAATCAAGGCAAGTATAGCATGGATCATCCTTGTTACCTATTCACTATAAATAACAATTCATATGCATGTGTCTTTGATGACCTAGAGATTATAACTAGCTTTGATATCCTGATTCCTTGAACCTTTTGGGTTGCATTGGGTAGTTATGATGCTAGTGCTCTAATGGTCATGATCTTATAACTTGATGTGTGTTATGCTATTAACGAAAACGATGACTTTTAACAAATATGGACTTTTGTCTGTAAGTGATTTATCATGGAGAATCCGTACAGCTGTGAGGGTTATATGGCTCTGGCTCTAGTCACTTGTAGGCCCTTTTCTAGCTGGTTGGTGGTCTAGAAGTTGGGGTTTAGGACTGCATCTGTCCTTATGAGTATAGCCAGGTAGGTGTGTGCCATATTGGAAGAGGAGTTCCTAACACAACGGTATTTCCATATCTCTGATTGATTAGGAGAACCTATAGGAGGCTTTATATGTTTTGTGGTGGTTTGGAAGGTATAAGTCCACTCAGTTACAAAACATGACTCACAGTGAAAGTGTACACCTCTGATCTGAGTTTAAATCAATATATTGTCCGTGCCCTTCGCCTTGACACATTTACAAAAGATAATGGTTCTCAAATTGTTAATGTGTGCATCTTAATGTCGTTATTGCTACACACTGGTTAATGTTATTTTGATCATGAGTATATGGGAATTATCACTACCTTGATGCTATGCTTTAATATGATTAACTTATAAAAGCTAAACGCAGTCAAACCATGTCAGCTTATTTGAGCCTCATTAACCCATGTTATGCTTGTTGAGTACAGTTGTGTACTTACACTTTCTTTACTTTCAATTTTGGAAAATCCCGGATGTGTAACAGATGAAGGTTGGAATGAAAGCTATCGTGATGAGTACTAGGCTTGATGTTCACCAGTTGATGTGTCCCTGTGTGGAGCTTCCGCAATAAAGTTATATTAGTTATTTATTGTTTATGCGCAATACTCTGTAATAAATATTGGTACGTTATGTAATAAACAGGGTGATGATACTCTTTGTAATTTGTCATCCTATATGTGCGACTGTTCCTGGGGTGCATATAAGGCTATTTATGCATTCTACTTTTATCCTTAAAAGTGGAGTGTGACAATCAAATAAAGCTATACTCTAGGATGCAGTAACCAAAACATAACATGACTTGAAATGCAATTTCAGAGTATTGCATTTTGGAAAAGTAATTTTTTTATTAAGTCAAAGTATATGTCAACACCCAAAGTTGCATTTTAGAACTGGTACATATTGAACTTGAATTTGATATATGTCATAAGCCATTGTATTTGGAAGTTTCCAATGAGAAGTTTCTTGATTCTGTATCTAGATTCAGGTTAAGTAATTGAATACATTTATGCACAAAGTTGATAACAACTAGGTACCATTCTTTATTTTCATGACAAGGAATGTGAAGCTGTCAATAGTATAATATGGATGTGTTTGCACCAAAATTTAGATCGACAAGCACACAGGGGAGGCTTCTTGAGCAAGACTCTGCCGGGAGTCGGCTAGGCACCGATAGCAGCTATTTATTGAAGAATCGGCAAAATTGGAGAATCGGCTAACCAAGATCGGCTATCTCGAAGCACATGGGGCGCATCGACTCCGACTCGGTTCGACAGGAGATGGCGCATTGATAGAATGGGACTCTGCAGAATGGAATAGTAGGGCCCAAGTTATCAAGTTTTAGTAGTTTTTAATTTATTTCCTTATTTTGCAAGTCGTGTCAAGTTAGGACTTGGTCAAAGCCCAGGGTATAAATATGTAAGCCCCCACACCTTGTAAACTCTCTTGACAATCAATACAATCTTTTGGCTTCAGCCAAAAACCCTTATTAGTAGGAGTAACGTAGATCTCAGCGAGTTCTTCACTACTAGGCTACATCGGCATCAATTGACCTCTGGTTTGCTGTAAATACCGTCATGGCTTGTGTTTTCATTAGATAAGGCTGCATCAACTTTGATCGACCTCTTGTGATGCGTTAACATGGCTAGTTATCGGCTCTATTAGGTTTGGAAAACTAGTAGATTCATTAAGTTAATGATGTTGATTGTTTTACATTGTTTATTTATTTATATCAACATTATTGCCCCATCAAGATTGGTAGATTTGGTTTATGTCTTCTTAGATTTAATTTTCATTAATGCTCATTATGCTTATTCTCATGCCTTGATTATTGGTCATGTGCTTGCATTAGCTAGATCGTATCAATCTTGTTCATGACATGTGGCACGTTTTAGGGTATAGATAGTTTTTACGGTAAAGCTTGTTAATCTCTTCTGGGGGGTTTTAGTGGCTGCAGCGGATTAAGTTACCGATCTCACTAAGATGGCATCCGGATTCAGACGCCGTCGGTTAGTAGGCTTTGCTTGTAGGGCTGTTTGTGCACCTGGTTCGTTCTCATGTCGGTATCGTCTATTTAGCCGATTTACTAGAGCTCTAGCCATAACACTACATGCTTGTATCTATTTAGACACTAGTTGGTTCATTAAGCTCGTTGGGCATGACTTGGTCTGAAGGTTTGAAATTCAACATGTTTAGTGGATCTCTTAGTTTTAATCTGGATTATTGCAATGTGTGTAGGATCTTTACACATCGTATCGGTTAACTCAGACCGGCTAAAGGTTCTGTGCCTTAATGTTTATCTAGATAGCCGATCTAGCTTTTTCCTATACTTCGTCAAATACTGCAGCATACTCTATGAATGACTTGTATATGTATTCATCTTGTTCAATTATGTCATGCCATGAGCAATTGCTTTATTCATGCATATTTATTCATTGTTTTTACTTACAGAAGCATATTGGTTGTTGACTCTCTAGTCAATGACCGGCCCGATTGGCTATTTAGCCATACATGAGGAATTGTCTGGCACCACACCAGTAGGTTCCATAATTTGAATATTTTTCTCCTTGTTAATTGCAGGGTCAAATTGATTGGCACGCCTTGACTCGATCAACCGGTCAGCTGCTAGTGAAGTCGCAGGGATCGGAGAAATATTCTCGCTCCGGTCCACCTGGCTTGTGAGAGACCGTTGATGTGAAGAGTCACATTTTTGCATCAACACTCATTTTGGCACGCCTGATGGGACCACAATCATCAACCATGGCTCCAGCTAATGCTGCTGATCTCAACCCCAACAACATTCTTGATGTCACCATGGAAGAACTTTTTGAAGAGCATAGAGAGATAATTGAGAAGGCCGCAGAGCAACTGAAGTAGAGGTGCTTAACATGCTTCGGGAGAGTTCATGACAAGGTGGTGTTGAAGTCACAATTGCCCAGAATCCTGATGCCAGGAGAGACATATCCTGGGGATGAAGCTGATAAGAAGATCATGGTGGAACAATTTCACAAGTTGATTCATGAAGCTATGACAAATCATAATATGCACTTCCTGACTACATTTGGCAATATCATGAAAGAAGTCATGGCTGGTTTCCTTTTGAGCAGTTTGGGCCAGCTTATTTCAATCAATACACTATAGGAGGTGGTGTGTCAAATCCTCCTAAAAAAAGCTGCATCAAGCTCTGCCGAAGGTGCAAATGGGAGTTCTCTTCCTCAAGCACAACAGCCGACTAATGGTCCTCCACCCAATTTTGTTACAACCTCAAATATACCACATTTGGCTTATAAAATTGCTCCCTCAGTTTCAAGAATTAGAAGAACCGTAGATCATCATGTGAATCAAGCTATACAAGGAGGAACTGGTCAACCGCAGGGGGACAGTCCAACCCAAGGAAGCAATGATGAACCACCTGCTGGTTTTACAAATGTGTCAATTTACAAGACCTGGGCATGCTTCCATGTGCAAGTATTGGAGCTCCTGCTAGCCCCAATGACCAGCTGATCAGCCAGCTTACTAATGTGTTAGAGAAGTAGTTCGACATGAAGAGAAATCACTCTAAGTCTTACAGCATGTCGTATCCTAAGTGGTACAATCGTCTTGAGCTGCCATGTCACTACAGGATTTTAGAGTTCTCCAAGTTCATAGGGCAAGATGGTACCAGTACAATGGAGCACATAAGCAAGTATCTGGCTCAATTAGGAGATGCTGCGGTTGAAGAGATTCATAGAGTCAGATTCTTTGCTTTGTCACTGTCAGGACCAGGTTTTACTTGTTATTCATCCTTGCCAAGCAACTCTATTTCCACTTGGAGTGATTTGGAGAATAAGTTCTATGCTTATTTCTTTAATGGATCCATTGGGAAATACATTGATGATCTAAACGGCATGAAAATGAAGAGCAATGAGTCCGGTCTGGACGTTATTTAGAAATTCAGACAAATGAGAAGTTTGTGTTTCTCATTAGATCTGTCTGACAGCCAGTTGGTGAAATTGGCTATTTAAGGTATGCAACCACATTTGAAGGAGAAGCTTGTTGGCATGTAGTTCAAGAATCTGGGAGCATTGACACAAAGGGTGGCTGCATTATCTAAATATATGCAACCTACACGACAATAGAGTCATTTTCAGAAGGCTGCCAATGTGACTGAGTACTACAAATCTTTAATCGAGCATGGCCCAGATGAAGATGAAGAAGAAGTAGATGCTATCAAGTGGAACCTCAACAAGAAATTTGTCATTAACCATCCTTGGGGCCGAACACAAGAAACCTATGATTTTGGCACCTCGAAGGCTGACAAAATTTTTGATTATTTGCTGAGCAGGGGTCAAATCCTGGTAATCATCCTTACGGCATTGTAATCAAAAACGTCTTCCATGAGCTTGCACTATAGATAATGTGATAAATAGGATAGTTAAACTTTTTATGTTGTTTGAAACAAATATTTGTTGATAACACTCTTTTAATATCAAAACCAAAGAGCCTATGAAATAGAGTTAAAAATAGCAAAACATCAAAGGATGTTTAATAGAACATCATGTAAACTTTCACTAAACCTAGATGTAAGCAAAATAGAACATGACCTAGCAATAATTATATCTAATGTGGAACTTCAAAGTTCCAAGAATCAAACTTCGATGTTCTACATTTTAAACAATGATGTTCAATGTAGAAAAGATTGACGTTCTAGCAAGAAAACTCCATGTTCTATTTTTTTACAGATGTGACAACCAAGTAAGGCATAATCGATGTTCTACCTTTGAAACTATGATCTTCTATGCAAGAAAGATTGATGTTCTATTCAAGGAAACTTAAATGTTCTACTATTTATATACATATAGTGAAACTTAGTTCAAAACAAAAAGGAGTTCTTTAAATTACCTAAAGGTGCAGTTAGGAATGCTCAAGTATTCAGTTTTGAACAGAAAGAGGATATTTCTCCAAATACAAGAATGGACTACACCATGCATTCCCTCTCATCGAGGTGATAACAACATATATGTATCATTCAATTTGGAGTCTGCATGAAGAAATTATGGCTAACAGCAGATTTTTTTTGTTCTGGACCTGCGAAAGCCGATTTCCTAGTCTGAGCATGAATTGGGTTTTACTCGATGGAAATTCGTCCAATGTTGTGGGAATCTTGTAAATTTGTTAGGGAGGGTTGTCTACTGAGATTAGACCACCATATCTATGCAAGGGGATTCAACACGGACTAGTGAACATCGCTTTTTGATACCTGAAAAAATATTATCATTCAAAAATTTATTTTATTAACCCCTTATATTGCGCGCTTATATTCTTGCATTCCTCTTGCAACACTTTCTTATAACATATTCATCAATTTGTTCCAATAAAAATTTCACAGTAACACAAAATAATATGTTACAGACTTTTGTTGTAACACAAAACACCTTTTTTATAAAAATGTGTTACTAACAATAATTATAGTAACACAAAATTAATGTTACAGTCAAAATGTTACAAAATTGTACTACATTGTAACACATAAATGGAACATATAAAATGTGTTACAAATATATATCCTGTAGTAACACAAAATAAGGTTACAGTTTATGTGTTACAGAGATTCATATAGTAATCGTCCCCTAGGATCTTAGCTTCGCTCGCTTTCTCACGGTCGCTCACACGGGTCCCCGCACGGTGGACTCAGACATCCTCGAATCATAGTCTTGGACTCAGACATCCTCGAATCACGCTCCTACTCGCTCCCACCACCACCACCTCCTCCCCCCCCGTAAATGAGACAATAACATATTTGGAACAATGATCGTCATGTTTTGTAGCTAATTTTGGGACTCCAATCATAGACTTTGTAACAAATAGGCCTCAGACACTTGGTTTTCTTACCATTATGTGTATTTTCTACCTTTTCTAGTATTTATCTTGTATTTGGCAAATCAACTAGCGTTTTTGCATTTTAGTTATCTGGACTTTCACCATAGCCAATATGGGGCAATCAAGTAGGCAGGCTGGCTACCACTGCCCGGGCTCGCAGCGGGCAAACAGGCTGGCCGTCACCGCCTAGGCTCGAATTCTAGTGTTTCAATGGCCGGTGGGTATAAAAATTATGAAATAATGAGCAAATAAAAATTCTAGAATATTAAACACAATGAAAATTCTAAGCACAAAAACTCTTGGCATATGACACAATAATAGGCACAATAATCTTGAGTTCATCTCACAAATCCACAATAAAAACAAGTTCATCTCACAATTTTATTCTACATGAGTTCCATATCAAATAAAAGTTCCAAATACATCTCATCACAGATAAAATCATTCATCGAATATGTAGCCTTCTATTTGGTGTCATTGTTTTTGTGCAGCTGCAGTAGACATCCTCATAGGACTATTAGTGTCAGTTTGTGAAGAGCTACCCTCTCCTTGAACGCAGGATAGCTGCACATAAGAATAGCACAACGATTAGATGTATGATAAAATTTATTGTATAGTATCAATACTATCGCATCAAGTGCCTAGGTCGCAATTTCTTATAACTATACATAATATACATAAAAATTAAAACATGATGTCTTGATCTAAGTTCATAGGTACAATCTCAGTCACAACAAGGCCACCAAATTAGTTCATAAGCTAAAGCTTTTCCAGGAATTACATGATCGCAGCAGGATATCACTTATCAGTGCAATATATCGGTATTATCACAAGAGTATAGACCAAAGGCAATAACGCATCACACAATAGCTCATAGATAGACAAAGTATCAGCCATCAAGCATACTGGTCACAACACACCGCCAGCAGCAGTACAACCATAGGGTTATAGGCATATATGGTTTAGTTCTAGTCTTTCATTGAAGTTTCTAAACAAAGGTTTAGTTCAAATCTTCCATTGCAGTTTGTAAATAAAAGCACAAGAATACTCCATTTATTCACTAGTTTGCACTATCTTGTTATTCTCATCTGAACATTGGCATGAGCAGGACAATTGAGTTACTGATACAATGAGACTTCACACAAGTTAGTAACTTCTATGGATCCATCTTTACTGATTGAGGCATGTAAGGACACAACCATTTAAAAGAGTAATTTGACTAGATGCAAAACTTTAAACAAGCACAGTTGCTCAAGAAAATGTATAATAGTGGTGATAAACAAAATATATTCAGAGTTTTTACCATGTTTTAACTTCAGGAACCCCAATAGCCTTCTGATGGGACTATCTGCTATGATTCTAATAGTCTCAAAACATAACTATGTGATGATGAAACAATTTGACTACTTCTGAGGACCGCTAAAATAAAAATGTTAGGGAGAAGAACTACAAATGAATTAGAATACCTTGTAGTGACCCTTCCTGAACCACTGAACCATGGAAATGAGCATGCACAATAACAACATTGTACTACACCTCATGAACTATGATTGGTCATTCAATCCATTGCCACTAGCATCCACAACATCGCTAGGATCCATCGTGATTCCCTCAATATTTGTCCTAGCCCATTGATATCTTACATTTGCACTATTGAACATATTTCCAAGGTGTGTGACATGGAATGGCTCATTTTCTACATCATCATGCCATTCATCAAAACTTGTGTCATATATATCTCTTGGTTTGATCGTGTTGACTACAAACCAACCAGGCTTTTCTTTATCTTCAGCATACAACACCTGGTCAGCTTGGTTAGGAAAAATGTACGGTTCATGAACAATCTTTTTGTCCTGTATGTATCAGGTGTGAGAAATTAACAAGTGTGTAGCCATACTTGTCCTTCATTATTCTTCTTTTGGAAATAACATCAACCCATTCACATTTGAAAAGTACGATTGAAAATTTCCCAGAGTAGTTCAGCTCAATAATATCAATTGTCCTCCCATAGTAAGTCACATCACCAAACACTGGCCTGCCATCACATGCACTGGCATAACTTGACATTTTTGCAGTTAGCACAACACCACTATTTTTTGTAACTCGATCCAACCATTTAGGCCTAAAACGGAAACCTTGACTGTTGAAAGCACGGTACCTTTTTGCAGCTTCAACTAGCCCATGTGCTATCCATCTAATGTCATCTTTAACACCATGAATGACATTTTCACTCTCTAACTGCATTATCTGTACAATTATACACAATTTAATTTAGTTTTGCATGTTAGCACTACGTGTAAAGCAGTTTGAGTTAAAGTACTTACATGACTTCTAAACCATTGATGAAACTTCTCATTTTGATTTTCTCAACATCTCTATGGCTGGTTTTACATCCAGTACCATTTTTGATGATTTCTACAACATGAGCTCTACAGTTTACATATAGGAAACTTTATGGGAGGCAAAAAAATAAATTTATGTTTGCGAGTTTGAAATATTAACTAAGGTATGGATCGACATAAGAACAATTGAATAGCACATATCTATGTGCTTGTACTTTAGCCAAACCTCTCAGAATATAACTACTTGGCTTTCCAAGTGGTTTCCCAGGATTAGGAAAACAAAGTTGATGCATGTTTAGTAGAGCATCCAAGTGACTTATCATTCTCGTCATTCTGTGAAAGCCTATCAGACAGGGTCTAAAAACCATCAAGAAATGTTGAACAAAACTGCATAGACTCTTTTGCCAGAAGCAATGTTTCCCTCTGGACGAGTTTTATTTCTCACAGTTGACTTCAAAACACCAAGGTACCTGCACAAACTAGTATAAATTAATAAAACTATAATTTAGCATGCAAAGCGAATGTACCAAACATGGCTCTTAGTTTTTTTTATAAGGAGAACATACCTTTCCACAAAATACATTGACCGATAACATACAGGACCACCAATTTTTGCCTCTGTTTCTAAGTGAAGAACCAAGGCGGGAATATAATCTCCATCTGACATAACGTCGGTATGATTCGTTCTTCTTACTTCTCAAGTTCATTGGTGTGGAGAACTTTTTCATTCAGTTCTCTAAAATATCCACACATATCAAATAAGACTGATGTAGCTTCATCTGGAAGAAAGAGAGAGAGCAAAGATGGTGGCCTCTTGTAGATGACCAACTTTTCTTAAGGCCGATCATCTTGCTGTTTTCTGAAATCAGGAGAAAGAGAGAGAGCAAGAGGGCTGTTTCAGTCGTGAACAGTAGTAGCAGCAGCTGCCACGCAGCAGCTTCACCGTCAGCCGCTGCCCTCCGTTGCCATGCTTGCGTATTTCTCCACCAAGCTGCTTATGTGTCCGAACCCAAGCAGTTGCCAGCCATCTTGAGCTTGTCAGCAAAGTTCGTCGCAGCCGCTCCGTACCCGCTCCGTACAGATAAATGATTTTGGTTCTGTAAAACTAGAAACTACAGTTGTGCATGCACCTTCAGAATACTTAAAATGCACCACTTTTCACACAAAAGATATTTCAGAATAACTTTTTCACAAGATTTTTACTGCTGGAGTCAAGTTGGGGTAGTAGTACTCTGAAGTCAATGACTTGAATATGTGGGTGACAAAAGTCTGCAGCTGTATGTGCAGTTCTGTTCTGTTTTCCTGAACCTTACAAGTGGTATTTGCCTCATATGGTCCGGTGCTATGTGCTTTTATAAGATTTCAAAATTCTATTTCCTAGTGGCATCAAATCTTTACATTCCTGAGAAAAAACACAATTATTATATGTAAAGCTAATATGCCATCCTCTTGACCATTCTATCTGAACCGTAGCACTTTACTTGTTCTGAAGCTCCAAGTTCAAATAACATTTCATATATGCACTCTTATCTAATTGTTACTATTCTATTATCTTTATTCTTATTTTTTATTGTGCTATATTTTATTTAGATTCTGCAACCATGGCGGTCGATAATTGAACCATAAATCTTGAATATGATGGGGCAGCTGAAGGAGAGAGACATGTGTGAATGGAAATGGACAAATATGTGATATGCTACTGGAACCTGATTGATTTGATCAAGGAGCATGGGTACTCATCACTTGACTATCTATACTACAAGAGCAAAGATGGCTTGGTTGTACTAGAACAAGATCCTGAAGTGTTGGAAATGCTTAACGAGTGTGAGAGCAAAAAGATGGTTAGCTTGTTTGTGACAAAGGATAGACTGGCCACTTTAGCGCCTACCAAGTCCAACAAAGAACCATCCAAATCTAAACCAAAAAATCCTAAAGGTATTAGAATGAACATATAATTTACTTATCTGTATGTATATTTGATTATTCAAGTACAACTTAACTATTACAAGTCATGGTAGTTATCACTGATTTATTTTCATCCAAGCTTAGCCTATTTAAAATTTCTTTAGCAGGAAGAGAAGTTACAAAGAAAAAGAAAGGATTAAATTTAATGCATACTGAAGCACTATACGCTACATATACATGAGAACTTTTTTGCAATATAAAATGATTTCTATTTCTAATGTATGGATTTCGTTTTTTGTAGGTTCAATTGGAAAATCTCCAAAAACACAACCAGAGTTAGCACAAAATAGAGACAGAGGAGTTGCATTGGAAGGTGATGCATTACATCAGGTGTTGGGAGAAGAAAAAGCTAGAAAAGTGCATGGCATGGGATTGCTTCCGGTTCCTAAACAAGTTTATGGTCAAAAACACACCATTTTAAGGACATTAATATAGTTTCACTACATCTGATGTAAAAACTCACATGTTGGATCAAATAAGGCAACTCAAAGAGCATTCTAGAATGCAAGACAAAGTTATTGAAGAACTAAAAAACAATCAGAGGCACAGTGAGAACCAAGAAGCAACAATGGTAAGATTGTACAACTTAATTTGTAACTCCATATTGAAATCTGTTACTCAAACTTTATATCTTTTCTAGGGAAATTGTTCCAGGAGTGACCACAACAATTCTCAGAATCAAGTGGTGAATTATAAAAGAAAGGTATTTTCTCTATGTTGACAATTCTTAACGTCGTTGGCAAGTTTGTTAGTCCACGGCAACGGTGCCAAAAATGCTTGTTAGTAAATCTTAGCGCAACTACCAAAGCTTGGTGACGGCGCCAAAAATACTTGTGGGGTAATTCTAAGTCTATTGGATAATTCCGCAAGCGCAAAGAATATACCACTATATCACTTCACCTGAGAGTATTCTAAGGTATCATAACTTATATTTTCCCAGGGGAAAACAGTAGCTAGGTATGTTTAATAAAAGGGGAAAGAGATCCTTGTGTCTACTACAACCAAGTATCACTAGTGTGCAAAGGGGGGTAAGTAAATAAAAGGGAAGGATAGGTAAATGATCACACAGATCCTAATCTAAAGATAACTGGTAGAGCGCGAGCCAGGTGAGAGGACAACGAGTGAGTAAAGGACTCCTATGTATCTTATTTTACTTTTAGTGAACCTAATCGTAACAAATAGATGACTCAACTGGACTGGTGCCTTGCTACTTACGTGGTGGGGATAGGCGAGAAAGCAGGAGACAGAACTCCTACTTAATGTCGCCCGAGACTTGTCACCTCTCAGGAGTGCGCTCACGAACTGTACATGTGGACCACTGGGAATCAAAGGTAAGATTAAATCTGAGCACCATGCTCACACTTACTCTTACAACTCTAACTAACGATCAAATAGCTAGAGCTCCTATGCAAGATAGGATAATGATACACACACAAGGAGTTGATTACAGGAAACCAATCCAACTAAGGCAACTATACTACTAGGACAAGCACACAACAAGGCTATAAAGACTATAGACTTGAACTAAGTAAATACTAAGTAAAGCAAGAATAAAATATTGATAAAGAAAAGTCTTACAAAAGAGAAAAGGTACAAGAGCTATACCAGACTCTCCACAAGACGACTCCAAAGACCCTGAGCTTCGCTCGACTCGACTCTAACTCCCACTCTAGACTAGCTACTTCTGCTCTAGCTTGGAGCTTTGGAGCAGTGTTGGTAATTGTGTGATGCCTTGCAAGGGTGGTGGCAGCCTCCTTATATAGGGGAAAGAGAGGGATTGCCACATCAGCGATCCGCGTGCTCCTTGCTTCATCACCCTTGGATGTACCAACCTTTAGATTCCTTGAAAGGACATCTATGATGAAGCTTGGTGCATGGCAGCATACAAGAGGTCGGTGGGAGGCCAGCCAACTTTGGGGCCCACAAGGTGGGGGTTGGCCGACCCCCTCAATGGCCGGTGGACCCAGCTAAGTCTTCTAGAACATGTCCCCGCCTATCATGTCAAGTGGCTCGGTGTTCTTCTGAATATTTGTCATGTTGCTTGCTTCCTTGTGGGCCCATGAATCCATGTGAAACAATCTTTGTCCCTTGGATGAAAACACAAGTTGATCTGATGGCTGAAAGGGACTCCAGGGACCTTGACATGGATCATGCTCGAAGCTCAGCTCATGGTAAGCTCATAGGGGGGTCAGCCGACCCCCTCATTAGGTCCTACCAAGGTGCATTTTGTTGTGTCCTAAAATCATAAGCTAAGAGTACAAGTGGAACTGATTATTGGTAAAATATGCTCATGTTATGCTATTCTTCCTTGGAACCGAGGCATGTTGACGGTGTTTTGAGTGTGGATTTTCATGGTATATCCACCGTCAGCACTCTATTTCCATATTTTCACCTAATCTAATATTTTGGCTTTAATATTCTTTCATAATTTTAGAGAGTTCAATGTGGTGCACCCAACCAGGATGAGGGATTCCTCAAACACAGGAATGAATTGGTGAAGTCACCCTTGCTTGTGAATTTATTGCTTATGCATCCAATGAGGATTTTTATAGCAACTAATGCTACTGTCTTTTCTGTTTACTAGAATAAAGAAACATGTGAGTTTGAATTTGGTGATGATGACAATGTATTTTTATGTGGAGAACAGGTTATCAACTGGTTTCTTGTATTTAAGCACAATAGTATACTGTTAGTTTAGTACATGTTAATATTTTATCTACTAATTATTATTTGAATGAATTTGAATTGGAATCAGTGACAAAGTGACAACAATGATAAGGAAGTAGAAGAAGCAGAAGCACAGGTAATATTTGAACGACACCTCGATAATATTCTAGACCAACAGAGGTACACTATTTCAATGTACCATTGAATAAAATATATTTGAATTGTAATGCTAATTATTTAAGATGTCTATTATTACAACAATGTATAAAACAATTGCCTTTCTCTTCCATTCAATTTGATTCTTGTCAAAGGAGTTCCACCACAAGTAGAATAATTTCAAATAAACAAAAGGTATCTATGGACCATACTTTGCCACTGGTGACTTTCCCATTCTCTGCCTTTGCTCACCAGTTTTTCTTGCATCCATGAGTGATCCTGCTCCCCATCTATCTGTTGCACATTACAGTAATACTGTCCATGTACTGCAGCTTCGGCAATAGTGGTACTTGAGAAAGTTTCTTCTGTTAATGAAGTTCCCTTATTTTTTTTCCTTGTATATATTGCCTGCAAACACATTGCAGCGCACCCATCTTAGTTTACCAAATGATTGCATCCAAGTATGTGTTTGTTGTCCTAAAATAAAAGAGCAGATGTTAGTCATGGTCATTATTTCTAAACTTCCTCTCAGCTCTTAACATTATTACCCAAGATATTATTGTATCTGAAAAGTAGGCTTCCCAAAAATGGACACGCTATACATTTAGTAGTCCCATTTAGTACTGCGCTATTGGTCTTCATCTTACTGATGTCATTTTTTACTTCTAAATATCTGTTCATGATTTATAGTATAATTTTTGTCTTATTGTTTCATACTTAATTTGACATGTGCAAGGGTCATCATGGAGGGCTTAGAGAGACTAGAACCATTGCACACCAGGAGGTGGCTCGTGATAAGGCTACAAGCTACAAGCGTCAAACACTATAGACTCTAATGAAGGTAGATGAACATAATATCACTTATTCTAATTTCATGATCATGATGTCCAACAAGGGTTGTTGGTCACTAGCTAAGAAATTATGTGAAATTAATGTAGGTTAGGTCCACAGCGCTACTGATGACTTCAAAATATCCAAATAAGGCTAACGTGGCCTATGCAACTCTCTTGAGCACTAATCCAGAAGCCAATGTTGGTGGTGTTAAGATAGGAAGTCAATTCTAAAAAGTGCGTGTCCATCATCCTATAGCAAAAGATGAGCCATTAGTGAGGCCTATGTCAGGATGCAACAATATTGGTGATGCTCAAGTGAAAGGAGTCCCAATTGCTTGGCCTTCGTTGTTTGTACGTTCAAAACTTGCTTTCCTAACTTTACATCAATGTATACATGTGGCTTAATTTGTAGTGTTACAACTTACATTTCCTTTGCAGGATGAAATGATTAATGGTTGAATTCCCACATTAAGATGTGTACAAAGAAAGAAGAAATAGTGGCCTTTATGAATCCTAGCTAGTTAAATTTTTTTTCTTTCTAGTATGGACTATTTGTGTTTGCTCTCTAGAGCCATATAATGTTATGTACACATACAATGATTTGATCTGAATAAGGACAATGTTTGAAACCATACTATTTTATGTGGATCTTGACGAATATTGAAATTTGTCGTTTATGTGATTTTGCAAAGTGTCTGGTTTGTGATTCTATAATAATCCGTGTTCCAATAACACCATTCTTTTTCCAACTAATTTTTCGTCTAGCAATTTTGTCTATTGCAACCATATTAGGCGTACTGCAACGGCTGTTGTATCAGAGAAAAATCATTTTAAATATGTTACAATAAATATAAAAAAGTGTTACAACACATGTGTTACTTTGTCTCATACTACGCTCTACCATAATGTAGAAGTGTTACTGGAACTAAAAGAAGTGTTACAATGGACAACCATTGTAACAGTTGACAAGTGTTCCAATAGATCAATAAATGTGTTACCAACGATGTGTTCTACTATAGCGTAAAGTGTTTCTAAAGTAAATAAAAGTGTTACAGCAAAAAATATTGTAACACTAAACAAATATTCCAGTTGACAATTAAATGTGTTACTATAAACTAGTCTATTGTAACATAGCCTATTGGAATACAAACAAGAATGTGTTACTAAGAAAGCTAATAATACTTTTTCTAACCTATAGTAACACAGGTTGGTGTTACTAAATCCCTGTGCTGTAGTAGTGCTAGTGCACTTATTGGTAGAATTTTTTTAGGTTTCTATAAGTGGTTTATGGACATTATTTCTTTATTAACCTATTTTACCTCCATTGTTGGTGTCACGGTCCCTTGAGAACTTTAAGAAACGCCTGAGAATGAGCGATAGATCACTCTGCTTGCTTGCAGCTTAATGCTTCCTTATGGCGTTACAGTCCCTCACGTCCACACCAGTGTAATCAATGCTGTCGAAAATTATGGTGCTGCTTGTGAAGAGCAGGAGCCACGGGAATCAGCAAAGCATAACCATGCTGCGGAAGCACCACTAGACCGTCAGGGACATCCTAATTTACAGCAGTGAAGAGATCGGCCGCTGGAGTTGAGTAGGACACTGCGCTGCTACTGAATTGGGGTACGGTCATGAGCTCAATGGAACGGATCGGACCACACTAACGAAAAGTGATGTCTCCACTATAGATGGAGAGCGGATATGGAGTGCCTCTCCACTATAGAGGAGATTAAAATTACATATATTTGATCATTTTCTTTGTCCTTTTTAATCTTTCTTGTTCTTTTCTCTAGCCATACACATTATTCGAGGTAATCCAAGAAATATTTTTTTTATGTTTTTCTCTAGTTGGAGGACAGAGAAAAACCCCAAAACGGCAACAGGTACCCTTCAGCTGTCTCACACCGTTGGATCAAGCCCAAGCGTTGCTGGGTCCACTGATTTCATCGTGCTGATGTGGTACGGTGCTGCGGTGGACTCTGCATGCAATGCAGCACCACTTAGTAGAAGCTCTACTGGACCATCATCAGGGATATTCCCAAGCTACGTTTCTAGTTGTGAAGAAGTAGCCACTGCTTTTGAAGAGGACACTGTGATGCTACCGGATTGTGCTGTCGACATAAGCACAGTGGAATGGAATCCACACAGGGGGTGTGGTGTCTATATTCCAAATGCCTCTTAAATCTAGATTTGTGCATGACTAGCTTTTGCTTGAGACAGGACGATCTTAAGCCTAGATTTATGCATGTGTGTCTGTTGCCTCGTTGATTTTCCAAGCAGAATTGCTCTTCGTTTTTATATCTCTAATCTGGTAGCCCTTCTTCCATTCTTTATTCACATGGCAATTATTATAAAGTAGGGAGTATCGATGTCACACAGTACCAGTGCATTAATGCATTATTATAACCTGCATTGGGTTCATGAACATGTCTATAAATTAGCCTCAATGAATGAACAAGGCTTTGCTATTTTTGTATTCTGTGATAAATCATGATAGGCATGCACTATTTTTCTCAGCTAAAAATGGTAAGAGAGCTATCCATTCGTTAATAGGAGTCTTTCAGCAGAAAAATAACAGGAAAATTATACTTCAAAGCAACTATGATGGCAACATAACGACTAAGAATGACCATGCCAAAGAAGAAGAGCAGCAATCAGTAATCATATATTTAAATGGTCCATGCCAGACGATGTCTAACAGAACGGATCTATGCAAGCAATAAATATTAATTTGAACATGTTTAGAAGTTGGGTTCTAACCTGAAACGGACCAGTTCATGTCGGTTGGTCAAGATTTTAATCTTTTATAGCGCTTCTTGCCTGGTGGAACTGAAGTAGCCTGTCTAACCGTGCTGGCACTGACAGTGTTTGAAGGAACCACATCTCCAGCTTGATCTCCTTCCCCACCAACAGCAACAATGGATTCATCGGCTCCATCACCCAAATCAGAAAAATCCCTAAAATTCCCACAACAGAAATCACCAAATGCGGTCCCAATGAGTTAATGAACAAATTCCCAAAGTCTGAAGCACTGAAGCAGCAAGCAGGGGGCTAGTACCAGCGGCGGGGTCGCGTCGCGTTGTGGCCTGATCCGCCAGCGATCCAGGAGGGGGGAGGCGCGGAGCAGAGTCGAGCCGCGATATCAGGATGGACACTGTGCTGCTACTGGACTGTGCTGTGTACATGAGCACAATGGAACGGATCAGAAGTCAGAACACACACATGGCGAGTGGTGTCTATATTCCCAATGCCTCTTATGCCTAGATTTATGCTTGACAAGCTTTTCCTCGAGACATAGCACGACCTAACATCCTACCTCTCTTGCACTCATCTCTGTTGTCTCTATTAGATTTTCCAAGCCAAATTGCTCTGTATTTTTATAGCTCCAATGTGGTCTTCAATTCTTTATTCACATAATTAATGATAATTGAAAATTTTTATATGTTTTGTCGTTCTGACGTGGTCACTGTAGTGGATTCCCGTGCGAGGTACCACAACTTCTTGTAGAAGCACTACAGGACTTTCACGGATATGCCCAAGCTGCTTTTCTAGTAGTGAAGAATGAGCTGCTGTTCTTCAGCCGGACACTGTGCTGCTACACTCGATTGTGCTGTGGACATGAGCACAAAGGAAGGGAACAAACACAAGCGGAGTGGTGTCTGTGTTCCCAATGCCTCTTAGGCCTAGATTAATGCTTGATAACCTTTTTCTGGAGACATACATCGACTTAAGATAATTCTACCACACTTGACTGTGTCTGTTTTCTCTTTGATTTTCCAAGCACAATTGCTCTTCATTTTTATAGGTCCAATGTGGTATCCCTGCTTCAATTGTTTATTCACACTGCAACTAGTAGAAAGCAGAGAGTACCCATGTCATGCAGGACTAGTGCATTAATGCATTATTATAACCTGTTATGAGGTACATGGACATTTTTATAAATTTTCCTCAATATACAAGGCTCAGTTATTTTTGTTGCTGTGGTAAATCATGACAGCTATACATTGTATGTTATTTTTCTCCGATCAAAATAGGAAATGCTATTCATTCAGTAATAGGATTCTTTCACCTGCAGCAGCAGCTGCTGCGAGGTACTGCATTTCAGATGTGGAACAGGTAGAACACGAAGGAGAAGATGTGGAACAGGAGGGATAAGTACAGACGACTGTCAATCAGGAGGGAAAATGGGATACATTTCCACAAATGTCCTAGAGCAACCATGAATAACGTGGAGGCGTTGTTCCCGTTGCTATGCTTCTAGAATGAGTGGCTCACGTGGGCGTCTGTGAAGGAAACACCAGTGCACATATGGCCTCTAGTTCTGGTCCGTAACCTCCTTTATTCCCGGTATGTCAACCGGGGTTGCGAATCCGGGACTAAAGGTGCCCCCTTTAGTCCCGGGTAGGCAACCGGGATTACTGAGCGGCTTCTAATCCCGGTTGGTGTTACCAACCAGGACTAAAGGCTGCGCCAGGCATGCACCATGCTCTGCCATGTAGCACATCTCTAGTCCCGGTTGGTAATACAAACCGGGACTAAATGTTTTATTTTGTTTTCGTTTATTTTTTTTCTTTTTCTTTTTATTCCTTTTCTTTTCTTTTACTGTTTGCTTGCATTGAATATTATACGCAAATATTAAGAAATAAAGCTAAGAAGCTAATTTAGAGCTTACAAATTACAACTAACCATTCATCATGTTCATAAAAACTCAATAAACTAGATGTTCAACCACAAAGTTAATTACACATGTCCAACTACTCTCTAAAGAGAGGAGTGGGGATTTCACTCTCTCGCAGTACAAGATCTGTGTAGTGTAGATCACCGATCTTGTATCCCATAATCCTATAGATAAAGTCTAATGTATTAATTAGTGCAGTCTCCGTTGCCTGAGAACTAGTAGGACAAGGGCGACTAACAATGACTAATGATGGCTCAGCAGTGAATGGTTCTCCCCTCTTAGTCGCTATCACCTTTGCTTGATATCCTTCTGTAGTTAGTATCGGGTCTTCATGAGCATATTTCCACTCATAACCCAATCTATGCATTGTCTGGTTTAAAATAGCTTCAAAACTACATCCTGCATAGCTCATGCCATACTCCTCTATCTATAAGTGTTGTAGAGAATAGGATTAGGAGAACCAAGCTTTACAGCTTATAACAACAAAAACTAGATAAAGCTTTGAAACTAAGTGTTTACCACATTATTTGGAAGGTTTTGAGACATCTGTGCACACAAGTCCGTAAGTTTGTCACACATGTTGAGTTTTATAGCTTGAACCTTCAATGAGCATAGAGTAGGCAAGGTGATCCTAGTCCTCGAGAGCCTAGTTGCACATGATTTGACAGCATATTTTATGGCAACAGATCGTTCATGTACCTTTGGTCCTATCTCTGAGATTTGTACAAGTCTGCGACCACAACCAGGATCAAGACCAATTGAGAAGCGGATTTGACATTAGAATAGTGCACCACCATCAAAAGTATTGGTCCTAACATCCACTACCGTAACCCCGAAGTAAGATAGTGTCTCTTTTAGCCAAATAATTGGGTCAATCTTCTGCGGTATATTTAAGAATCATATATATACACACACACACACATATATGAAATTGATAATTTACTACAAACATATAGATAGAGTTGCTTACTATGTGGGGTTGCGGCCGCTGCACTTCCAGCAATATTGGATAGAAACGCCTCGAGCGTAAATAGCCGTTGAAACCAATGACTTCCGGCGGAGGGAGACGACGTCCAGCCATCTCTTTAATTCAAGACAATCAAATGTATATATATTTCATAATTCAAGACAATCAAATGTATATATATACAAGTCAAATTTATTGAACAATCTATCTAATAGTACTAATTATGTATACTACAAATTATGAATCAAGGTTTATATCAAAGAAAGAACCTAAAGATAATAGGAGTAAGACATACTTTTTTTACAGTAGTTACTTTATATTCTAGTGTCATCAAAGGGTTTGAGATTGAAGGCAATAATAATATAACAATACACTCATGTCTCAACAACATTTACTTATTGGAATTTTATAGATTAGAGAAAAAATAAAAGGAGTATGACATATGAATCAAGGAGAAAACCCCACTAGTTTCTAGGATTAAGAATGAGCAAATCTTGCAGGCCGATGAGGGTGCTCGAAGGCGTGGACGTGGACCGAAGTAGAGGGTGTCAAGGCGACCGGGGTTGGGCGGACAAGGCGTGTCGGTGCATCGGTGTCACACCCCAATTTTAAGGACAAAATGGGATATATAAAAGCCTTATATGTGTCGCCGAAAGTCACACACATAAGTCGACAAATCAATAAATAATACCATCTCAATGTTTATTACATAGCGAATAGATATCCATTACATAGTCTCAAATATAAAAGTCTGATAAATATAAAATAACTAGCACACTCACAGAAGCTTCAACCATAGGGACGGAGTCAACTGGTGAACATCAAGCCTAATACTCTTACAGTAGTCCTCATTCCAGCCTTGATCTGTTACCCGTCCAGGATTTTCTAAAATTGAAAGTAAAGCAAGCTTAAGTACACAACCGTACTCAGCAAGTATAACCAAGGGTTCATGAGGCACAAATAGCTGACATGGTTAACTGCATTTAGCTTCTAGTTATATAATAAGTTTGGCAATTAGCATCAACAAGGTAGTACCATCCCCATAACAACAAGATCACAAGATAGCTAAATAAATGAATTGCACATAAACCATTAAACGAATATAATAGATTCCCTTAGTTTTCTAGGCCACCCATAACCATGGGCACGGACAATATATTGATTTAAACTCTATGCAGAGATGTACACTTTCATTGTGAGTCATGTTTTACAATTGAGTGGGTTAATTACTCCCAAACCATCGCAAAACATATAAAGCTAACCATGAGTTACTCTAACCAAATAGGGACGCGTAAACATCAGATGTAGGAATCCCCCTTCCAATATGGCACATTCCTTTTCAGCTATACTCATAAGGATAGAGGCTGTCCTATACCCAACTCGCATACCACTAACCAGCTAGAGAAGATCCCATGATCAACTAGAGCCAGAGCCACATAGCCCTCGCAGTTGTACGAAAGTCCCAGCTTTTGCCAAAGGATTACATTCATCTTATATGGTCAACACATATTCATCACTTTAGCATACGTTATCATGGTTAAAGATTTGCGCTAGCAACATACTACCTAAATGCATATACCCCAAGGTTAACAAGGTAAAAGTAGTCAATCAGTAGGAATTCCGTAAATAGGCATCAAAGGACACATGCAAGATGAATTATATTGTATCATGGATAGGACAACAAGGAAGGTCCTTAGATATACTTGCCTTGGTTCTCAAAATATCCCTGCTGATCCTACTGATCTTCAAAGTATTCTGGATCTTCAACGAGACCCTCACCATCTGAACTCGATTAACATTAACAAGCAACATCATGTAATCATTCGATCATCCATACACAAAGAAAACAAGGAACTATCATTAGAAATGTACACCAACAGAAAGAAAATACATTTTAAAGCCTATAAAAACATTCTACACGTTGCTACGAACACATAGACGCCAAAATCACCGAAACCGAATTTAAAATGAAGAAGATATGCTATTTTTAAGCCCTGGATGGCAAAACTGTAAATACTATGAACTTATACGAATTAAAATAAATAGAAAATTCGATTTTCCCACTGGCCAGGGACCTTGGGTGCAAATATAGAAAAGAGCAGGGGCTCTTTAGCAAAAATGCCCACGAAGGGGTACGGGTTGTTTCGGGCCATCTGTTCTATGACGAACGGTTCAGATCTAACCGAGCGGTAGATTGCGGCGCTACTGGCCGACGAAGGTGACTGACACGGCGGTGGCCATCGCCGGCGGCGAGGAACCTCGCCTGCATAACTCAAACCGGCGAATCCGGCCACCATTCGGCACGGGACTGGTACCAAAAGAAAGAGGAGCTCGAGCCGTGCTCACCAGTGAAGAAGATGGCGGCTGAGACGGGGCAAGGGCGGTGGACGGCTCGACGTGCTGGATGCAACATTCCTGCACACGGTGACTCCATGAGGTGAGCAAAATTGGTCCAATACAAGAACACCAGGGTGTTTGTAAGGTTAAGTCAAAGCTTTCGCACGAGATTACGATGACGATGGCGCAACGAGGACAACAATTTCTGAGCTGTGGTGGAACCCATCCCTGGCGGCTAGGGTTCCTGCTGCTGCTATTGCTCTAGAGCATGGCGGCACTGCTAGGGCTCGGAAAAGAGGAACACGGACATGGAGCGATGGCTTTATAGCCCGAAGACTTGGCATGGATGTATACGCGCAAAGGAACTGCGTGCAGGTCGGTGTCAAGTCCGACTCGTGGTCGAGGCTGGCTCGTCGGTGTCGGGTCTGACTCGTGGTTGAGGCTAGCTCGAGGAAGAAGACACCCCTGGCGGCTCGAGGCTGGCTCGAGGAGGGAGACGCCCCTGGTGGCTTGAGCCTGGCTCGAGGAAGGAAACACCCCTGGTGGACTCGAGGCTGGCTCGAGGAAGGAGATGCCCCTGGCAGGCTCGAGGCGGCTTGAGGAAGGAGACACCCCTAGCAGCTCGACGCTGGCTCGAGCAGTCAGCCAGAGAGAGAAGAGGGGAGCAGGTGGCCCGCACTACTACGCCGACATGGGCCGTGGCCATTCGGCCCAAGAAGAGAGAAGGAGCGGCCGGTTGGCCAACGGGCCAGAGGAAAAGGCCGACTGAACAGAAGAGGAATGAAAGCTTTTCCATTTCATTTTCTGAATAAACAGAATTTTGCCAAGCTTTTCAAATGTATTTGAATTCAGTTTTAGATTCAGTTAAAACCAAGCAATACAGAAACTTAATGCAGCAGCATGGATGCATAAACATGTAACTATCCTCACGATGAGTTTCCAAAAAGTATTATTTCCTATGTTTGAATGCATCACCAATTGCATAAATAAATTAATTTAACTACTTAAAAACAATGCAAATTTTTGGGCATGACAGTCGGGGCACCTCGGGGGCGGACGAGGCGCATCGGTGCGTCAGGACGTGTCGGGGGTAGACAAGGCGCGTCATTGCGTCGGGGGCGGGTCGGCAGGTTGGGGCGGCGCATCTTGGTGGCGGCACTTCGGGGTAGGATCGAGGGCCGTGGCGTCGAGGAGCGCGCGTTAGGGATGGAGATGGTGGCGGGGATGGCGGTGCGTCGGCGTGCGTCCGTGGGTCCATGTGCGTCGTGGTGCGGCGGCACGTCGGGGCTGTGGCATCGAGGAGCGTGCGCCAGGGCCGGAGACGGTGGGGGTGTGGGAGGGGAGCGGGATGGGGCGACGCAGGAGAAGGAGAAGATAGGGCGTGGGGTGGGGCGGCGCAGGGGAATGAGACAATAAATGGACGACCTTTAATCCCGGGTGGTACCCCCAACTGGGATTGATAAGCCTTTAATCCCAGTTGGTAGCCCAATCCATGACAAAAGAGGCTGTGTTTCCTCCCATTTTGGCGCGGGGCCAAAATTTAGCTCCAGCCAATTTCATTTCCCGCCCTTTTTTCATTTTTTCTATTGTAAATATATATTAGATGAAGCTTATACTTATTATATTTATTTTGACCTAATATATATACATATTTATTCAGAGATACATAAGGCACAAAATTATTATAAAAAACATGAAAATATTAGAAAAAGCTTAAAATATTATATTTATTGAGATTTCTTACAAGAGAAATATAAGATAACAAAGATCTTAAAATAAAATTATATATACTATAACAAAGACCTTTTTCTATATAGGTCAATGTTACAATCAAAGTACAAACATATTAAAATTTAACCACCTCAGTAGCGTTCTTCTAGCATCCCATGAACCTCAGAAACACCGGGTGGTAACGAGCTATGCCGATTTGAGATGATCAAGGAGGCCGCAAAAACTCATGCCTAAGCGCGCCCCGATGAACCTATGCCTCTACGCTCTCCCTGTTGGGGACGTTGAAAACTGCATGGCTTGTTCTGCCCCGAGACTCCGATGAACCAATGCCTCCGGGATTTACAAGCACAATCTAGGGCCCACCGGATTCCGCTCAGTGCCGTCGCCATGCAGTACCAACACCAACCTCGGACGGCAATAGTGCACAGCCCCGGATGGTTCCATGAACCTCGTGGGGACCCCAACATTCGGCGTTGCTCTATTTTCAGTAGCATTCTTCTAGCACCTCTACTGTGCACCATTTTGGTGGAATACGATAGGTAAGAATATCTGTATGTGTAGGGGTTTCTCCCATAGAGACCCCATTTGAGTGGATTTTTTAGAAATGGAAGATCGTGTAGTGAAGTAGAGTGTGTGTAGTGAACTAGTGTGTGTGAAATGCTGAAGGTGTGGAATGAGATGGAGAGATGGGGGCTCTATTTATAGGAGTGCCAACCGTGGTGGTAGGTGGGAGCAGTGCTGGGACATTTAATCCCGGTTAGAAATAAAAACTAGGATTAAAAGTGATTCAATCCTGGTTGCTTTCAAAACTAGGATTAAAAGTCCCTACTCCCACCTACCCACCACAGACAAACACTGCTCCCAGCTACCACCAATTTTGTTTTTTTGTAAATTGATTTGTTTTTTAGTTAAAATAAATGTATAAAACTATGAATAAATTTTGATAAAGAATTTATTTTAGTATTTGAATTTTTTGTGATACATATATGCATTTGTATTACTCATTGGTCATACCATGATATCCTACTAAAGTAAAAATTTATGTATAGCACGAAGAGGTGTTACATAACAAACTGGGTTCAGCGTCTCCATACAAAAAGAAGTAATTAAGATTATAAAACATCATGATACAACTGTAGACATAAGTTATTACATGACCAAATTAAAACATAAACTTTACAAATCAGACACAATAAATACAAATTATAATTAAAACCGAATTAAACTACAACCTTGCAAACCAAACAAACTAAACACTAATCACTATCATGTGATTCACTCTCTTCAGGGTATATCGCCATTCACTTCGACCCACCTATCTACAAATATGTGTCAGTTTGGTCTCCGATCGTGTATCCCCTCTCAGTATCAATATAGTGCAGTGCCCGTATAATTGCACTCTCTCGGGCCACCTGAGACAAAGAGAATAATCCACCGTAGACTGAACCTACTGAAACTTCACTGTCATGGTGAGTGAATCTTATGCCAAACTGTTTTCCATCAATACACTACAAGAAATCCTGCTTTTTATGACAAAATCCCTTGTGACGGGGTCAGTTTTCGTCATATAATGTACCATAATATGACGCTAAATTTAGTATCATCATAAATTCATTTTATCCAGAATCTTTTGTGATGACATGGTAGATTGTGTCACATAAAGGTACCATGTGTCGTCACAAATTGTCTAGTGCGGGAGACGATTAATAACTGGGTTTTTGTGATGCTAGGTTCGGGGTTTACGTGACATTTGTGCGACGTCACGTTATGTTATTTCAAAAAACTACCTAACCCAACGTCAAGATACCCCTTACATGTGGACCTCGCCTTCATCTGTTGACCCATTTACAATATATTACACATGTTCCCAAAAACCTACCGTAAAAATGTCAGCCCAAAATTATAAGTACATCATCCTACACAAAAAAGACAAGTTGTAGACTGAATTACACTTATCTCCACTTTGTACAAAGAAAAGTTACAAACAACGGATTTACTATTTTTCTCACAACCATCATAGCATAAGAACATTGTATAAAAATCATCATGAACAGATTTCACATATATAAGACATAGCAAAAATGACAAATTGGCTATTTAATGCACCCTATACAGTAAAGCCAATTTCCAGCAAACTTTCATCATTATACATATTTTTCATGGAAAGATCATACCAAAACTACACTAACATAACTTGAATCATAGTTTTAGGACATACCATGAATAGTTATGCATTTTACAATATATACGGCATTTAAAAAATTAAATAGAATTGGATATCAAAAAGAAAGAAAATAGAAAAAAAGTGTGGGACGTAGGGATGGAACCCGCCACCTTTGACACCACAGTGAGCAAGCATACCACTAGGGTAAGGAATCTTTTCTACTAATTTTTGGATTATCTAATCAAATTAAGACATTTATTCATGATTTTACCAAAAAGAAATAAAATAGCAAAACCAAATAAGTGTGGCATGTAGTGATCAAACCTGCAACCTTCTACACAGTAGGGAGCGAACAAACCATTCGGGTAAGCAAACTTCTCTGTCATTTTTGGATTATTTGACCAATTTAACATATTTCCCTAATTTTACAGAAAAGAAAGAACAAGCAAAAAAATTTGCCTCAACCAAGGGTCAAACTTGAGACCTCTTGAAGAAAGAAGGTCATGACATACCACCACACATACCGTTCGGTGTGAATGAGTTTGCATCTTGAATCTCATAGAGACTTTAGGAAACTATATGTGAAACTTGTGGATTTAGAACTACACTTTGCAAACGCTTTATCAAATGCAAAAATACTTCATGTATCAAATGTAGATCTTGATGAGTAGAACAATCTTGGTATTCATGACTTTTCGAGTTGAGACCATCTGGAGTTCCGAAAACTAGTTTTGAGCTGTGAAAATTTTAAAATATAAAATTTGAATCGTCTAAACTTTGTCAAATAAAAAGTTGACCAAAACACTTTATGTAGATCTTGATGAGTTTAAGAAACCTGTTATTCATGACTTTTCT
>CM041633.1:48961028-49061699 GCA_023333625.1 Bothriochloa decipiens | reverse complement strand
ATGAGGGCGCAAGGCTACAATGTGGGATGTTATTCCAGGTAATCTTAGCTCGTCGTCATCTCTGTCAGTGGTGTCCAGTTAGATAGAAATTTTGTGGTGGCAGTATGATATATTGGGCATGAATACGAATGGATTCATCACTGTTTGCTCAAACAATTGCATAGAAAACATGGTTCTAGGATTCTAGCCTTTAGGCTGGATATCAATTTTTAACAGAGAACTATCTATTAGTGTAAATTAATTTATGTTTTGCTTATTATTTTTAGGTAGACAGCTAACGTGGTGTTTATATAGCTCAAAGGAACACTTGTTTAGTACTTTACTACAATTTTTAATTTCAGCTCTATTTTCTGTAGGTTTGAGCAGCAGCTCACATTGTCCTCTTTTATCTCTGTCTTTGTGCAGCAGCAAGTGTTTTTCTACAGCAGCATCACGTTAGTTGTATCCTTGTATTCTCTGTATTTCTCCACCAGCAGGTGTCCAACGACAAGTGCAGTAGCTGAGCAGTTCACACGCTGCTTCTGAAGTTTGTAATATGCAATTCTATTGAGAGCAGCAGATATGGTTTGCTTATGTTTCTTTGGCAGACCTGCCTACTGCCAAGGAGATGAGTTGAAAATGGACATGAATATCGTAGATGCTTACAGAAGATGGACATGACTGTTATGCTCGCAATATACACTAGTCCAACTGGTATTCTTCTCTCTTTGTGGCTAATAGTCAATTTGAAATAATACTATAAGAGATTCCTCAAATGACAACTTCCTGAACTGCAGTTAGTGGCCTTCTAAATGTTAATTGGATTAAATTTGGCCTTATTTGTTGATACTTTCTAGAAGCCAGGTTGCAGTTTCCTATCTAAACATATAAATTACTACTTGTAAATGGCCACGTGGTGTAATCCTAACTAGCAAGAAGAGTTCTCTAATCCTTCAACTGCAGATAGTGTGTCAATTAATTCTAAATCAAGTTCCTTGTCAAAGAATGTAGGTGTTGTCAACATATTTTTTTACCTGCTCTAATAGCAGGTCTGTCTATTAATATTTGTGCAGCTGTGGATTTATCTTTAGCTCTGTTTTTTATAAAACCACCAAGATTTAGTCACAAGAAAATGTTTGCAGTTCTTTATCTGATATGTGCAACTCTGAATTTGATTCAGCCTAGCAGTTCATTCTGGTTGGTTTGTCAAATTTAATTTGGAAAAGTATTCCTTTCACTTGTGTAGTTGGAGACTTTACCTAATACTGTGTTATTCAGAGTGTCCTTCTCAGATCAGCTACATCACTTACTCTTCAAACTTTACTTGATGTGTGGTGAGTTTTCTTTGCATATCTCATTTTGACCCTGTACAAGATGAAATTGCTTTATTCTAACTCATTCTGACCCTGCATGTTACTGACAGTATCAAATTTGCCTGAATGCTTATATTATGAGGCAGTTACTGAATTTGCTAAAACAATATGGCAGTACCTCTTTCTCCTATGGCAATAGCGTAAATTCCTTGTTTATACTTAGAAAATGAGATTGCCAAATCCCTATGAGTTAGTAGTTCTATTTATATACAATTTCGAAGTATAGTATTAGCAATACTAAATAAACTGAAGAAATTTCTGTCTTTGGTCATCTTTGTCTAGAAATAGGAAATATTTTATATCTGCCAATAGTTAATAGATGAAATGTAGCTTGGTTATCTGATGTTCAATTATTTTTGGTATGAGGTTGCAGGATTCAATGGGAATGGCAGGAAGGTTCAACATCCTATGATGAGGTAGCTAAAAATAGTATAGAATTTTTGTTCTACTTAGCTTTATCACAAAAGAGTTCTACTCGAGCTTTCTCACAAATGAGTTCCTATCAGTTGCTCTAAAACTACTCAATATCCATGGTTCATTCCAAAATTTTGGCAGTGAGTAGTGTCGTCTTTGCATTTGGTAATCTAATTAATTTTTCAATCGACTGAATTCTAGCATGTTTAGGTGTAGGCAATGGGTTGCTGGCTGGAACGTGGCACTAGATAGTGGCTACTAGCTGGAACTTGTTTGGTGCAGGAACTTGGCGCTGGGTGCCGGTTGGAACTTGGTGCTAGCTACTAGGAATAAGTTAAGTTGGTTGGACTACATGTTTCTGTTGTACTTCTGTATGGAAACATATCTTCTGGAACATGCGTCTTTGTATGGTCATTATGATATTAATTATGGATTGGTTATATGGTTTATTATTATTGTTTCAATTGGGTCGGTCATTATGATATTAAAGTGTCACATAATCTTTATAAACTATACATGACGATTTGGTGGCGTCACAAAAAGGTAGCAACATATGGCCGTCCTCGTACCATTTGTGACGATCAAACATAATGTGACGCGTTAACTGTACATTTTGTGACACCAACTTCTATCTTAAAAGGGTATAATATGTGATGACAAAACGGTGTCATCACAAAAAGTACTGACATTTTATGACGGTTGACCACAAAATCGTTATGAGGACTTTATTTAACGGTCGTTTTATGATGACGGGCATGACGCTAGGAAATCATCACAAGGATCTTTTTACGACAGTTTTTGTACTTTACATGACAGTTTGGCTTTGTCACACAATTCAAGAATTCTTGTAGTGATAGTATCCTCTCCAGTGGTGTCAACCCAATTCCAATCATAGTTGAAATAATCTGTAGCTTGGTTAAGAATGGCCATCAAGCCACATGAAGAATGGGTAACATCCTGAAGCCTAACCTGCAAGTGGCAGAAATAAAGATAATATTATTATGTTAGTAAACAATAAATAATATGCATGACAAAATTATCAATATAAGCTGATTTTACCATATCAAGAGTGTTGTTTTGCACGCTATATTCGCTAAATGTAACAGCAATGTAACCAGGGCAATGCAGAGCCATGTCCTTGTAGTATGAGAAATCACACATATTATATCCTATATGTCAAAGTGCATCTAAACACACGCCGACTGTAGATTGCTGGACACTCCTTATGGATGCGCCCGGTGTCCCCCTCCAACGGATAGTGTGCCCATGAGCATTTGGGTCTCGCCTCCTCGAAAGGATGGTATAACTAATTTTACACTGCTAGGTCTGAGCATTGAAAACATGGAGCGTGACCGCATCGAAATGCTCAGCAAGGAGCAAGGAAAGTGCATCTTGTAGCCATTCTGCTGGCTCCATCCACCAAGACATAAAAAATACAATGCAATAATTATATTAAACTAATTATACTTATTTATATTATCATAAAAAATAAAAGATGTTGAAAATTTTTAATACAATAGCTGGCTGAGGGAATCATGGAACGGGCACATTTGGAGCAAATGGCTCGTCGTCTGGGTAGAAACCCGATGGCTGTGGTGGCGGTAGAGGAGGTGCTATGTTGAAACCTAATGGATAAAATTTAACAAGTAATAAGTAAAATGAACCTAAATAATAAAATGCAAAAAAATATAGAAATATGTATATATATACCAAAGAAATATCCTAGAGCCATTGTTCGAAGAGAAGTGAATTAGTTTCCTCGCGACTTCACCGATTTCACCGCGTGACTTCACATTCATGTAGAAATATATGTACAACAAATAAAAATAATTTCACCATCTTGACTTAGCCATGGAATGATCTAATTATTTATCATTAAAAGATTAGAAAATATATGAATAAGTTGTTAACCTTTTGAAAAGATGATACACGGTGGAAGGCTTCTTGCTCCCCCAAGCAAGAACACGTAGCCATTTGAAAAACTTTGGGCTATCTCGAGCGGGGTAGCAGCAATTGGGACATATATAAGAAAACATAGTCTCGGTTGGTTATACCAACCAGGACTATTAGCCTTGATCTAGTCCCGGTTGGTATTACCAACCGGAATAAAAAGCTCCCGGCCTGCTACGCTACTGCAAAGGCTGCGTTTGGAGCCGTTGGGACGTCCTTTAGTCCCGGTTGGAAACACCAACCAGGATTAATCAAATTTTTAGTCTCGGGCCAGAAAATGGTCGGGACTGAAGCTCCGATTCAAAAGCCATTTCTCTACTAGTGAAACTTCCATTTTCAGAAGCACGTGTTCGTCACCCACAAGATGGGGATGTGGAGGGCCATTGAGGCTATCTCAATCGTCCACGACGGGCACCGCCTGTGGCTCCTAGACCACAACTATGTGCCCTCTTCCTACTCTAACTACCATGTGTAGGCGTCACAGTCCTTGTTCACATGTACCCAAGGAAGTTGCAGCTGTGGAAGCATCACTGGACCATCAGGTGTATTCCCTTTTTTAGTGGTGATCGAAGGGATCGGCCACATGGGTTCTGTAGGACACTGTGCTGCTACTGGATTTTGCTGTGGACATGAGCACAATGGAAGGGAACTCACACAAGGGGAGAGGTGTCTATATTCCCAATGCCTCCTAAGCCTAGATTTATGCGTGAGTAGCTTTTGCTCAAGACATGCATAGAACAACATAAGAACCTACCACTGTTGAATGTGTGTCTGTTGTCCCTTTGATTTACCAAGCACAACTGCAGTTCATTTTTATAGAACCAATGTGTTTGCCCTTCTTCAATTACTAGAAATCTGTGCGCCGCTTATGGCCAGTTGTTAACTATGCATCATACGTGTATGTATATGTTTTAATTTTTTTGTTTGTACGACGTATATTTTAATTGTATTCGTTTTGTTTGTTTATATGTGTGACATGATGTACTCATATGCGATTGTACAGAATGTCATATATGTAGTGAAGTATTTGGCTTTGTATATGTATGTCAGCGATTATTTGTTTTAGATTATTTTGTATTATGAGTTAGTATAAAATTAAAGAATTAGAATACGAAGATTATTAAAAAATGTATTAATTGATTTAGATTTAAGTTGGGGAGAATTAGAAATCAATTATTATGAAAAAGGCTATGAATTGATTTAGAGTTAAGTTGGGGTAGATATTTTTAGTTCGTCTACGATGTAAGTAAAAAATTAATCACTAACATAAAATTATAGATGTATATATATCAGTAAAATACAATAAATCATATGATATTTTGAGTTAAATGTATAGATCTAGTCATAAGAAACTCAACAAAATTAGTTTGGTATTTTTATGATTTTTCTATAATCTTTTACGAATTTTGGAAGATCTCTAATTTGAAAAGAAAAGATTAAAGATAAATAGAAAAATAAAAATAGCATAGGCTGTATTCGGCCCACTTAGGCCCAGCAAGCGTGAGTCCGGCCCAGGCGGGAGGCAGGCCGACATGGACTGGTCCTTAATTTCAGTAAAGTTCGAGGGCTGTGTTGAATAAAAACCTAAGAGAGTGGGCTGGACAGTGGGGTATAACATCAAAGGGCGAGGGATTTTTGGAAAAATGACCAGCTGATCTGGGCCGTCAGTCCGCCCGATCGGGCGGCCGAGAATTTTGGGCGATGGGGCCATGTTGGCTGGCCTTCTTTTGTTGCAGGATTCGTTTGGGAAAGATTTGTTCACATTGCAAATAGAAAGTAGTGAGTGCCCATGTCAGACAGTAGTAGTGTATTAATGCATTATTATAACCTGGCAATTCATGATAGCTATACATATGTAATTTTTCTCTGGTTAAAATCTTAAAATCTAGCGATTCAACAATATGATTATTTTAGTAGAAAAATAACAGGAAATTTACACTCAAAAGAAGAAAACTATAACGACAAAACAGCACCCAAGAATGCGTGAATGACCATGCCAGTAATAGTCATTAATCACAAAACTAGATGAAGCCAGTAAATATTCCAGACAGGTGGTTGAGCCTGTGATAGGGGCACCCTGCCAGTGGCCAAAGTACCAGGACTAAGGAATGGTGGATCCAATGGCGCGGTTCTCTAGCTTGGTGATGCAGCACATCTCCCACTAGATGGCACAGCGGCTCAGTGTTTGCAGAGGACCTGTAGATCAGAGGTGCTGCTGCGTAGCACAAGCAGCTAATCCGGTGAGAGTGGTGGCTAACCTACCTGAAAGCACAGTGCGCTGGACCGATTATTATGATGGATGGAGGAAGTAAAAGCATGATTTTTCTGTACACAGAAATATTTGAAATTTAGTTCCCCTCTCTATACAGACTGCAAACTTGAATCAAATTTGACCATTGCTTTTTAGATAAAACAAAAGGAATGCTTAATATATCTTCTAGCAGTAGGTAGTTCCTTTAATTGGTCAATAGAGACATGACCAATCCAGGAATTGGTCAATAGGACCGCACTATTGACGGGGAAAGCAAAGTACGGGAATTTACATCACAGGATGATTCAGCAATCGAGCAGAGACATCACCAGATATTCAAAGGTGATCCGATGATGAACAAAGAAATACAACATAATAAGTTCACAATATACACGTGTTATTGTATGGAGTAAACCTTTTTGAAGGGAATGATCTGGGCTCCTTCGGCAGCAATGATGGGATACAGATGGTTTTTCTAATGAAATGGGATATAAATGGTTGGTAGGGAATGGGAGGAAATGTAAATTTTGGAAAGATAACTGGCTAGGTAGCTCTAGCGTACCAATCCAATATTGGGAAATCTATATTTAGGTTAATGAAAAAGTGATACGATGGAGTCTCTCTGGGATGGTGTTAATCTTAAGTGCACTTTTAGAAGATGCTTTGATTATAGACTACACAATCTTTGGCTAGAACTAGTACAGTTAGCTTCCACCATTAGTTTTACAGAAGAAGAGGATGCTCTGGTTTGGCAATTTAGCTCTAATGGTGTTTCTATAAAGTCATTAACTTCAGAGGTGTTATACCTGTGTATGTTCCTGCAGTTTGGTCCTTGAAGATTCCACCGAAGGTTCACTTCTTTTAATGGCTTCTGTCTAAGAATAAACTCCTCAGTAGACATAACTTAGCTATTAGGAAAGTGGCTGAGGATTCCTCATGTGTTTTATGTGCTGAAATGGAATCAGTGCACCATTTGTTCTTCCAGTGTGCTGTGGCTAAATTTCATTGGTGCCATTTGATTGAAGTGCTAGACAAACAAGTTGGTTCAGATTTTGTGCCTATAGGTGCCATGTGGTTGAGCAATAAGAAATATTGTGCTGTTAACCGTTTTTGTGCTGCTCCCCTGTGGGGGCTATGGAAGTTAAGAAATAATCTATGTTTTTAGGGAACAATGTGGAGAAATGGGCAGACATTGCTACTGCAGTTAGATAATGCTAGAGAACTGGAGTCTGTTGTGTCCAAAGGATTACTTGAAGGAATACGAGGAGAAGCTGGCCAAACTGAGGAAGCTAGCCTCAAGTCCTCCAAGGCTAATTGGATTGATCAGGTGGACAACAAGTGGGAGCGGGTGCTCTACCTGACAGGCAATGACCGGGGGAGTTCCTATCTACATGATGAAGCCCAGGCGATGGTGGTGAACGATCTGGATAAGACGAAGCAAGAGGGGAAGTGGATTGACTTCTCGGAGATGCGTGAGGCCTTGGCCATGTAATAGGTCTAGAGTATTTTGGCGATCCTTGTGGAATTTGATTTGTTAAGCTGTTAGTTTCAGGTGGTTGGCTTTGCCAGGTTCGGTCCTGATGAGATGTAATGAATTTAAACAATTGGTATGTTTCAATATAAAGGCTGGGGCCCACCCTTCAACTCTAAAAAAATTGTACGGAGTAAACAGTCCATTGTGACCCACCGTGGTTGTTTCCAGAATATCTAATCCAATAGTGGCAATCACAGGAATGTCCGTGACACATGGCCCTAGACTAGTCAGAATTGCAGAGGTTCCAAACTGATTGTTGGGGACAACTTTGCCATGAAGAAAACTTCATGTCCAAATTTTGGAGTTGAAAAATAAGTTCTGAGTCAGCATGTAATAGAATGAATAAAAACAATGGGCGAAGATGGCGTGACGGCTTCGCACAAATAGTTTAACATTCACTTTTCAGGTTAAATGTTGGAGATAACTTCGCTTGGCAACAGGGTGGCCATGTGAAGTTGGCGATTTGATTTCGCAGGAGAAGTTAGCCATCACCTTCAAACTTGTCCATATGTCAGATCAGAAAACTACCTGAAGCCATCAAGACCAAGATCAAGCGAGAAGACTAGTTTGATATACCGAAGTGTTTTTTACCACTTCGATCCTTCTCTTTTTAGCCATATGTATAGGGGATTTAAGGCTAGTATGGTGGTCTTTTCTAAACCCAAAGCTAGAGGGTCCCTATAAATACCCCCTGACATATTTTGTATGACCCATGTTCAAATAAGATTGTGATTGGCAATTTAATTCCTATCAAAATATGTTTGTGTGAAAACCTTCACCCAACACTGATCAAGAAGCAGAAGGCTATGATTGACTAGCAGCAGCCAAAGGCAAATCAAACTACACAATACTCAGATCTCAGAAGAAGAACATGAACTAGTCTTGAATGAACTACCAAACTATCAACGATGAGTTCACAAGAAGAATCAAAGCTGATGCAGTACGTGGTTCTCCAATTCCTTCGGCTTTCACTTAATGTACAAATCCACATGTAATCCCAACCCGTCAAGGGTTTCCTCACTAGGTAAACCAACCCGTCAAGGGCTTGCTCCCAGCTAGCCATTCATCCAGCCACAGAAACTAGGTTGAGGACAAGTGCTTGCTACAGATGAATTTTAACATGTAGTCTCGTATTCACAATCAGCATCTGTGGATTTTGAAAATGTCCCAATACCTCACATGCCTATCCACGACCATGAATATTGCCTTATGTTTGACGGACGTTTTCTATGTGGGTCCACGAGCAGCACAACCTCTATTTATCTATGACAAACAAAAAAAAACCTCTATTTATCTACGAATTAATGCTCAGGTGCTTTTTTCCCAATTCCACATAGCACACTGAGTAGTGCAATTCAAGTTAATGCGTGCCCTCCGTTGTAGGACACAAAGCCTGCAGTAACACATTATAATGTATTGAACTATATAGGAGTTGTCAAGGGCGGCGTCGAGTTTCACCTGCAGGAACAGTAGGAGCACATCGCCTATCTTTTGCATTGATGTGCAGCAAACTGACAAATAGAGAGGGCGAGGTGAGTGTTGGAGCGAGCTCAGACTTCAGTGCTCATGTCGCATGGGGAGTATCATGTATATTATCCGCATGAAAAAACTCAATGGATGGTTTAAACCTGTATCAGTCCTGCGTTCGAGCATCATTCAGCTCCAGGATTTCGTACCAAGGGGTGAATATGCAATTGTTGTGCCATGTGAAACTATCTAGATCAGTACCCGTTTAACTAATACTGATAATAATAAATTACTAATTCTAATATTTGTTATTATATATAAACCTGAATCAGCCCTTTCTAACCCACCGGGAGTGCCGGCCGCAGAATGTAAAAAGAGCTGAGCATAGAAACTACTTCTCCGTTCTTGTTCTCTGTTTTGTTTCAGAGTCCCTATTCCTATTGTTGATGTGTATTTTCTTGTTCTTGATTACTTGGAACTGATTCTCATATGCATGACCAAGTAACAGAAGCTCAAATTCTTATGAGACAGACAAGAGACAGACGGACGCGCCGCCGTTCAGAGAAGGGGATCGGCATGATGAACCTTCACCAAGACAGGATGGCCATTCTGAACCAAGAACCGATCTTCAGGCAACAGGTACTCTCTGCAGTTTGTATTTTGCCATATGCGCAGAATTATCTCTCTACACCTCAACTCGACGATGTCACCACCATTTCTCGCTGCTCTCTGTGTTTCTCCTGAATGAATCGATTAATCATGTACACCGGCCGCTGCATCGTCTTTACCACTCCTGAAGCATCTGATGCAGCAGGCACAGCTGATACAACAGGCATTAGGAACTGCAGATCTAGCTGAAAACACTGTGGGGGGCGTTACACCATGGGAACCCAACATCCAGAAAAAACCCATTGGGGGCGTCCCAACCATGAGATATTTATCCCGCACATCCAAACAAACCCTCATAAGGAAGGCACACAATAGAAGAGGTGTCCCATTCTACACGTTAATCCACTCAAGCAAAAAAAGCATTAGGTATCTGTATTCCCAATGCCTCTTATGCCTAGATTTATGCTTAAGACAAAAGACACAACCTATTAACCTAAGACTAGGACACTTGCCAATGTGTCTGTTGCCTCTTTTATTTTCAAAGCACAAGTGCTGTTCATTTTTATAGCACCAATGTCGTAGCGCTTCTTCAATTATTTATTCACATGGCAACTAAAGGCAGCAAGTATACATGTACACAGTACCAATGCAGTAATGCATTATTATAACCTGGCATGAGGTTCATGAACACCTCTATAAAAAACCTCAATGTAAGGACAAAGCTTCGTTATTCTTGTAGTCAGTGGTAAATCAGGATAGCTATGCATTATTCTTTTTTTCTCCTCTAAGAATAGTAAAAGAGCTATCTATTCGTAATAGGATTCTTTCAGTAGAAAAATCAAAGGAAAATTATACATGAAAGCAGATAACTACGACGACAAAATGACGACTAAACTGACCATGCCAGTAAATTGATGAAAGAAGAGCATGTTTAGAAATTCTGTTCTAACCTGAAACTGGGCAATTTAATGTGGATTGGTCCAGATTTTACTCCTTTCAACGAATGCCATACATGTGGTCATGTACTCATGTGTGTAGGCTGTAGCCTGTTATACTTCACAAAAATTAGCAAGTGGCCCCCAAACTAGTCATAAATTTGGAGGTTCGAAACTGACAAAGAAGCTGAAGACTATGATCGACTTGCAACATGCAAAGGCAAGCCAAACTTCACAATTCACAGAAAAAGAACACGAAGAAGTGTACAACGAAGAGAGCTTGCATTGCTATGGCATGGATGAAATATCTTCAAGATGTTCGTTCTCTCTTGAACGAACTAACAAAAAAAATCAGGTATGAGCTGACTGGACAAAGCAGAGCTGATGCAATAGCTGGTTCTGCGTTTCCTAAGGGCTTCAATAAATGTATAAATCCACCAGTAATTCCATCCCCTCAAGAGCTTGCCCACATACATAGAGGCTCAACATTGGTCATCATACATGCAATGCTCATATATCTAGTTTGCTGGTTCTGCTACGGATGGAATTTAACATGTAGTCTCATGTTCGTGATTAGCAACAGTTTTGACGCCACTGTTTTTTGAAAATATCCCAATACATCACATGCCTAGCTGTGACCATGATTATTTCCTTGTGCATGCTTGATGGTAATCACTAGGTGAGCAGCCTGCCTGTATTGCATAACATTTTTCTAGGTGGACCCATGTGCAGCACAACGACTATTTATCAGCTGTGAATTGATGCTCTGCAGGTTTCTTCCTATTCCACGTAGGCACATTGAGTACTGCATTTCAAGTAATGTGCACCTACCGTGGAGTCATCCCTCGTAGATATGCAGCACAGAAAGGCTCCCATCATAATATATAGGAGTTGTCAAGGGCGTCGAGCTTTACCTGCAGGAACAGTCAACAGTAGGAGGACATCGCAAATGTTTTGGGAACCTAGTCCATAAACCCTAGCTGTCTGGCTCCGCTTTCACTCTATTTGGGAACCGCCATTCCCAACAGTGGCGCCCACCATGATTGGCACGAAACTTACTTTTGAGAATCAGAAGTTGGAACCTTCATGAATATGACATATTCGGGACCTTCTCCTGCCGGCCTTCGTCGGACCTCCGTTTCGTCATCGGCCTCCGTCAGCGGACCTTCTCCGGCCTTCCCTGGATTTTCGTCATCGGCCTTCTACCTCCGTCCGACCTCCGTTCTGCCATCGGCCTTCGTCAGCGGACCTTCTCCGGCCTTCTCCAGATTTTTGAAATCGTCCTTCTACCTCCGTCAGACCTCCGTTTCGCCACAGGACTCCGTCAGCGGACCTTCTCCGGCCTTCTCCGGATTTTTGCCATCGGCCTTCTACCTCCGTTGGAAGACCTTCGTCGGCCCTCCGTCTCTCCATTGGCCTCTGTCAGCGGACCTTCTCCGGCCTTCTCCGAGTTTTCGCCATCGGCCTTCTACCTCCGTCAGAAGACCTCCGTCGAACCTCCGTTTCGCCATCGGCCTCCTTCAGTGGACCTACTCTGGCCTTCTTCGGATTTTCACCATCGGCCTTCTACCTCCGTCGATCCTCCATTCTGTCATCGGCCTCCGTCAGCCGAACTTCTCCGGCCTTCTCCAAATTTTCGACATTGGCCTTCAACCTCCGTCAGACCTTTGTTATGCCATCGGCCTCCGTCAACGGACCTTCTCTGGCCTTCTCCAGATTGTAGCCATCGACCTTCTACCTCCGTTGGAAGACCTCCATCAGACCTTCATTCCGTCATCAGCCTCCGTCAGCGGACCTTCTTCGGCCTTCTCTGAATTTTCACCATCGGCCTTCTACCTCCGTCAGAAGACCTACGTCAGACCTCCGTTTCGCCATCAGCCTCCATCAGCGGGCCTTCTCCGGCCGTCTCCGGATTTTCGCCATCGGCCTTCTACCTCCATTGGACCACCGTTCTGTTGTCGGCCTCCATCAGCGGACCTTCTCCGGCCTTCTCCGTATTTTTGACATCGGCCTTCTACCTCCCTCGGAAGACCTCTGTCGGACCAGCGTTTCGCCATCGGCCTCCATTAGCGGACCTTCTCCAGCCTTCTATGGATTTTTGACCCTGGCCTTCTACCTCTATCGGAAGACACCGTCAGCCCTCTGTTTTGCCATCGGCCTCCTTCAGCGAACCTTCTCCGGCCTTCTCCGGATTTTCGCCATCGGCCTTCTACCTCCGTCGGAAGACCCCCGTCGGACCTCCATTCTGTCATCGGCCTCTATCAGTAGACCTTCTTCGGCCTTCTCCGGATTTTCAACATTGGCCTTCTACCTCCGTCGGAAGTCCTCCGTCGGACCTCCATTTTGCCATCAGCCTCCTTCAATGGATCTTCTCCGGCCTTCTCCGGATTTTTGCCATCAGCCTTCTACCTCCTTTGGAAGACTTCCGTCGTACATTCATTCCTTCATTGGCCTCCATCAGCGGACCTTCTTTGGCCTTCTTCAGATTTTTGCCATCATCCTTCTACCTCCGTCGGAAGACCTCCGTTGGACCTCCGTTTCGCCATCGGTGTCCGTCAGCAGACCTTCTCTGGCCTTCTCTGGATTTTCGCCATCGGCCTTCTACCTCCGTCGGACCTTCGTTTCGCCATCGGCCTCTGTCAGAGGACCTTCTCTAGCATTCTCTGGATTTTCACCATCGGCCTTCTACCTTCGTCAGAAGACCTCCGTCGGACCTCTGTTTCACCATTGGCCTCCACCCGCGGACCTTCTCCAGCCTTTTCCAGATTTTCGCCATCGGCCTTCGACCTCCGTTGAACCTCCATTTCATCATCGGCCTCCGTCAACAGACCTTCTTCGGCCTTCTTCGTATTTTCGCCATCGGCCATCTACCTCCATCGGAAGTCCTCCGTCGGACCTCCGTTTCGCCATCAGCCTCCATCAGCGGACCTTCTCCGGCCTTCTCTGGATTTTTGCCATTGGCCTTCTATCTCTGTGGGAAGACCTCCGTCGGACCTTCGTTCCTTCATCGGCCTCCGTCAGCAGACCTTCTTCGACCTTCTTCAGATTTTCGCCATCGGCCTTCTACCTCCGTTGGAAGACCTCCATCGGACCTCCGTTCCGTTATCGGCCTCCGTCAGCGGACCTTCTCCGGCCTTCTCTGGATTTTTGCCATCGGCCCTCTACCACTGTCGGAAGACCTCCGTCGGACCTCCATTTCACCATCGGCCTTCGTCGGCAGACCTTCTCTGGGTTTCTCTGGATTTTCGCCATTGGCCTTCTACCTCTGCCAGAAGACCTCGTTCAAACCTACGCTTCGTTATCGACCTGCGTCGGCGGACCTCCTCCGCCCGGCCTCCGCAGCCTTCGTCGATGGACCTTGTCTAGTGTGTCGATTTAAGGCCTCCACCACCAGGCATTTGCTACATCTCCTAGGAGCAAAGATAAGACCATGGAAAACTCCATCAACACTGCTGCTCAAAGATAAGTGCGCTGCCCTCCAATATTAGCCAACGCTCAAAAAAAATTTTCATACATATCCATGAGCTCAGATTTGGTTACCCCGACATCAGTTCCTAAAACTTCCACGTGACACATGGGTTTCAAACGATCAACCCCACCTGCAACACCTCCGCATGCTAACCAGATCACCATGCAAGTTGGTTTTTTGTTAGCCGCATGCACAAGTCATTCAAATGACATACACACGGAGGCCAGGTCCATGATGCTGCGTTGGATAGACGGCCGCACCTCTGCTCCTAGACTCCACGCCAGGCGAGCCTCCACCATGGACCTCCACATCTACAAAACATCAGGCGAAAAAGCAGACGCTCGAGTATGCAGTGCCAAACTATTTTGCTGCAGGTGCCAATACCTACTTATTGGCCTTGGGCACTAATAGCTGCTGCATGATGGGCCTCCGTCACAATACAAGAATTGAAGTGTGTCATCACCTCCGGCCAGTATTTGGTTTGGAGTATCTTGGTCTGTTTCTATTTACACAGGCCAACACTTTGTGCTATCACACTAGATAAGTACTCAGCTTGCATCTACTGCCTTTATGCATCTTCGAGATAGTATACATATCCAAGTATATCAATCTCTACTCTGATTAATCATTTTATCATAACACTTGAATTTGATTATCCTAACCTTCAATTTCGGTTACCATTCAATTATCTAAATTATGTATGCCTACGTACATGACTAACTTTTTTTGATGTTGAAAGCACCTTCTCTCAAGGACCAAATCAATACAAGCGGGAATTTCTCATTAGCTTATAAATTCTCATCAGCTTATAACGCATAATGATTTATGCACTTGTGATTTACTTCACTACAATTTTGATCTAACCTTTAGATTTCTAAGAAAAATTCCAAAAATTAACCTTTGAATACAACTAGTCACCATTGTGACAATGAAAGTTGTTGTGGCCTTCACCACACTAAAAGTATCGCCTGAGGGGCTATACATGCTTGGCCTTAACTGGCTAACTCAAAAATCTAACTTTTTATTGTGTCTTGATCTCTTTTAATTACTAATATGCAGGTCACCACCACTATAAGTATCTCTTATCCTCCCACGCTAACCCCATTAGAGTATATTTTATATCGTTATACGTATGTTTTCATCTTCCCAAGCCAAATCAGTACGCACTCTCCAACAGCTAGCTGTTCACTAGTTTTTCAACCTTCATCTCATATTCGATCAACAGCTCTTGGGTTCGAGTCAGTCGATACCCTCCGTCACTGGTTTTCATGGAATACTCAACATTTGTCAGATAGCTCATTGATTCTCTGTCAGTCAGTACCTCTGCTTATCAGGCAACAACCTCCATCAATCATTGGACTTCATCAGTATATTGGACTTTATCAGTTAGTACCTCTTCTTATTAGGCAATAACCTCCTTCAATCATTGGACTTCATCAGTATATTGGATCTTATCAGTCAGTATCTCTGTTAGTTAGTACCTCTGTTTATCAGGCAAAAACCTCCGTCAATCATTGGACTTCATCAGTACACTGGACCTTGTCAGTAAGTACCTCCGCTTATCAGGCAACAGCCTCCGTCAATCATTGAACTTCATCAATATATTGGACCTTGTTAGTCAGTATCTGCATAGTCAGTACCTCTGCTTATCAGGCAATAGCCTCCATCAATTATTGAACTTCATCAGTATGTTGGTCCTTACCAGCCAGCAGGCTCCGCTAGTTAGTGGTTTTCATCTATGTTGGGTATCATCAGTCAGAAGCGTCCGATGGTTAGTGGTCTTCATCTATATTGGCTATCATCAGTCTGCATCCCCCTCCAGTCATCAGTGGATTTATCATCAGTTGGCAGCCTCCATCATTAACAGCCTTCGTCATTTGGTAGCCTCCATCAAAAATTAATTTTTGCCAACCATCCAACCGTTGAATTCACAAACACTAACATGATTTGTCTGGTTTTTGTAGGCTATATTGTCTAAATTTATGGTAGATTTTAGAATTGTTTTACCAATAAATTTTTATCTAAGCTAACCATTGCAGGGGACGGCTCTTTTATATTCAAGGTTAAAGTCACATCCTATACTCAAACAGGGTACATGATATCCTTCATGTGCGAAGCTTGACATTTGTCAAGCATAACCTTCATTTTTTGTAGATTGCATATATAATATTTTTACTGCCATAAATATTTTTGGTTTGAATGCTTTCATTCTCATCACATGTATGCATACATACATTGCAACATTGTAGAAGTCCAAACATCACTGCATGGCCATACGATGTTTTGAGAAATTTTACAATGGTTGGGGAAGCATCAAGAAGCATTTGATGTGTCTATGATTTATGGACCCATACGATGAAAAGCGTTAAGAGGCATCAATGCAGAAGCGTAGAGAGGCATTTGATGTGTCTATTATGGGTGGGTGACATGCGCCGTAATGCCTCGCAACTCCTCCAAATTTGATGTAAATTAGGAACCAAATAAAGGAGTGGTAATTTCTTTTTCGTAGTTTTTTAACAAAGGCTAAAACCTTACATTCATAATGGTCAAAAAGATGTTTTTTACTAGTCACTACCGGAAACGCCGCCTTTGCCGAGTGCCATCCACTTTAGTGAGTAGCAAAGGTCGGGCACTCGACAAAGACCCCTTTTATCGAGAGCCACGACCAGCACTTGGCAATGGAGGCTTCACCAAGTGTCTGGCTCTTGGCGAAGCCAGGCACTCGGCAAAAAGTGACGGGGGCAAACAGCGTCCATCGCCGTCACCTTTGCCGAGTGCCATTCTGTCGGGCACTCGGTAAAGATGTCATCTTTGCTGAGTGCTGAGCCACGCACTCAGCAAAGAACCACGTGGCGGGTACTAGGCCCAGGCTGGCCCCTGTTTGCTGAGTGCCAGGCTGGACACTCGGCAAAGCATGCATCTTTGCCGAGTGCCACGGCTCTGGCACTTGGCAAATATTTCTTTTTTTTGAATTTTGAATTCAAACTTTTTCTGTAGCCCTAGTATATTGTATTCAAGAACATGTTTGAATTTGGGACCTTTTTTATAACATTTTGCTATATTTCTTGAATTAATTTTGTTTCCTTACATTTTTCTCGAAAAAGTAAATTTGAAGTGCAGGTGCATGAAATAATGAAATGTAGTCATTAAATAAAAATATTCATGTTGAAGAGTGTATTTTGAGGCCGTATCCATAAACTCACCCAAAAGATTGAACGCCTTGTCCATAAAACATGACCATCCAGGTGCAGTAGAAGTATTTTTAAATTATATAAAATTCAACCAAAGTTCAAAAATCACGAAACATGTCTAGGTATCATGTTATGACATGTAGAGGCTACGATAAAAATTTGAGAATGTTTGGAGCAAGTTCCAACGTCATATGCCTAAAACCCAGACATCTCCACGTGTGATCACCGGCCCACCCCTAAACCTAACCACCCACACAGCCACCCTCTCTGCACCCCGTGCGCCCGCCCCCGCCCCCATTTCTGTTGTCGCCATCGTCCAGCGCCGGCGGATCCACCGCCACCGGCGAGCCTTGCTCCCACATCCCTCCTCTCCCCGATGACCCCGCTCCACGATGCCCACACACACATGCCCGCCCGTTATCCCCCGTGCCCCGCCACCTACGCCGCCGCTGCCTCGCGCCGCAGCCGCCTCGCGCCTCCACGCCACCACACCCCCCTCGGCCTCATCTCCGGTGGTGCTCCACTACCAGCTAGGAGCCCGTCCCGTGCCTCCCCGCCCCCGCGCCATTGGTGTCGCACCCGGCCCCGAGCCGCTGCCCACCGGTGGCCCTGCGCCCTACTCTACGCCCCTGCCCACCGTGGGAAGAGAAGAGAAGAGAAGGAGAAGGAAGGGGAGAAAAGAGAATAGAAGAGAAGGAGGAGGAAGGGGAGAAGAAAAAGGAAGAAGAAGGAGGAGAAAGGGGAAGATAAGAGGAGGAAGAAGGAGAAGGAGGAGGAAGGGAAAGAAGAAGGAGGAGGAAGGGAAAGAGAAGAGGAAGAAGGAGAAGAAGAAGGAGGAGGAGGAAAGGAAGAAGGGGAAGGAGGAGGCTGGCAAGGCAAGGAGAGGAGAAGGAGGCCGAGGAGAAGGGCTGAAGGGGAGGTGGTGCCTCCGTAGCAATGTCCCGTCCCATTTTCGGTGTCTTCTTCTCCGCGTGCACGCCCCGACACAACGAAAGGTATACGAATCGTTGTGAATGTTGGCCTTTATGCCTTTATGGTTGTTGGTCTTCGTGCCATTGTAAATGTTGGCTTTCGTGCCTATGTTTTTTGCAGGTTTTGGGAACCTCCCCGTGCAGGGGAGATGCTATCAAAATTTTCAATTAATACTAACCTATTGCCCTATTTTTCTAGAACCGTGGGAGGGACTCGGCCACCCTGATCATCTTCGTCACCACTGCCCCGCTAGCCTGTCTCCACCACCACCCTAGGTATAAATCACCTCTCTTCCTTACTCGTTGTCTTACTTAGGTCATGTGACCCAGTTAGGTGTCTCCCTTCTGAAAGAGATATGGTTGGAGGTATGTAGATCTTTGCATATCTGTGTCTGTATCTATTTTGGATTGTCCATGTTTTTGGATAGCCCACGGATGCGTAGATGAGTTAGCTTCCATGTTCTGCTCCTGTTTGAGTCGGAGTTTCAGCAGCACCTCCCCGTTGTTCTCTGGATACACACTCTCCCTGCTAGGATGTGTATTGAGAGAACAGCGGGGAGGTGCTGCCGAAATTCTGACTCAGATGGAAGTAGAACATGGAAGCTAACATATCTATGCATCCACAGGTGGGATTAGGACCTATCCTTCACCTATTAGTTGATAGGAATGCCATGTAGATGCAATTGCTGGTTTTATTACTCGCTTACGCATGTGTATGATAGAGGATGGATAACCATGAGTGGATGTACATGGGCCACGCAAGTAAGAGCGATGAATGGATTAGGAGGACCAGTTATTTCCTAGAACAAGCATTTGGCCGGGCTGCTAAAGGGTTGATTCGGATGCCATGTCCTTGCAGCAAGTGTAAGAACATGAAAAAAACAAAAGAGAGATGTATACAAAGATATTCACAGGCATGGATTCGTGGCAAACTATACTCGCTGGATCTTCCATGGTGAAGGCGATCGTATTAGAGAGGAGGATGTGAGAGCATGCCTCGAGGAGTAAGATGGAGATGCTGGGATGGCCGACATGATGGTAGACTATAACGAGGCTCGTGGCAATGAAGGATTGGTGGAGGAGGATCCAGAGGAAACCGCAAAGGCGTTCTACAAAATGATGTCTTCGGCATAGAAACCCCTTCATGAGATGACAACAATATCGCAACTGGATGGCATTGGATGCCTGATAGCGTTGAAGTCATAGTTGAGCCTGAGCCGAGACGGCTTCGATCTCTTGTTGAAAGTTTTTGGCACAATGCTTCCGGAGGTTCACATGCTACCGAAGAACACTTATGAGTCACAGAAACTCCTTCGTGCACTTAACATGCCCTATGAGTCGATCCATTCTTGTCTGAACAGGTGCGTCCTATTTAAGGGAGACCACGAGAAAGCAATGCACTGTCCAAAGTGCAAAGCCTCTAGGTTTGTGCAGGTAGAAGGTAGTGATGGCAAGAAGAAATAGTCTAAGATCCCCGAGAAGGTCCTACGGTACCTTCCTATCCTACCGAGGCTCCAACGGATGTACATGAAAGAGGTGTCCGTGAAACAGATGACATGGCACAAGAAAGGCAAAAGATACATTGACAAGATGGTACACCGATCAGATGGTGCGCATGGAAGTACTTCGATGACCGGCATTCTGGCAAAGCTATGGAAGCTCAAAATGTACGTGTAGCGATTGCAAAGATGGGTTCAACCCGTATGGAATGATGGCAGCCCCGTACACATGTTGGCCCGTGTTTGTGTCCCCCTCAATCTCCCCCCCCCCCGGTGTCATGTTTGAACCCAAGAACATGTTCTTGTCGCTGATATTACCTGGACACCCGGGCAGTAATATAGGTGTTTTCATGCAGCCACTGTGGGATGAATTGCAACATGCTTCGGGAAATGGGGTATTGACGTAGGACCGAGCTACAAAGAACTTCATAATGCATGTATGGTACCATTATTCAATGCATGACTTTCTAGCGTATGGCCTATTTAGAGAGTGGTGTGTTCATGGGAAGTTCCCTTGCCTAGTATGTAAGGTACCTGTGATGTTCACCTGGCTGAAGAAGGGTAGCAAGTTTTCTTCATTCGACAAACATCATGAATTCCTGAATGATGACTATGAGTTCAGATGAGACATCAAGCACTTCACAAAAGGTGTTCGAGTCACTGACCCCATTCCTCAGATTATGAGCAGTGCCCAGGTCCCTGCCGAGATAGAGTCTCTTGAAATTGATGAAGACAATGGTGGTTTTAAGAAGTATGGTATGGAACACATGTGGACTCATATATCGGGCCTGACTAGGCTCCCCTACTTCAAGGACCTTTTTCTTCAACACAACATCGATGTAATGCACACAAAAAAGATTGTTGCCGAGGCACTTTGGGCAACACTCATGGACATAAAGGATAAGTCAAAGGACAATGTTAAGGCTAGACTGGATGTGGAAAAGATCTATGATAAACCAAAGCTAGTGATGAAGACCCCTACACTCGGCAAGAATTGGAAAAGGGGCCTGGCCGATTATATCCTGAAAAGGGGCGATAGGAAGGAAGTACTAGAGTGGATCAAGAGTCATGACTTCCACATATGGGTATGCGGCGAAGACTACGAAAGTCTTAGGGATGAAGAGTCATCACTTCCACATATGGATTGAGCGGCTCCTTCTTGCGATGACCTGTGGATATCTCCTCGAGCCAGTGTGGCACATCCTGGCAGAGTTGAGCTATTTCTTCTACTAGCTTTGTGCTAGGGAGTTATCTCAAGCAGTGATTCTTGAGCTGGAGCATGTTGTACCTCTGTTGCTCTACAAGTTGGAGATGATCTTTCCACCTAGCTTCTTCCTGCCGATGCAGGATCTGATTTTGCACCTACAGCGTGAGGCAGAGCTGGGGGGTCCCATGCAGGCCCGTTGGTGCTATCCAATCGAGAGGTGTATAAAGATTCTTCGAAAAAAAGTGTCAAAATAAAGCAAAAATTGAGGCTTCCGTGGCAGAGACATTCAGAGTGGAGGAGGTGTCAAACTTCACAACGGCATACTATACTGAGAACCTTCCCAGCGTGCATAATCCACCCCGACGAGAGTTCATCGACCCTGAGACTTTTCGAAGGGCAACTCAAAAGAGGAAGCTCAAGTATCCCCAAGCAGTTGCTCCGTCATGAGTGGCGCACTATCTTCCTCTACGTGTTGTTGAAGCTTGATGAAATGGTTCCTTATCGAGTGGAAGTTTTGAATGAGCTTGTTACATACGCTGTCAATATCCTCCACCTATCAATTCAACCCCCTTTGTCTCTTCTTTTTAGGAGTTTATTAATGAACACTGCACAGGGAATAGGGCTCCTACCGACGAAGAAGAAGACTATCTTCTCAAAAGTGTCGTGCCTGATTTTATTTCCTGATTCTGTACGAAGGTACCATCCAACCTACCTCGTTCTAACTTTGAGGTTCCACTTTGCTCCTAGGAGCGAGTAATGTAACAATCTACCTGGCCTTACCATGCAGGCCCACACGGATGTGAAAATGAGTGATGAATTGAAACAAGTTGCACAGGGCTTCCCCCGTAGGGTCAAGTCATTCACCGTTTATGATCCACGTGCACCGATGATCACGACTATTACGGCATAGTCGAAGAAATATACGAGCTCCACTTTGAGGGGCCCAAAGCTCTTAATCCAGTGATATTCAAATGCCACTGGTTCAATCCAAGGACACGAGAGGAACCAATGAGATTGGGCAAGTCAAAATTCAACAGGATTCTGTCTATATAGGAGAAGATGTTTATATTGTGGCTCCACAGGCCACACAAGTTTATTACCTCTCATGGGCGTGCCAAAAAGACGAGGAGCTTAAGGGTTGGTACCTTGTGCACTTGGTATCGCCGTGCGGTAAAGCTCGTGTCTACAACCAGCGGAGGCCCATCAGCGGGAGCTGGCGGCCTAGAGGAAGAAGTCAGCGCGCGAAATGGAGGCTGTCCGGCAGCACTCGGTGCGTCAGATACAGGACATGGCCGGCTACTTTCGGGCCCTTCAGATCCCTGGTGTCGTCATGCCTCCGTTACCTTTCTCGATGTTCGCTCCATCCCCTCCTCCTAGCCCTATAAGGACTCCGGTGAGAATATATGTTTGTCTATTGTTTTGGCTTGTGCGGTCATCCTGCAGATACTAATGATATGTTGGATATGTCGAATTTATGACTATTAATGGATGTTGGACTTATTGGATTTTGGTGATATATAGCTATTTACCGCCATGCATCTTCTGACACCGCTGCAGCGCGCCATTCAGTCTTAAATCCCGCAACTGTAACCGTCCTCTCCTTTTCTTCCTATTCGTTCCCTCAACCGTAGAACCCCGCCACAAAAAGCCCGGCCTCCAGACTGTCCACGACCGTAAACGTTGGAACCGCAACCGCAAATGTCCACCACAAACCGGCCCCCCAACAGTAAACATGCATTGATTGATTTTGTCTTCTAGCAAAGGACGATGCATGTGCATGGCCGGCAATTATGTGATTTCGTGTGAGATAATAATTGAGATTTTAGATTATCTACAGTTACATTCTAAATACGCTAACCTGATCAATCAAATAACAGTGTTACCAGGTCTATCTCACAAACGTAACTTTTAATCCAATCATATTTTTTTTTCTTCTTATAACCGTAATTTACTCTTCCTTTAAGAGTAAAATTCTTCAATTAACCATAATTCCGTGATTTATTTATTTCTAACTAATTCTTCTAACCATAATTTGCTCTTTGTTTAATAGTAAAATCCTTCAATTAAACCCAAATACTTTCAATTAACAATAATTCCATGTTTATTTATTTTTAAATAATTGTTCTAACCGTATTTTACTCTTCTTTAACAGCAAATTTCTTCAATTAAACACAAATACCTTTCATTAACCATAATTCCATGATTTAGTTATTTCTAACCAATTCTTGTAACCGTAATTTGCTCTTCTTAAATAATAAATCCCTTCAATTAACCATAATTCCATGATCTGACTAATAATAGGTGGATACGGAAGGACAATTAGACTTATAAATGCCAACGATTAAGTAGGACAATGGCCATATAAAAGAGAGCAGACTGCAGTTATTTTTTTATTGGTCTTTGATGATGGTAGATCGTAATTCTTTTTGATTTTTTGTCTCCTTGAACGTAATTTCATTTGTTTTTTGTCTGATAGTGGCGGCTCAAAACATAATTCCACATTTGATTTTTGTCACCGAACAATTCAAACCGCAAAATACACTGTAACTTTACAGGAATTTTGCGGTTAGCAATAATAAACAGTGAAAAAATATCAAAAATCAAATACTAATAATTCGACGTTGTATGTCAGTATAATCTACTACACATGAAATTTTGGACCAAATCAAACAAAATCATATGTAATTTTAGGACAAAATTACCATAATCAGTATATCACAATCTCGACCAGCATATCACAAAATCATCAGCTTTATATATCTCATCTTTACATCGGAAGATTACATTCTATTGCCAATCCTATCAGAAATGACAAACCAATTTTTGAATCTGCGCACATGCAGGGACGGAGCTCACATGGGATTTTCAGAATAGAAACAGGGAAGGAAAAGGAAACACAGACGGCATGCCGACATTTTTCTGGAATCCATGTTCTCCTCATCTCATAGAAACCACGATGGAAGATCTTTGAACCTATGATATGAGTTGAACGGAGGTGCAAAATTAGTGACAAAATGAACCTGAAGAAACGTTCACCACCAGGCTCTCGGAGAACATCTCCTCGACGACTCCCGCAGTGGGATCAGACTGCCCGTTGATGGATAGCAGAGGATTGTCGGCAGTATGCTACTCGTAGGGAAGAGGCCCAATGCTGAGATCTACGCACGCCATGGCCGAGATCCATTGCCGGGTGCTGTGGAGAGCCTGCTGCCACCGGATGCCTTGGAGGGGAACAGGTCCGCTGGCTGACGCGGACGGTGAGTGGAGGGGCATCTCGCCGCAATGTGGAGTGGAGGCATGGCGTCCCGCTGCCGGGAGCCGTGCAGACTGGATCTGCCATCCCCATGGCCGGAGGAGGCCCGCTGCCTCTGTGGCCGAGGGTCCACGCCGGTGATGGGAGGGCGCAGAGCCTCCGTGAGCCTCTGCCGCCATGGCCAGTGTGGAGGAGCGCCGCCGCCATGGTCGGTGTGGAGGACGGGAAGGTTCGGGCCGCCGCCGCCGCGAGTACTACTCCACCTGCGATGCGGATGGGGAGGAAACGAGTGGGTGAGGAAAAAATGAAAAAATAAATAGGGTTTGCTGCTATTTATACATGAAATAAATTAATACTAGACCCTTTTACGGTTGAGGACATGGATTTACTGTTATTGCCGACCTTTTTATGGTTGCGGGGATTTGAGTGGTCAGCGGGAGTAACTGTTATTGTTGCGGGTGTAAAGCCTGAAGGATGGTGGTAAATAATATATACCACCTGAAGGATGGCGTGAATTTTCCTAGTGTGATATATATGAAAAAACAAGAAATAACAAAAAAAAATTCCCAGTCGCCGTTAGGGTTGTTAGGGTTCGTTCTTCTTATTAGGGTTTATACGTCGCCGTCTGCACCATCGTTGTCAGCCGCTGTTGATCCCTCGGCATGGCGACCTCGATGCACTGTGGCGCTCCATTGTCTCTGGCGAGATCCGAGCCCTCACTACAAGAAACTCAGGTCACCATAATTTCTCAACGCTCTCTGCGTTTCTCCAGAATGAATGAATCAATCAGGTACTGATTCATGCAGCAGGCCGTGCTCCGGTGGTGGTCATTGACGTCAAGCTGGACATCTGGTGCAGCGAGAGGGCCATAACTACTCCTCAGCAGCAGATCATCAGAATTCAACAAGGCCACAACACCTGTACTGGTAAAGGAATGCACCCTTGAGCTGACACTGGCATTGGCAACGGGACCATGCAGCAGCAGCAGCAGCACTAACAGGTGCGACGCTGAGAGGCGACAGGGGAAGCAGCTCAAGGCGTTGTCCAACTCGGACTCCGGTGCGACTGCAGTCTTATCGACGTCGATGGACTCCGAACTGGCACAGTTCACGGAGGTCCACACAGCGGTGACACCAGTGAGGTTTCATGGTGAGGTGAGAAGGGGGATGGACGAGATGGCGCAGGTCCGTGGATGTACAAGTGCCTCAGCCTGAAGATGGGGTGATGATGCTGGAAGAGATCGAGTTCGTGATGTATGTATTATTTGGGGATTTGGGGTTGTAGAGGTCAGAGCTCAGAGGGATACAGAAGACGTGCTTGTGTTACATGCACAAAACACCACAGAGGTGTTCCTCTCTAAGAGTGCGAGTTCAAAAGTATATTTGGCAACAATTTTCTTTTTAAAGAGTGCTTTTACCAAATTGTGAGAGGCGATATTTTTTTTTCCTTGTTGCTAATCAAAATAGGAAATTAGTTTACAAAAATCCTAGAAATGCTCTAAATAAGCGTATTCACAACATATTAAAATTACATGTATCCCCGTTTTGCATCTTCTTGGTTCTTTGTCTAGCCATATATTTAATTCGTGATAATCTATTTTTTATATGTTTTCCTAACCAGGAAGGAGAGACAAAAACTCCAAAATGATAACAGGTATCCTAAAGCCATCTCACACCAGTGGAAAAGCCCGAGCGCTGCTGCGTCCGTTCACTCCATCCTCCTGATGTGGTTGCTGCAGTGGACTCCGCGCCCAAGGCAACACTACAACTCAGATATTGGAAGCACAACTGGACCATCAGGGATTCCCAAGCTGTGTTTCTTGTAGAGAAGGGATCGGCTGCTGCAATTGAATACATACTGCGCTGCTACCGGATTGTGCAATGGACATGAGCACAATGGAACGCTACACCAAGAATATCTGTGGTGTCTATATTCCCAGTGCTTCACAAGCCTAGATTCATGCTTGACTAGCTTTCGGTCGAGACATAGCACGACCTAAGATCCTGTTGGAACACGGTTCCAGCAGGTTCGGGATACGATGAACAGGTGTAACCAAGATAACTCTCTGTCGATAAATTAATGAGGAAGTACAAAGTGGGCCCTAGGGCAAGTTACACACTATACTACTACAGGACAATTGCCCTAATTACACAAGGGACATCGTCTTTTATAGTGACTGCCCAACCTAAGATTAAAAGTACAAGCATGCTCCAAGGAGAGTCTCAAAACCCTAGATACTGACTCTATTACATGTGGACTTTTCAAGGGCACGTTTATCCATCACTTCACCAACACGACACATAGGCCCATCGTTGCCCGTAAGAAAGGCCCATCACGTCCGCTTCTTGATGATAAGCCTCAGCCCGGCCCATCACGCCACCTCGACAGCCATTGTCTTCATTCATCGCCACCTCCGCGGGAGACGGAGGCATGACCGAAGGACCTCCGCGATCAGGGAAGATGACGCCATCGGACCTCCGTTGCCGACCAGTTCCCTAGCCTCAGAAGGAGTGTTCCCGGCGAAGGTCCTACCTCCAGAGGCTTCTCTTTGGTGCCTGCAAACATGAACAAGATGGATACATTGGATTCGTTGGCTAGACTCCAATCGGAGGTAATAAGCCTCTCCGGCCCCAGGACGCATCCCCAACATTCCCCCCTTGAGGGTTAGGTCCAGCGGAGGCGGGTCTAGCCATCAATACGCTCCTGGCCGCGGAGGCTGTGCTTACCTCCGACCCCCCTGGCCCGTTGAACGTTGGACCGGAGGCTTTGCGTTTTTACCGTTGCCCAGTTTTTAATCTTAGGCGTTGATTTTGAGTCGGTTCGTCTGCTGCCATTCAATTCGTGGATCATCGTGACCGTTGGGCTGAGAAGTCGAGGCGCCACTTCGCTGCCTATATAATGGGGGTGGGCGGTGAAAACGACCCGTACTCCCCTTCGCTCGCCACCGCGTAGTTTGTTCTGCTACTTGCTGCCTCCGCTCTAATTTTGCCTTGGCATCCTGCCACCGTGGCACCTAAATGCCCCTGCTGCACGCATCGTCGTCCGTTCTCCGGCCCTTATTCCCGTTTCCTGGGTATCGGAGTCAGAGGCTTCCTAGATCTTTTTGTGCAGTGCATGCTGGCTACCGCGGAGGCTAAGGATCTTGAAGAGTCCCTGTCGGACGTCAAAGCTTCCCCGGGTGACTTGATGGCTCTGAAGGTAGCTACAGCTACTGCAGAGGTCTCCTATGACTTTGGTCATAGTCGAATGATGCAGAGCATGATTGCGGAGCTTGAGGGAAAAGGCTTTTTCCCTGCTGGTGCTGGGCGACCTCCGCGTGGAGCGACTGTGCCAAAGCCTGAGAAGAATGAGGCCATCGTCTTTCGAGATTTCTTTACCTACGGCCTGTGCTTCCCTTTGACTAACTTCCTTCGGTATGTTCTTGAACATGAGCAAGTTTGTCTAGGTTATTGAGTCTTACGGAGGTGGGCTTAGTATGAACACCTTCATGGAGTATTATGAGCTACAAAAGAAACCACGCTATGTTGGCACTAAGATAGCCCAGTTTGCATCATGTATTTTTATGGCTAAGAGGAAGCCGAGCAAGGGTAAGAAAAAAATTGCAATCTCTTGGTGTCAGAGGGGAAAGTATGAGCCTGCTGATTGGTTGGATTTCTGGTTTTACATTTGGACCCCTAGTGTTACTCACCCTGATGAAGATGGTAGGAGCGTTACTCGGTTTCCTTTCGCCTCTGTGATGACTCCAATGAATCCTCTGACTAGTGTAAAGCTTGGTTCCATTGACTCTGATAAGCGGAGGTCTTGCACGGAGGCTATCAGTGTGGCCTGTCGTTATTCTGGTGGGAGGGATCTTGTTGAGGAGATGATAGCCTTCGATTACTAGCCCCTGCTTGGTGGTTTGGGGCAGAAAAATTTACCATAGAGAAGCTGGATCTGCCCGTGTTTTGAGTTGCTGGTGGTATCCCTTGCCCACATTTTGGGCTTCGTCTTCCGAAGGGTCAGAGCAAGGAGGAGTTTGTCCGCCTGAACGAGGAAAAGGCTGTTGAGATTCTCAGTGAGGTTTCTGAGAGGGAGTGTCTTGCTCGGAGGTCGGAGGCTGGTATCATGCCCCGTATTAACAGGGTTTTTGAGGAGCTTGATGTGCATTACTACGAGCGTGAAGTCCCTGACAAGGTGAATAAGAAGGTTGACAAGAAGGATTTGGTTACTGCTACTGCTTTTGCTGGTGCTACTGCTGCTACCAAAGCTGCTGAGAAAATGGAGAGGAAACAGAAAGCTGGCGTGTTGGCTCATGGTTTGCTGAAGAAGCAGAGAGGAGCCTCCACTAATTCTATGGAGGTTGATGATTCCTTTGAGGGCTTATATGATGAAGATGAAGATCTTGTTGTGGGCTCAGAGGTTGACGCTGGTGCTTCTAAATTGCTTGACACTAAGGGTCTATCCCGAGCATCCCCGCCGGTGTCTCCTATTCTTGCAGGTGATGCCTCCGGATCATTCCCACTCCAGATAGACATGCCCCCTGCCGCGTCTCTCCTTCAGGCTAAGACTTGTGTTGTCCTTTCGGAGGTTACTGTTAAGCCTTTCACCAGCTCTTACATTGATCATATCTCTTCTAAAGAGGAGTCGGAGGATGTGGTGTTTAAGGCTAGTGATGTTGAGAAGCCTATGGAGGACGCACAACACGGGGTCAAAAACGCGGCGGAGGAAGAGGACGCATACATTGCAAGTCAAGGTGGGATTCTTACCCGATGTATGACTTATCTAGACTTCCTTTCTTTGAAGGTGTCTTGTGGTAGGGCTTCAAAGGGGAGATTTCCTTGCTTGGTGAGCCCGCTTGCGGTGGTTGTGCCTTTTCATGTTTGTCAATTATGTTTTGACTTGTTCATCTTGATCAGCTTGCATTACCACGAAGGTCGCACAGATGGTACCTCCCATGGTCCTTGCACCCTCTGCGCCTTCGGCTAAAGGTGTCATTGCTGAGGGCGCCCCTGGTCCGTCTGGGCCTTTGCCAGGTGCTGGCGTCTGGGATCCAGCGGAGGATGCGATGATGACAAACGTTTCATCTTGGGGTGGGCTGATGGCATCAGGCAGATGACTGAGGTAATGGGTTCTGATCTTACTCGTCGCCTTGTGCAGCTGCCCTATGAAGTTCTGATGCGGGCCCAGGTCGATCACCATATTATCGTGAGTTACTAGATGATATTTTGATTTGTTTTTCATTAGTCCCTTGTCTGGCCTATCTTGCTTAATGTTGTTGCTTTTTATATCTGCAAAGCCATGCTATGTCTATGGCAGTTGAGTCTAGCAGCCATTTTGAGCTTGAGAAGAAGGACAAGGCGATCGAAGCACTAAAAGCGGAGGTTGAGTCCCAGACTCAGGAGAAGAAGGATCTAGCGCAAAAAACATCTGAGCTGAAGGAGCAGCTGTCAAGCCTTGAGGCTTGGTCTACTGAATTAAAAAAGTCCCTTGATGAGGCATAGAAATCAGCAACTCTTGCTACCAATCGAGCGGACAAGGCTAGTGAGATCTCCGAAATCCTTCGCAAGGAGCTAGATAGTGAGCGCCTATTATTGGAGGCCCTAAAGACTAAGGTTGAAAGCCTTGAAGCAGAGCTGAATGTCCTAAGGTCCATTGGGTTGGAGGTTGCAGAGACCTATGCCTCTGTTGTTCACGCATTCGGTGGTGTTACGACTCTAGTTGACCCTGAAGCTTCCACTGCTGGGATCTTTTCTTGGATTAGGGTCAACTTGGGGAAGCTCAGTGAGTTCCTGACCAGGGTCTCTGACTTTAGTGCACAGACCTCCGTCACCTATCTTTGCAAATTTTTTGCATCTAAGGACATTAATCAGATTGGAAATTTTCCTGCCTGAAGTATTCGATCCCTCTAAACTTGGCAAGATAGATCGTGTTGGAAATATGCCCTAGAGCTAATCATGTAGATGATGATATTCCAATTGTATCCATGATTAATAAAGTATTCATTGAATATCCATTATAGACAACATGTATTGATTGGTGATTATGTGAATTGTTTGTGGAACTCAATTACTTGAATGGTTATTCTAAAGTTGTCCCTGGTCGGTGTTCTTGTGAGAACACACTTGAATATTAGACCAGCACATGTATTAGTTGATGGCTACGTTTCACTAGTCATGGACATGGAGATGTCAAACTAATAGTGTGGGCACATGAGAGACATGTAGGCTGGATTGACCTGACATGAGAAAGTCTCTATTCACGTCATGTACATTATGTCCTTAGACCTAAGATTGTGGTATGTACTCAAGATGTGAAACGGCCTACTTAGGGACTATCAAATGCTGCTCCGTAACTGGGTAGTTATAAAGGTGGTCTTTGGGTGGTCAGAAAGCATGCTATGAGACATAGACAATCAAGATGGAATTTGCCCCTCTCTACGCGAGAGAGATATCACTGCATAACTCAAGTGATTGGAACAACAAATGCATGGCCGTGCTTGGGTTAAGTGTTAACCCATTAGTTGAACCATATATCGAGTGGCAAAGGGAATAATTTGTATGTGGTCATAGTGGTTCATCTGATATGATCTTTGTGTGCACATAGGAGTTGTCACGCCTTGCTAGAGGCCGCTGTCAACTATTGGGTGAGTAGGAGTACTCGGCCCATGTCAATGTGGGCGTGAACCCATAGGGTCGCACGCTTAAGGGGCTAGAAGCCTAATTCGGGTTGGACCTGAATTAGATAAGGCTTTGGTACGCCTATATAAACAAGGGGTAGGGGTGTGGTCAGGGTGACAGACGCCTTTGGCAGCCGCCATCCCCCTCCCCATGCTCGCGCCTTTTGCTCCTCGCGGACCTAGCAGTGCAGAGGTGCATCGCTTCTTCCCTGCACATGTGGGATTCCTCAGAGGTGCTGCATCTAGAGCACTGGGATGAACCACGCGAGGATTGAGGTGACGGACGACCATGTAACTGCACTGCCTGCTGTGACACATATGACTACATCGAGTCATCTTCCGCTGCACCTGTGCGTCTAGTGGTAATCCCGTTACCTATAACTAGCAGTAGATCCTGGTTTATGAGGTTAAAAAGTTTTATTTTCTGGCTACTATAGCACCCTCATAACCCTTCAATGGTATCAGAGCTGTTACTGCCTCGTTATAGGTTCAGTTTTGTGCATATGGTGATATGCGTGGTTGTAGATGAGTCTCCAACCTTGGTTCGTCATCTTGCCGTGTTGGTCTTGAAACGATCTACTCATACTGGTCAGAATTCGGCCATCCGAGTTAAGTGATTCATGTAAATCCAGTCATGGTGAGTTAGAGATCAATCAGATTGATCGAATTGAACCCTAGGTCAAGTGCCAAGCGCATATGATGCGCGGCGGTGGTAGATGGAATTTACTGCCGGGCGCCGGTTTGCCGAGAAAAGTGTTGTTCGGTAAAACAGCCGTAACTTCTGAACTGTAACTCGGATTGAGACAAACTTTAAATGAAAATCATAGAGAACGAAATTTTACATGATGCACAGAATCATGGAGATGGAGATCACCATGATGCATAGAATCATGGATATGGAGATCACCGTGATGCACAGATTGATGGAGATGGAGATCCCCAAAGGAATAATGGGTTATACCAAGTCATGTCTGTGTTATGCCATTCTTACTATGTTCTACTTTCACATGCTATTATGTTTTTGTCTACATGAGTACGGTAGTGAAGTAGAACGATCCCTCAGCAATGTTTAAGTTAAATGCTTCCCCAAACCTTGCACTGTCATAAGTCTTGTACAGTTGGTGGTGGGTCTATGAAATTAGGGTGCCACTGGTTTTCCTCGACTAGGCAGGTTTGTATCGGATACTTACTGCAAGAAGGTTTGGTTACTTATAAAAGGTCATCCTAACGGTTAGGGACCTTGGAGCATGGGTAGGTTGAGCGTAGCATAGAGATTCTGCCCAACAATGAGAGTCATATGTGATATGATTAGCAAAGTGTTGCTTACCGATCTACCATGTCTTCTAGCGGTGATGCTAAAGCTCACTAGTTGACTTGTTTAGTTGTGGGTCTTGAATCACTAATTATCAATTGAGGGATATTGATTTTAGTGGGAGTAGATTTTATTTTGATATAATTTACTCTTTCATGGATACATTGTCTTTGTATTTTGTGTTACTTTTGTTGTAGATGGCCGCTCGCAATCAACTATTTTCTTTGCACATAATTCTTGAGAAAGATAAGTTAAATGGAACAAATTATGCAGATTGGATCCGCAACCTGAGAATTGTTCTCAGGACTGAGAAAAAGGAAGATATTCTAGACACCCCATTACCAGATGAGCCTGAGGAGAGTGCTCCTACTGCTGAGAAAAATGCTTACAAGAAAGAATGTGATGCGGATCTCAAAGTGAGTTGCCTCATGCTTGCTTGTATGAAACCTGATCTGCAGATGCAGTTCGACAACAATCATTCAGTGAATGATATGATCGTGGCACTTGAAGATATGTTTCAAACTCAAGCACAGACTGAAAGGTTCAATGTCTCTAAGGCGCTTGCAGAAACCAAGCTAGCAGAGGGCGCAGCTGTTGGTCCACATGTAATCAAGATGGTTGGTTACACTCAGAGGTTGAAGAAGCTAGGCTTTCCAATTGGCTAAGAATTGGCAACAGATTTCATTCTTTCGTCTCTTCCGCCCAGTTATGGAAACTTTATCTTGAACTACCATATGCATGGGGCGGAGAAGGGCTTGAATGAACTGTGTGGCATGCTGAAAATAGCAGAGGCTGACATCAAGAAAGTAGGAGGTGGCCAAGTGTTGGCAGTTCAAAATAGGCCTAACTTTAAGAGAAGGAAGGGCAATTAGAAGAAGAAGGGCAAGGCTAAAGATGAGATCTCTAAGCCAAACCAATCATCTTACAAGGATGAACCACCTGCAAAGAATGATGAATGCTTGCATTGTAAGGGAAAAGGTCACTGGAAGAGGAACTGCAAGGTGTACTTGGCGTCCTTGAAGAAGGATGGCGGTAGTAAAGGTACTCCTGCTCATACACTTGTTGTTCATGTTAAAGACATTTTCCTTGCTAACTCTTATATCAATTCTTGGGTATTTGATACCGGATTGGTTGCTCATATTTGCAATACGATGCAGGGAATGATAAGAAGTAGAAGCATGGAGAAAGGAGAAGTTGATTTTCGTGTGGGCAATAATGCAAGAGTTGCTGCAATGAACGTTGGGATGATGCAACTTCTCTTGCCGTCAGGATTTATTTTGGAATTGAATAATTGTTATTTTGTTCCTAGTTTAAGTTGAAACATTGTGTCACCTTCATGTTTGATGAAGGATGGTTATTCATTTGCATGTAAAGACAATGGTTGTGTCATCTCAAAGAATGATGTGTTTGTGGCTTTTGCATCCATTGTGAATGGGTTATTTATTTTAAATCTTGATGATGCACCTGCCTGTAATGTTAGTGCTAAACGGCCTCAGCTTAATGAGTTAAGTCCTACCTATATGTGGCATTGTCGCTTGGGTCATATAAGTGAGAATCGCATGAAGAGGCTCCATGATGATGGTCTTCTAACTTCGTTTGATTTTGAATCATACGAGACATCTGAGGCTTGCATGCTAGGCAAGATGACCGAGGCGCCATTCAAAGGAGTTCCTGAGAGGGCGTCTGACTTGTTGGAACTTGTACATACTGATGTATGTGGACCAATGAGCATGACAGCTAGAGGCGGATTTCAATACTTCATAACTTTTACTGATGACTTTAGTAGATATGGATATGTCTACCTAATGAAGCATAAGTCTGAAACATTTGAAAAGTTCAAAGAATTTCAGAATGAAGTAGAGAATCAACGTGGCAAGAAGATCAAGGCCTTGTGATCTGATTGTGGAGGCGAATATCTAAGTCACGAGTTGTAATCATCTTAAGAGTTGTGGAATTGTTCCACAGCTTACGCCACCCGGAATGCCTCAGAGAAACGACGTATATGAGTGACGTAATCGGACCTTGTTGGACATGGTTCGGTCTATGATGAGCCAGTCAAACCTACCTTTATCGTTTTGGGGATACGCTGTAGAAACAGCTGCTTTCACATTGAATAGGGTACCATCTAAGTCTGTAGTTAAGACATCATATGAGATGTGGACTGGTAAGAGTCCCAGTTTGTTTTTTTTGAAAATTTAGGGTTGTGAAGTTTAAGTCAAATGACTTATATCAGATAAACTAACACCCAAATCGAACAAGTGCTTTTTTGTGAGATATCCGAAGGAAACTTTAGGGTATTATGTCTATAACCAGTCACAGGGCAAAGTGTTTGTTACTCGAAATGGTGTTTTCTTAGAGAAAGAGTTTCACAAAAGAGAAAATAATGGACAAAAGGTGTATCTTGAAGAAGTTCAAGATGAGCCAGTAGGGACTGACTCTACAAGTTATGCTAATGTAGCAGAGCAAGTTGAGACACTCGTGGCAGTGGAGACACCACCACAACCACGAAGATCAGCAAGACTTCACGCATTGCATGGGGATTTGTTATTGTTAGACGATGATGAACCTACGGATTATGTGGAAGCTATGATGGATCCAAATTCTGAGAAATGGCAAAGTGCCATGAGATCCGAGATAAATTCCATGGGAGACAATCAAGTTTGGAACTTGGTTGACCCGCCTGATGGGGTTAGACCCATAGAGAGGAATTGGATCTTTAAAAAGAAGGACATGGATGGAAATGTTCACGTCTATAAATCTCGACTTGTTGCAAAAAGTTTTCGGCAAGTTTAAGGAATTGACTACGATGAGACATTCTCGCTGGTAGTGATGCTTAAATCTATTCGGATCATTCTAGCATTTGCTGCATATTTTGATTATGAGATATGGTAGACGGATGTTAAAACAGCCTTTCTAAATGGGTATTTAGAAGAGGATGTGTATATGATACAGCCCGAAGGTTTTGTTGATTCTAATAATGCTGGAAAGATATGCAAACTTAAGAAATCTATTTATGGGTTAAAGTAAGCATCTCGGAGTTGGAATATTCATTTTGATGAGGTAGTCAAAGGGTTTGGCTTCCGTCAGAATGAAGATGAAACTTGTGTTTACCAGTAGGTAAGTGGGAGCGCTATTGTGTTTCTGATCCTATATGTGGATGACATACTATTGATTGGGAATGATATTCCTATGTTGCAATCTATAAAGACTTCACTGAATAATAGTTTTTCTATGAAGGATTTAGGTGAAGCAGCATACATCTTGGGAATTAAGATCTATAGAGATAGGTCGAGAAGGCTAATAGGATTAAGCCAAGACACGTACATTGACAAGGTGTTGAAATGGTACAACATGGAACATTCTAAGAAAGGGTTCTTGCCTATGTCACATGGTATGCGCTTTAGTGACAAGCAGTGTCCTTCATCAGATGAAGAGCGCAACTGCATAAGGTTCCATATGCTTTGGCCATTGGTTCCATCATGTATGCCATGATATGTACTAGCCCAGATGTCTCATATGCTCTAAGTGTTGTGAGCAGGTACCAAGCTAATCCAGGTGAACCTCACTGGATGCTTGTTAAGAACATCCTAAAGTACTTATGAAGGACTAAGGATATGTTCCTGATCTATGGAGGTGAGGAGGAGCTCGTTGTAAATGATTACACCGATTCTAGCTTTGAAACCGACGGGGATGGTTCACTATCTCAATCAGGTTTTGTGTTCACAATAAATGGTGGTGTAGTAAGCTAGAAAATTTCCAAGCAGGAGACAGTGTCTAATTCTACTGTAGAAGCCGTGTACATTGCAGCTTCTGGCGCTGCAAAGGAAGGTGTTTGGTTAAGGAGGTTCCTCATTATGCTTGGTGTGTTTCTGAATACATCGGGCCCATTGAATTTATATTCTGATAACAATGGGGTGATTGCACAGCCTAAGCAGCCTAGGGATCACCAGAAAAACAAACATGTACTCTGAAAGTTTTATCTCATTTGAGAGCTTGTGAAACGAGAAGAGATCAAATTGTGCAAAATACATATTGATTTGAATGTAGCAGATCCTTTGACAAAGGCTCTTCCACAGCCTAAGCATGAGGCGCACATGAGGTCTATGGGGATTAGACATCTAAGAGATTAACTCTAGTGCAAGTGAGAGACTGTTGGGAATATGCCCTAGAGCTAATCATGTAGATGATAATATTCCGATTGAATCCATGATTAATAAAGTGTTTATTGAATATCCATTATAGACAACTTGTATTGATTGGTGATTATGTGAATTGTTTGTGGAACTCAATTACTTGAATGGTTATTCTAAAGTTGTCCTTGGTCGGCGTTCTTGTGAGAACACACTTGAATATTAGACCAGCACATGTATTAGTTGATGGTTATGTTTCACATGTCATGGACATGGAGATGTTAAACTTATAATGTGGGCACATGTGAGACATGTAGGCTGGACTGACCCGACATGAGAAAGTCTCTATTCACTTCATGTACATTATGTCCTTAGACCTAAGATTGTGGTATGTACTCAAGATGTGAAATGGCCTTCTTAGTGACTATCAAACGTTGCTCCGTAACTGCGTAGTTATAAAGGTGGTCTTTGGGTGGTCGAAAAACATGCTATGAGACATAGACAATCAAGATGGAATTTGCCCCTCTCTACGCGAGAGAGATATCAGTGGATCACTCAAGTGATTGGATCAACAAATGCATGACCGTGCTTGGGTTAAGTGTTAACCCATGAGTTCAACCATATATCGAGTGGCAAAGGGAATAACTTGTATGTGGTCATAGTGGTTCGTCTAATATGATCTTTGCGTGTACATAGGAGTTGTCACGCCTTGCTAGAGGCCGCTATCAACTATTGGGCGAGTAGGAGAACTCGGCCCATGTCAATGTGTGCGTGAACCCATAGGGTCGCTTGCTTAAGGGGCTAGAAGCCTAATTCGGGTTGGACCGGAATTAGATAAGGCTTAGGGCTACTAATGGGCCTCCAACTCGTGAGTTCATTGGGAACGCCTATATAAGCAAGGGATAGGGGCGCGATTAGGGTGAGAGACGCCTTTGGCAGCCACTGTCGCCCTCCCCACGCTCGCGCCTTCTGCTCCTTGCGGACCTAGCAGTCCAGAGGCGCATCATTTCTTCCCTGCACATGTGGGATTCCTCAGAGGTGCTGCATCTGGAGCACTGGGACGACCGCGCGAGGGGATTGAGGTGATGGCCGACCATGCAACTGCACTGCCTGCTGTGACATGTATGACTACATCGAGTCGTCTTCCGCTGGACCTGTGTGTCTAGTGGTAATCCTGTAACCTTTAACTAGCACTAGATCCTGGTTTATGAGGTCGAAAAGTTTTGTTTTGTGGCTACTGTAGCACCCTCATAACCCTTCAGATCAGTGGGTCAAGACCATTGTTCTTAGTTTCATGGCAAAATTCTGGTCCAAGTTTGGTCAAACTGAGACCGTGGCTATGGCTAAGAATACTTGGGAGACGGTATGGATTGTTTTTCCTACTTTATTTTGTTGTGAGACTTTTGTTAGCAATGTTCTTCTCTTGCTCATCTCTGCCTTCTTCAAAAACTCAAGTATGGCAAGCGCGGTGGTTCGGGGTTGACTGCTTCTGGTGGTATATCTGCACGTTCCCGGGGTTCTACTGACGCCGGCGCCTCCGATGCTCAAGCCCTTTCTGCAAGTGCTGGCACTGATGCCATGATGGAGCAGGTGATCGTGCCTCCAGAGACCCAGACACGGGTTCAAAACTTGACTGCTGAAGAGGAGGTGTAAAATTGATCTTATCCCATAGTTGTGTATATTTTATCTTTTGCTGACTTGAAGCTACTGTTGCCAAACACTTCAAGCTACTGTTGGTTTTGTAAATTATTGATGATCGAATCATCCTACGCAGGTCTACAGTTTGGGGCCTGTGCAGGAGATCGAGCCTATTACTTTTATGCACGACGGTGTTTTTGTTAGCGGTGAGCTGTGGGATTATTGGAAATCGGCGTTTTCTAGGCGTACTGTGGGTGATATGTTTGATTTTGTCGTCACTAACTTAGATGATAAGTGTTCTAGCTTTACTTGTTCTCTTACGTGGCGTGACTGGACTGGGCCTTTGTAAATTTTTTCCTGATTTACGCGAAGGTGCTCTGCCGCGATAAGAGTGTTGTTTCATAGTTTATTTGGCTTGACCTCCGCTGAGTTGCGAAGGTCGATTTGGATCCGTCGGAGATCCTCAAGATGGGTCATGGTCAAGACCTCCGAATTCGTTTCGCTTCTGTCCTCGGAGGTTGTAACAGTTCTGATGTACATATAAGTTTTTTATGAATAATTTATTTTTCCTTTGGTTACAAGATTGATGTGATAGTCGTTGTTTCTCTTTGACCAGTGCTGGCCTTGACTTTTCCGTACATCGGGTTTTCTTTGTTGCTTTTGTGCTTGTTTCCTCTGGAGTTGCCTCCGCGCGTCCTGACGCTTGATCAGTGATGACGGCCTTTGGTTGATTTCTATGGAGACGAGGGGACGTTACGAGTTCTTACGCGGTATCCCCCTTGCTTCTTAGTTGTGGATGATCCGGATTGGCTTGCTCGGTCAGCTAGCTTCTTTTACACTTCTCCGGAGGTCCTTGTGGCCTCTGAGCTGGCTACTATGCTAAGCCCTTTATGAATTCTTTCACGGTATCTTATGTTTTTTATTTGGCCGTATGCGTACATCAGCTTCCATCTCTGTTGTTTTTGATTTTTGCTGTGCTGGGCTGCGTGTGGTTACTTGCTTCCTGTCTATTGAGGTGTGTGCCATTTAAGCTCCACTTCTTTTATAGTGCCTCTATGTACCTTGAGCATCTTTGTTATTTACTGCCTTTGATTTTGTACTTTTGCCTCTTGAGGCGTGATGGTACAGGTACTAATTTTGTACTTGCTTCCTTTAATGATAGGTAGCTGCAGCTGGTTTAATGATGCTTGGGAGGTCCTTATAAAAAGATTTGTTGTGTACATTATACTGATGGTGCTCCCTAGGAGTGTCTTTATGTTGGTACTGTGTGAGGACTCGTAATGGAATAGCCACATCAGTGAACCTATTGCCAATGGTTAAAGATGGTGATGCTTCTATTTGTCAACGATATTCTACCTGTATTGCCTTTGTATCCTCGAAGATGGCGGCCGGCTGTGATCCTATTTAGTGTGGTTGATGTAAGGATTTTGGATGCGGTGGTTGCTTGCCGATGAAAGGTGCAAAGTGGTGTGCTGACAGATGATTGTGGAGTTTGTCATGTACAAGCTAGCGTTGGAGGTTCACCTCCTTCTCTTCGTACCGAGCGTCTGTTAGACTTGATTCAACTGGCTGGGTTTCCAGAGGAACAGGGTGGTATGCAGCCAGGAGGCGATAGGGGGTATTCCATGACTGATCAGGGCTTGCCTCTGCCAGCGCCTACTTTTCAGGGAGCCTTAGTTTGCTTACCTTCAGATGTACTTTCAGAGGCTGCACTCTTTACTCTTTTGTAGGCTGAAGTGTTGGCAACCTCTAGGCCACTTCCATGTCTTGTGGTAGCAGGTTAACTGGGTGGAGTGGCTAGATATCTTCACCCGGAGGTTGTGCGTTCTGGTCTAGCAGTTAAATACGTGCGCTTTGCACATTGCTCCTATTATGAGCAAGGCGCAATGAGCCTTATCGATTGTAAGCATAAAGTTGAATAATAAATGATCTTGCTTTACGTATTGCCTCCGCTTTGGAATAAATGATTTTATCTGTTCCTGAACTTAATTTTTTGTGATTATATTGCCTTCGCTTTGGAAGGTGTATGATGCAGAGGTTGCTTGACTTTGTGAACTCATACCTATGTGTGTGTTACCTCCACTTGTTTTAATATTGTATTTCAGAGGTCACTGCTGGTAGTGTGATGTTGCTCACTTTTTGAGCTACCGGGGCCTAAGTTGGTTCACAGGTCTTTCCCCGGTTCGCTTCGCAACTTATGGTTGCGATTGCCTGCCTCAATGCCTGATAAGCCAGGGCTTTTTTGAGGGCGTTTCGTAGAGGTTGCTTCATGCCTTCTCATTTTTCTTAATGGTGGCATGAAGTGACCTTGTAAACCATGAATAATTGTCAAATATTGCATCCGCGGTGCTGGCTGCTTTTGACTATTCTGGGTATTGTTTTTCAGGGTCCTCTTTATATGTTCAGAGGTCAATTACATGCGGTCTTGCCTCATTAAAAACCTCACCTCCGATTTGGAGCCCCTTTTATGAAGAAAAGAGTGCAAGCCATTTTTGCAGAAAAAGTAAATTACAGGAATTTAAATCTATGGACCTCCGCTTATAATACTACGGAGTCCTTACATTCTATGTGTAGTATTTCCTAAGGTTATCAATGTTTCGGGAGTGAATTGACGTTCTTTCTTCTGCATCTTGTATATAGAATGACCCTTTCCTTCCGCCTTGCTTGGCTATGAATGGTCCTTCACATTTTGGCTGTAGTTTCCCTATGTTTTGAACGTTTAGCCCCCGCCTCATTACCCAGTCGCCATCTTTAATGTTTTTAGTGACCACTTCTCCATCCCTCCATTTTCTAGTTTGGTCTTGATATTTCTCGATGTTGTCGATTGCCTCTAGCCTGTATGCTTTGGTCATCTCTTTGGTGTATTCTTCATCTTTTGCAAGGTTCTGTTTTATTACGCAGAGGCTATGGTATTTGATCTCCTCTGGCATCATTGCTTCTTCTCCATACAGTAGCTTGAATGGAGTGAACCCGGTGGCTCTTGATACGTTTGTGTTGTGAGACCATACCACCTTCCGTAGCTCTTCTACCCATTTGCCCTTTTTGTGATCCAGCAATGTCTTGAAGATTGCTGAGAATATGATTCTGTTTGACCTTTCCACTGCTCTGTTACTTTCTGGGTGATAGACTGATGCGAAGGCTATTTGCGTGTCGATGCTCTTGTAGAATTCTTTGAACTTGTCTGAATCGAATTATTTTTTGTTGTCGACTATGAGTGTCCTTGGAACCCTAAATCTGCAAATTATGTTTTGCCAGAAGAATTTTTTGACTGTTTCGAAGGTGATTGTTGCAAGTGGTTTGTCTTCTATCCATCTTGTGAAGTATTCTACTGCCACTACTGCATATTTGCTTCTACCCTGAGCTAGGGGTAATGGGCCTACGAGATCCCTTCCCCATCGCTAAAGTGGCCAGACTAGAGGTATTAGCTGTGATTGTCCTCCCGGAGATGCTTGGTGTGGTGCAAAACTCTGGCATGCTTTGCAAGCTGTTACTATGTGCAATGCGTCCTTGATATGGGTTGGCCAGTAAAATCCTTGCCTGATTGCCTTTGCTGAGAGTGCTCTGGGGCCAATGTGCGATCCACACATTCCTGAGTGAATATCCTGTAAGGGGTCTTTGCCTTCTGACTCAGTGTGCACTTAAGAAATGGTTTGACTATGCCTTTCTTGTATAGAACCCCGTCTATTATTGTGTAATTTCTTGCCCGTATGGCCAGTCTTCCTGCACTTGTTTCATCTGATGTCACATGGACTCCCTTGATATGATCAATTATTGCTTTCCTCCAATCCTTCGTGTTTACTAGGAGTACCTCCGCAAATGCCTTAGATGCTTTTGCAGTAGCTGGCCATGTCAATTCTTGGAAGAAGGTTCCTTTGGGCACCTCTGTTTGATTTGCCGCTGCTTTGGCTAACTCATCTGCCTCCATGTTATCCCCCCTTGGATGTGCTTTAGGGTAAAACCCTAGAATCTTTTTTTCAGACCCCTGATTGCTTCTAGATATGCGGCTAACTCTGGGTTTTTGGCAACATAGTCTTTCTCTACTTATCCTGTTACTATCTGCGAATTAGTTCTGACCATGATGTATTTTGCACCAAGTGCTTGGCCTTGCTGAGCCGCAGGATTACTCCTTCGTACTCAGCTACGTTGTTGGTTGCTTTGAAGCATAGTCTTGCTGCGTATTTTGTTTTGATGCCCGATGGTGATAGTAGAACTGCGGAGGCTCCTGCACCTTGGATGCCCCATGCACCATCTGTGTATAGTATCCATATTGGGGCCTCCTCTTTGTCTTCTGTGTGAAGCAGAGATGTCCATTCTGCCAGAAATCTACAAGTGCCCATGATTTAACTATTGTTCTTGCTATGAAATTGATGCCAAATTAGGAAATCTCTGTTGCCCATTTGCCGATTCATCCTGATGCTTCTTTGCTGCCCAAGATGTCTGTTAGCGATTGTGCTGTTGGGACTAGGATCTCGTGTTCTTGAAAATAGTGCTTGAGTTTTCTTGATGCTGTGACTACTGCATATGCTATCTTTTCAACCTCCAAATAGTTCAACTTTGCTCCCTGCAGTGCTTCTGATAGTATACCGGCTGCTGGACATTTTTGTTGTCGACTTCTTTTTCTTGTACCAGGACTACACTGATTGCTCCCATGGAGGCTGCAACATACAGTAACAGAGTTGCCTCTGCATCTGCTGCTATGACCATGAGGTCTTTAGTCATGTAATTTTTGAGCTGCTGGAATGCCTCTGACTGCTCCTTGCCCCATTCAAATTTGTCTGCGGCTTTGAGTATTTTGAAAAATGGCATACTTCATTCTGCCAATTTTGAGATGAATCTGTTGAGTGCTGCTATTCTGCCTGTTAGCCGCTGGACATCTTATTTGGTGGCTGGTTCTCTCATAGTCAACACCGCTTTTGTTTCATCTGGGTTTGCTCTTAGCCCTTCTTGGCCAATGATGTACCCGAGCATTTTCCCTTTGCTCACTCTAAAGATACACTTTTCAGGGTTCAGCTTCAACCCTGCTTCTCGAAGATTGGTGAATGTTTCTCTAAGATCATCTACGTGGTCTCTGATTTGTTTGCTGATCACTGCCAAGTCATTGACATAAGCTATGATGTTCCTCTAGAGTTGAGCCTGCAATACAATCTGGATCATTCTCGAGAATGTTGATCCTGCATTTTTGAGGCCCTCTGGCATCCTAATGAAACAGTAGGTGCCAAAGGGTGTTGTGAAGCTTATTTTTTCTTCATCCTCCTTTCTGAGCCATATCTGGTGATATCCTGAGAAACAATCTAGCAAGGAAAAACATTTGCAACTTGCCCCTTTGTCGACTAAAGCGTCTATCCTTGGTAGTGGAAAGGGATCTTTCTTGCATGCTTTGTTGAGGTCTGTGAAATCTATGGACATTCTCATCTTGCCATTTTTCTTTGGGACTAGGACCACGTTTGCTAACCATTCTGAGTACTTTACTTCTCTGATGACCTTGGCATCCAGCTATATTTGCACCTCCACGTTTGCTGCGATTATGCACTCTTCGAACATCTTCCTCTGTTTTGGTTTTCTAGGTTTGACATTTGGGTTTAGGTTGAGAATATGCTCGATCACGCCTTGATTGATCCCTTGTAGATCTGATGCTGACCATGCAAACACGTCCTTGTTTTTTGCCAATAATTCTAACAGGACTTTCCTCTCTTCTTGCGATAGGTTTGCTCCTACTGTTACTTTTCTATTTGGGACTGCTTCTTCTAATGGTAACGTTATTATGTCCTCTTGGTCCGCCATGTTGGTCTCTCCCCCGGGCATATCCGAAGGCTCAACTGTTGCGTATTGATGTTCCTATTTGCTTTGTAGATTGCACTCTCTATGTTCCTTGCTTCCTTTTGACTGCCCCGCACTGTGATGATTCCATGTAATGCTGGCATCTTCATGCAGAGGTACCCCATGTGTATTGTCACATTAAACTTGTTTGCGAATCCTCTTCCCAGTATCGCATTGTACTGGTAGTAGATGTCTACCACATCAAAAGTGATGTACTCTGTCCTGGCACAGTCCCCATCTTTGAATGATACTGGTAGTGATATCTTGCCTAGGGCGTTGATCTTTTTTCCACTGAATCCAATCAGTGGGGTGTTCGGTGGCTGCAGCTGGCTCCTGCTAAGTTTCATTTGTCGAATACGTTGGCGAAGATGATGTCTCCTAAACTCCCAGAGTCCACGAGTATCCTGCTTACTTTCTAGGCTGCTATGTTTGCCTTTATGACCATGGCATCTGCGTGCGGATAGCTTTCGACTTGGAGGTCTTGCTCTATAAATTCTATTGGCATCTTAGACCATTTTGTTAATCTGTAAGCACCCTGAACTGCCACATTGTTTACCAGCCAGAGGTCGTCCTTCTTTTGCTTTTTGGTTTCGAACTCTAATGCTGAGCCTCCGGCTATAGGTAGTATCATCCCAATGGTTGGCAAGGCGGAGTGTGGATTTATTTGGTTCTCCATCGAAGGCTCTGCCTTCGGTGCCACTGATGGTAATGGGGCATGCTCCCAAGGCGCTGGTAATGCATCGTACTGTCTTTGCTGGTTTGTCGGAGGTGTCTGCACCTATGTTGACTCAATGAATGTTATATGCCGAGGTCATGGGCTGATGTAAGTTAGGTCGCTTTCTGCCCTGTGCGGAGTGTAACAGTGGTGTTGCCCTGTTTGTTGATACGTTGGTCTCTAGGCTAGCAGTGATGCTGGATAGTACTGGTGGGCTAGGTTTTGCTGCGGTAGTGGTCCTGGACCATATCCTAGGAAACTTGGGTTATATTGCTGATGGAGTTGCAAACCGTGAGTGTGATTTACCTCTCTGCTACCTTACTGCTGGGGCTGCAGCTGTGACTGTTTCCTTTTCATCCTGTCAAATGTCTCTTGGGCCTCTGAGCAATCCCATGTGACGTGCCCTTTGTCCTCTCAGTGGAAGAGGTAGTATGGCTTCTTCGGTTTTTGGTTCTTGCTCCAGTTCTTGGACTTGTTGCTTTTGCTGTAGCCCTGCCCTCCTTGATTTCTCTGCTCGTAGTTGGCTTCTTTTTTGTCCTGAGCATTCAGAGGTTGGCTACTCTGCAAATTGAAGACTTATTTTTCTTGGTTCTGGTATTATTGTCTTTGCTGGTTCTTGCTATCTCTTCTGTTGCCATTATTTGAGAACTGTTTACTTTAACTGTCCGCTTCTTCTAATCTTTTGCAGAGGCCATTGTCAGACCTGCAGTATTTTTCGAACTCCTCGTGCAGGTAAGCCATTATGGCTGGCTTCTTTCTTGCCAAGTTACTAGCGAATGGGCCGATCCTGAGTCCTTTGATTGCTGCTTCTAGGGATACCCCGTCAGGGACATCTGGTGCTTTAGCCCGGAGGTGTAGGAATCTCTGATAATAGTCTCTGAGGGGTTCGCCCTTGAGGTGCTTGTTGCTGAACAAGTCTGATGATGTTAGTGACTCGCTCGTGTAAGCTTTAAAGTTTGCCAGTATTTGGTCCCATAGGTTCTCCATGAGTATACAGTGCTTGGCTTCAACATTGAGTACCATGCCAGTGCATCTCCTTCTGCTGCAATCACAAATGATTTAGCCATTACATGATCGTTGCCTGCTGCGGAGGCTACTCTTTTGCGGAGGTCATTGTCGGACCTGCAGTATTTTTTGAACTTCTCGTGTAGCTGAGCCATTATGGCTGGCTTCTTTCTTAACAAGTGACTAGCGAATGGGCCGATCCTGAGTCCTTTGATTGCTGCTTCTAGGGATACTCCGTCAGGGACTTCTGGTGCTTTAGCTCGGAGGTGTAGGAATCTCTGATAATAGTCTCTGAGAGGTTCACCCTTGAGGTGCTTGTTGCTGAACAAGTCTGATGATGTTAGTGACTCACTCGTGTAAGTTTTAAAGTTTGCCAGTATTTGGTCCCGTAGGTTCTCCATGAGTATACAGTGCTTGGCTTCAACATTGAGTACCATGCCAGTGCATCTCCTTCTGCTGCAATCACAAATGATTTAGCCATTATATGATCGTTGCCTCCTGTGGAGGCTACTGCAGCTTCGAAACTCATGATAAATTGTCTCAGATCTGAATTACCATTGAATCTTGGCAGAGACATAGGTTTGTAACTTGGAGGCTATGGTAAGCTTTGCAGACCTTCGGACAGTGGTGACTTTGGGTCAAAGACTCTTGATGGTGTGGGTAGGCTTGGAATTATGGTGTGCGCAGCTTGCGCGTTTATAGCTGGGTGATGACTTGGTTGAGCGGTCTCCAATGGACTTGCTGCCAAAGATTGCATGCTCTGTATTTCTGCTTGCAGAAAGCTTCAAAACTCATGATAAATTGTCTCGGATCTGAATTGCCATTGAATCTTGGTAGAGATACAGGTTTGTAACTTGGAAGCCATGGTGAGCTTTGCAGACCTTCGTACAGTGGTGACTTTGGGTCGAAGACTCTTGATGGTGTGGGTAGGCTTGGAATTATGGTGTGCGCAGCTTGCGCGTTTATAGCTGGGTGACGACTTGGTTGAGCGGTCTCCGATGGACTTGCTGCCAGAGATTGCATGCTCTGTATTTCTGCTTGCAGAATGGCCATTTGCTGCCTTATCTCGTCCGCTTGACGCGATGATTGTATTGTTCTTTGGGTGACGGCTTGCTGTGCCCTTAACCTGTCTCTTTTGGCTTCCATGCGGCACATCTCATCTCTCAGCCTGGCCAATTCTTCTTCTTGGTTTTGGGTGGGCGGATGCTGCTCAATCGGGTCCCCCCTTTGCGCGGTATTGTTGTTCTCATCGTCACCTCCGTCCTCCGGTGCGGAGGCGTAGGTGCTTCGAGTGTTTCTTCTTGGTCTCCCGCGAGCAGAGGGTTGTGGTACCTCCGCCTCGGCGGCAGTACGTCTCCTAACGGAGGTCCTGTTCTTTGGTGGCATCTGCGGGTGTTATCTCCGGCCAGACACAAACGATTGGCGCCAACCGAGGGACCTTCACATCAGGGAAGATGACGCCACCGGACCTCCGTCGCCGACCAGTTCCCTAGCCTCAGAAGGAGTCTTCCCGGCGGAGGTCCTACCTCCGGAGGCTTCTCTTTGGTGGCTGCAAACATGAACAAGATGGATACACTGAATTCGTTAGCTAGACTCCAATCGGAGATAATAAGCCTCTCCGACCCCGGGGCGCATCCCTAGCAGATCCTATACCACTCTTGCATGTCTTTTCCAAGCAGAATTGCTCTTAAATTTTATAGCCCCAATGTGATACGTAGCCCTTCTTCAATTATTTTTTATTCACATGGTAACTTGAAAGTAGCGAGTACCCATATCATGCAGCGCCAGTGCATCAATTCATTATTATAGCCTGGCATTAGGTACATGAACACCTCTATAAATTGGCATCAATTTAAGAACCAGGCTTGGTTATTTTTTTACAGTAAGTGGTACATCGTGATAGCTTATACATTTTTCATTTTCTCCGTTCAAAATTTTTAAATCTATTCATTCATTTACTATATTCTTTCAGTAGAAAATAACAGGAAATTTATATTCGAAAGCCGATAAATACAAAATAACAAAAAATTTAGCCTCAATGCAAGCGACAAATATTAGACAGTACATATTTAGAAATTTGGTTCTAACCTGAAACTAGGCCAGATCATGTGGGTTGGTCCGGATTTTAGTCCTTCCAAAGAATACCATACGTGTGGTAAGAAAATCTAACCCAGCCCAGTAAGGATCAAGCTTTGAATTATTTGGCCCTCTACTAGCACAAGCGCCCATGCATATCAGTTTCTGAGTACCACCAACCAACGTCTGACAGCAGAGTATCAGTCAGCAAATTTAGGCTATGTAAGTACAATCAGGGATATGTGGTGCCTTTTTCTTTTTTGACAGCTCCATCGGGGATGACAGAATCGTGCTTTCACCGTAGTAGACGTGTCGCTTCATGTTCATTGTTCTGAAATATTGGATATACTGATGATTCTGAGACCTCTTTCTTATTGTCTTTGTTTTTTCACAAATGCCAAGAGTTTCGTTTTATTGCTGCGGACAGAGTATGTCCTCTTCGATGTTGTACTTATGAGGCAACTATTAAGAAGCAACATGATGCAAAATGTAATTTTCCTTTTCGTGTATATTGATCATCTTATCTTGTACTATGTATAATTGAAGTCATGGTGCATAGACCAGAGCTTCTTCTTGGCCTTCTCTGCTTCTCTGCTCTTGTCCATGAACCCAAAGTTCGGTTAGAGAGAGAGAGAGGGAGGGAGCGAGAGAGAGAGAGAGAGAGCTGATCCACATGGAGCACCGGCTGGAGATCCCAAAAAGATGTGAGCTTAGGCATTGCTTCTGTGTTCTTCTCCTCTGTTGCAGAGCACGTCACGTTTTATGAGTATTTTCTTGTTTTCTTGGAACAATTCGCTGAAAATTCTTAAATTGCAACGGCTGGATCAAAGTTCCGATTTGAAGCATCGAGTAACTGATTCATAAATTCTTATGAAACAGACAAGAGATGGACACGCAGTTGAGAGAAGTGGCATCGGCATGATGAACCTTCAGCAAGACATGGACATTGAGCAGATAAGGATGGCCGTACTGAACCAACAATAGATCATCAAGGAACAGGTACGGTATTAACGGATGGCACATTGTATCTGCGGTTTGAATAATGCAAAATGCGCTGAATTGTGTCTGCATCTCAACTCGATGAGGTCACAACAATTTCTCACTGCTCCCTGTGTTCCTACCTGAATTAATCAATCATGTACACGAGCTGTACCACTGTGCAGCTACTCGCGAAGACTAAGCACATCGCCGACCTTTGGATAGAGGCGGGGGCGCGCCACCTAGGTGAATTCGTTCGCGAGTAATCGTCATGTGTAAAACTATAAGGGAAGCAGAGCTTTTTGTAAATCATTGACCTCCCGAAACGTGGCGTGCGCGATGTACAAACTCTTTTTCTTAAGTACAAAAATGCGCAAGTCTTTTGCATATTTAAGAAAAAAGGTACACGAGCTGCACCGGCTGTACCATATTCAGAAGCGGCTGATGCAGCAGGCACAGACTGACTGCTTGGGCGAGCCATGCTCCGGAGGCCATCGTCGATGTCAAGCCAAGACCACAGCAACTGGACATCTGGTGTGGCGAGAAGTCAACAACTCCTCAGTAGCAGATCATCAGCTTCACCAGATTCAACAAGTCCAAACAGCAGCGGGACACTGGCAACTGGACTTCGAGAGGTGAGAGGCGACATGGGAAGCGGCTCAAAGCGTCGTCCAACTCTGACTCCGGTGTGACTGTGGTGTCATCCGTGTGGATGGACTCTGAGCTGGCACAATTCACGGCAATGTTACCAGGAGGATGGACGAGATAAGTCAGGATCCGTGGATGTACCAGTGCCTCAGCCCGAAGATGGTGTGATGATACTGGTACGAGCGAGTTTGTGCCGTATGTAGGATTTGGGGATTTAGGTTGTAGATAGAGTTCAGAGGGAAACAGAGCACGTGTTTGTATTACATGCACAACTGTACATCACAAAGGTGTTTCACAAGTTAAAAAAAAGGGAAAAAAGAGGTAATTTGTGGCAGCAAGTGATATTCATAGCGTTGACTTGTTTCAATACATTTAATCCATTAACTCATGCATCATGCATTAGCACAAATTAGAGCAACTCCATGTGTTTTCTCTTTCTATAGTTAACATGCTAAACCAATCAGTTTAGTGAATCAATAAAATAAATAGCAAGATCAATTTAATTCTCCCTCCAATAGTTTTCTATATTGGCTTCCCAAAAGATTTTGCATTGGGAACCCTAAATTATTTCTATACAGCTAAACCTGTTTTATTAGTTTCTTTGTCTCTTATTTTGTCACATTGAACCTTCTAATTTATTAATATACTCACGAGTCCAATTTAATTCCATTTCCCGAGTAAAATACTAGATGGAGAGCGGATATATGGAGTTCCTCTCGACTAGACTTATGATTTGAAGAGGATATTTAGCAACATTTTATTTTAAGGTGCTCTTTTACCAAACTGTTAGACGTGACATTTTGTTGTTCCTTTTTGCTAATCAAAATTGGAATTTGTTTTACAAAACTCCAGGACATGCTTTAAGTAACTTATGTCTGGTATTCACAACCTATTAAAATTACATATATTTGCTCATTTTCTTTGTCCTTTTTAATCTTCTTTGTTCTTTTTTCTAGCCGTAAACAATAATCGTGATAATCCAAGAAATATTTTTATAAGTTTGTTCTAAACTTGGAGGAGAGAGAAAAATTCCAAATCGACAACATCTACCCTTCAGCCATCTCACACCGTTGGATCAAGCCCAAGCGTTGCTGTGTCCATTGGTTTCATCATGCTGCTGTGGAATGGTGCTGCAGCGTGCTGTGCGTGCGATGCAACACCACTTAGTAGAAGCACAACTGGATCATCAAGGATATTCCCTAGCTGCATTTCTAGTTGTGAAGAAGTAGCCACTGCTTTTGAAAAGGACACTGTGATGCTACCGGATTGTGCTGTGGACATAAACACAGTGGAGTGTAATCCACACAGGGGGTGTGGTGTCTATATTCCCAATGCCTCTTAAGCCTAGATTTATGCATGACTAGCTTTTGCTTGAGACAGGACGATCTTAAGCCCAGATTTATGCATGTGTGTCTGTTCTCTCTTTGATTTTCCAAGCAGAATTGCTCTTCGTTTTTATAGCTCCAATGTGGTAGCTCTTCTTCCATTGTTTATTCACATGACAATTCGAAAGTAGGGAGCGAGTACCCATGCCACACAGTACCAGTGCATTAATGCATTACTATTATAACCTGCATTGGGTTCATGAACAACTCTATAAATAAGCCTCAATGAAAGAACAAGGCTTTGCTATGTTTGTATTCAGTGATAAATCATGATAGCTATGCATTATTTTATTTTTCCAGGTAAAAATGGTTAGAGAGCTATCCATTCGTTAATAGGATTCTTTCAGAAGAAAAATAACAGGAACATTATACTCGAAAGCAACTACGATCGCAAAATAACGACGAGGAATGACCATGCCAAAGACGAAGAGCAACCATTAGTAATCATATATTTAGAATGGTGTCTGCCAGACGATGCCTGATAGAACGGATCTATGCAAGCAAGAAATATTAATTTGGACATGTTGAGAAGTTCGGTCCTAACCTGAAACGGACCAATTCATGTGGGTTGGTCCAGATTTTAGTCTTTGTGTAGAAATTACCATAGATATGGTAATGTAGGTAGGATGTAGCCCATTATACTTCTCAGAATGATTTAGCCCAGCCCAGTAAGGGCAAAGCTCTCTACTGTTTGGCGCTCTCTGGTCCTCCTCACATAGAAGGAACTTTTTTATTTTTAATTTTTTTAAAAAAAATTTACAAAAATAATCAGCCGTTTCAAAAATTAACAGAACTAGTCGCCCACAGTGGGCGTTTTTAAAAAAATACCCACTGTCTGGGCGTTTTTTGTGACGTGGCAAACGGCCGACCGGCGCCGGTGCCGGCGTTTGCGGGCGGCCACCTGGCGGCCAAAAAACGCCCACTGTGTGGGCGTTTTTTGGCGGCCAGGGGGCCGCCTGCAAAAGGGCCAGCCTGTTTTGCGGGCGGGCCCCGAGCAGTAAAAAAACACCCACACAGTGGGCGTTTTTTCCTCCCTAGGGGGCCGCCTGCAAAACAGGCCAGGCCGGCCGCGCTCTTTTGCAGGCGGCCCCCTGGACGCCAAAAAACGCCCACACAGTGGGCGTTTTTTGGCCACCTGGGGGCCGCCTGCAAAACAGGCGAGGCCGGCCGTGCACTTTTGCAAAACCGGAATCCCTTTCTTTATCGAGTACCGTCAGCACTCAGTAAAGGCTTTGCCGAGTGCGAGTCACATAGGCACTCGGCAAAGACTTGTCGGCAAAGAAAAATGACAGCAAAGAAGTCTTTGCCGAGTGCCAGGTAAACACTCGGCAAACATTTTCTGAAAAAATAAAAAATACAGAGACCCGCCAAGCCCATCCACAAGGCCTGGTGAGCCCATCGCCGCCGGCCGCCGCGCCGCAGTCCCGCTGCCTGGGGCGCCCCGCCAGGGGCCGCCGCGCCGCCATCCCGCCGCCGGGGACGCCCCGTCAGGGGCCGCCGCGCCTCGAGCCGCCGGAGACCGCCACGACCCGTGACCATAAGTCCAAAAATCACAAAACATGGCGAGGTGTCATCCTATCAAATGTGGAGGCTGTGGTAAATATTTAGAATGTTTTAAGCAAGTTATGACGTCTGATGTCTAAAACCCAGACATCACCACATGTGATCACTTATAGTCACATGTGGAGATGTCTGGGTTTTAGACATCTGACGTCATAACTTACTTGAAATATTCTAAATTTTTTATCAGAGGCTCTTCATGTGATAATATGACACCTCGACAAGTTTCATGATTTTTGGACTTATGGTCACGGGTCGTGGCGGTCTCCGGCGGCTCGAGGCGCGGTGGCCCCTGACGGGGCGTCCCCGGCGGCGGGATGGCGGCGCGGCGGCCCCTGGCGGGGCGCCCCAGGCAGCGGGACTGCGGCGCGGCGGCCGGCGGCGATGGGCTCACCAGGCCTTGTGGATGGGCTTGGCGGGTCTCTGTATTTTTTATTTTTTCAGAAAATGTTTGCCGAGTGTTTACCTGGCACTCGGCAAAGACTTCTTTGCTGTCATTTTTCTTTGCCGACAAGTCTTTGCCGAGTGCCTATGTGACTCGCACTCGGCAAAGCCTTTACTGAGTGCTGACGGTACTCGATAAAGAAAGGGATTCCGGTAGCGTGTAGTTAGTGGTAAATCATGAGAGCTATACACTATTTGTCATTTTGTCCAGTCAAAATAGTAAAAGCTGCGAACTCCGACTCTGGCACGACTGTGGTGTCGTCAACGTTGGTGGACTCCGACTCTGGCGGTGAGGATGCACGGCGAGGTTGGTAGGAGGATGGACGAGACGGCGCAGGGTGCGTGGAAGATGGCGTGATGATGCTGGGACAGCCGAGTTTGTGCTGTATGTAGGATTTGCGGATTTGGGGTTGTCGAGTTCAGAGTTCAGAGGGATACGGAGCACGTGTTTGTATTTACATGCACAGCTGTACATCACAGTGGTATTTCACAAGACAAAAAATAAGAGAACAAAGAGGTAATTTGTGGCAGCAAGTTGAATTCATAGCGTTGATGATTTCTATTGGTCTCATTCATCAACCCATGCATTTGCTAAGACACCTAAGAGTAACTCCATATGTTTTCTATCTATACATAATTTAATCTATAGAAATTGTGAACGTGGAAGCCACTTATAGCCCTTCTCTTTATAGAACAAATGCAGGAAAACTTATAATCTATGGATTTTTTTTGAAAGAATTATAATCTCTGGATAGGTAGCTAGAAATCCTAATCCAATTAGATCTTTTCTGATCGAGTAACCTGAATAGAAATCTTAATCAAACAGAAGAATATAAGAATACAAATCGATATCTTCAACGTACCATGGCCTACTTTGCTTCGGCTCAGGCTTTATAATGAGAGTTTGCTTCTCCACCGGTTCCTCTGTCTTCCGATTCAGCTGAGTCCGTTCCGTTTTCTTTTTGAGTCTGTTCAGATACATTTGTTTCTTCTTGTGTCTCTGTCATGGTTGTTCTCCTGCACTTTCTTTATGCTCGTTCCTCTGTGCGCATCTGTTAGTTCTGTGTTTTTTTTTTCGTTTTTTCTTTGTCACGATTTTCGTCCATGATTTTTTGTTTTAACTCACACACGTATAAACTGTTATTCATGTCTCGCATGTGCTCCAAACTCATATAATGTGATTAGAACAACTCAGGCCTAACAATAGTTGATATGAAGTCCGGTTTCAAGAAGCATTGGGTCTAAGCGTCCATGTAAAACTCTTCTGAGCTCCTAGGCGGCCGCTAAAGTGTATAAAACTTCTCCTGAACCCTAATACAAAGAGGCATGCAGACATTTTGTGTGATCGAGAGCAAAGGCTATCCTACATGTGACAAAGACTCATGCCCTTGCTTGCACGAGTTAGAATAACTCGCGTCTAGCAATGATATGGAGATAAATAATTAAAACAATGAATTTAGTAAGTTAAAGAGGATATTTGGTAACATTTTAATTTAAGGAGCATTTTTACCAAATTATTAAAGGTGATGCTCTTTTTTCACGAAATTCTAGGAGAATTTTCATATCACGCATCGGATGAAGAAAGGACCCAAATCAATGCGGTACTACTAGAACAGATCCATAACTTCATTTAAAATGTTTTGAGTTTTAATTTTATTGGCTTCTCAAATGTTTATTCTAATATTTATTAAAATTAAAATGAATGAAAGTATCAACCACTTAGTCACAAAATGACTCTGGGGCATAATGGCAAGGGAAGCAATACGCGAGGCTTGAAGATGTGATTTCAATCCCTGACGGCTGTACATGAGCTTTTCACGCGAAAAATCACATGACTTGCCACATGGCATAATGGTTGTTGGGATTCTCTCCATGGTTAAAGAAGATATATTTATACAATGTAAATTGCACATGTGGTACCTAGTGACATACAGTGAAAAATAGATTTACTTTGAAAATTGTACGTGGTCCTCTTGTGGATTCCCAGCGAAGAATCCATCATTGCCAAAAATCGTGAATTACCCTCCGGTTAAAATATACAAAGGATCAACAATGATATTGAGCTCATATTAGCAGTGACAATTGACAAGAATTCATCAATGATATTGAGCTAATTAGAAGAGACAACTGACAAGCTTCTCATGTACCAGCAGCGTCACAGTGGTATTTGGCATGGCGTAGATGGCGGTGTATCAGACTGGTCTATACAACCCTTGACCCTAAAGAAGCAGTTGAGCATGTGTTTTTCCAGGCTGATGTGCCAAAAGCTTGGCCTCCACGATCATGCTCTACTCTTTGTTCACCGCGCCACTAGCAACAAGGATGACTAATCCTGACTCCTCCTAACCCTAATTCCTACATTGTTTCTATCTAACTAGTTTATCTTGCACAGAGGAGCGGTCAATCCTTAGCATTTGCCGGCTCTTTTTTCAGGCATGCTTTATTTTATAACTCAAGCATCGGTTGCCCTCTCTTCAACTCTGTATTTCAAAGCCAACTAGCAAGAATGACCCATGTTGTGGGACCCTAAACTATAAGCATTAAAGTAAATGAATACACAGATGCACAACAATCTCTTTCACAAAAAACACACTATATAATAATACAAAATTGCAGAGCATTTGTTTGTAGAATGGTTTGCAACTGCATTTGACTATACCAAAAACAAGATTAGATAGCAATTATTAAGATCAATATCGTGTTTCAGTTATACCATGGATGAACTCTCTTGTTCAATTATTATGTATCTACTTTTGAACTATTGAACGCCGAGTGATCCAACACTAGTCCCATCCTGCAAGGAGCCTACATCACAAACATTATCTCAAACAAAGAAAGAAATTTGGAAAACACATATGAAAATTTAATTATGTGCCAGTTTGTGGAAGTGCTGCTATTCCTAATTCGTGAGCTTCATTTCGTCATTCATTAAAAGTGTGACTCTAGTCGGGTGTAGGTGAGGAGCAGGTGAGAAGTGATTCTGGTGGCGATTGAACAGGGGACTAATGGTCACCTTTTTTGGGAATGGAGTTCATAGTGTAATACAGAATTTTTTTTTTTTTGCTTGCAGCAGCTTCAATGCATTGGAGCTTACACTACTATTAGCATTCAACCATATGTGGGACGATTAGTAGGAACCATGCTAGTAGGAACCATTTGTGCAGTGGGCACTAGTGGTGTACAATACAACAGTTTGGATGAAGCTCCCTTCTTGGAGAAGACAGGGAGAAGTCCGAGAGAGGATTGATGGAGACCCACTTACATGTGGGAAACGCCCAAGAGCTGTCCACAAAGTTCTCCACGGAGAACTTAGTATCACAATCCCATTGGAACTTGAAGAAATGTCACAAGAAATGACATCACAATCCCATTGGAACTTGAAGAAATGTCACAAGAAATGACTCGGCTTTCTTGCAGATTAATGCTCCCTTGTAGGTTACCACCCGTGTAGTCGTTACTGTCCATCCCATCAACCCAAGGAAATTCCAGCTGTGGATTCATTGATTCTCGGCTATGAAGAGCAGCAGCCACGGGAATCAACAAAGCGCAACCACGGTCGGGAAGCACCACTGGACCATCAGGGATACTCCCGTTTCTAGTAGTGAAGGCATCGGCCACAGAGGTGGTGTGCGAAACTGTGCTGTTACTGGATTTTTCTATGGACATGAGCATAATTGAAGGGAACTCACACAAAGAGAGAGGTGCCTATATTCCCAATGCCTCCTAAGCCTAGATTTATGTTTGAGTACCTTTTGCTCAAAAACATTTTTTAGATAATGGATAAACAAATCCGGCCTCTACATCCGTGGATGTACACAGCCTTTTATTACAAAACCGTTTAAAAGGAAAAAGGGAGCCATGGTCTTATAGAACGACCAGGATGCTAGTTCAAACAGTAAACATGTTTCCATCCTTTATTGGAAAACTCTAGAGCAATCACTTCTAATGTCTTGCTCATCGTCGAAAGCGCATCCTTGGCTGCCTCGTCACGCTGCAACCGAGCCCATGTGCGTAACCAGTATGCACCTCTGAAGATCACCTGCAAAAAGGAGTTATATTTCATTTGATTAAATATCACATCATTGCGGCATCTCCAGATAGCCCAGCAAAGAGCAGCCGTTCCAACCCAAATCAATCTTCTAACCGCTTTATTTTGATTAGTTAGCCAACTTCCAAACATGTGACTAATTGATCTTGGTGGAGTTAGCTTAGAAGCAAAGAAAATTATCCTCCAGATCATTTTGGCAAGGGGACAATGTAAGAACAAATGTTGTATTGTTTCATTCTCATTACAACATGTACATTTCTGACTTCCTTTCCAGTTTTTCTTAGCAAGGTTGTCTTTAGTTAAGATGACACCCTTTTGTAAGAACCAGAGGAAAATTTTGATTTTTAGAGGAAGTTTTAATTTCCAAATCTTCCTATGACGAAAAGGTGGCTGTGTATCTAACAGATGTTGATACATAGAGCGGACTGTGAATAACCCAGATCTGGTTAAATTTCATCGAAAGTGGTCCGTCCCTGCCACCAGTTATACGTTTGACATCAGTGCTACTAAGCTATTCCATTGTAACAGCTTATCCCCCACTAGAGCCCTTCTAAAAGAGATATTTAGTGGGCTATTATTCAGCACTTTTGACACAGTTATGTGGGGATCTCGTACTATATTATACAGGGATGGGTATTTGTCTTTCAAAGGCTTAACCCCTATCCATGTATCATCCCAAAACCTAGCATTAGTTCCATCCTTTATATCGAAGGAGCCATTAGCTAGTACCTCATCTTTTAGCCGCATAAGGCCTCTCCAAAAATGGGAGTCATTGGGTTTAGCTGTCACTTGAGTAAGGCTTTTGGAGTATAGGTATTTATTCCGTAGTAATGATTGCCACATGCCATCTGAGTTAAAAAGATTAACCACCCATTTGGCCAGAAGGCACTTATTCTGCAATTGTAGATTAAGGATGCCTAGTCCTCCTTGGTCCTTTGGTCGGCACATGATGTCCCATTTTGCAAGTCGATATCTGTATTTATCAGAAGAACCTTGCCAGAAGAACCTTGATCTGTATTGATCTAGGTTTTTCAACACTCCCTTTGGGATTTCAAAAAAGGACATCATAAACATGGGTAGACTGCTTAAGACAGAGTTCAGAAGAACTAGTCGTCCCTCATAGGATAAGTATTTAGCCTTTCAGCAAGAGAGTTTCTTTTTGAAACGATCTTCAATCTTACCCCATTCAGAATTAAGGAGTTTTCTATGGTGCATTGGAATCCCTAGGTACTTGAAGGGGAATTCCCCGGCTTTACAACTGAAAAGGTCAGTATAAAAACCCTCCATCTCTTTAGCATCCCCAAAACAGAAAACTTCACTTTTATGGAAATTAATCTTGAGTCCAGACAGTTGTTCAAAAACACAGAGCAGCAATTTTAGATTTTGAGCTTGCTCTGGATCATGATCAATGAAAATGATGGTGTCATCTGCATATTGTAGTATCGATAAACCATCATCCACAAGATCAGGGAGTAGGCCATTTATTTGACCATCTTCCTTTGCCCTGTTAATAAGAAGAGCGAGCATATCTGCGACGATATTAAATAGGATGGGTGACATGGGATCTCCCTGCCGTAGGCCCCTTTTGGTTTGGAAGTAGGGTCCCACTTCATCATTGATCTTGATGCCCACACTTCCACCGGTAACCATAGTTTGAACCCAACGGCACCATTTGGGTGAGAAACCTTTCATACGTAATGTTTGTTGTAAGAAAGGCCACTTTACTTTATCATATGCCTTTTCAAAATCAATTTTGAAAATGACACTGTTTCTTTTTTTTGATTGAAGTTCATGGATGGTCTCGTGTAAGATGACGACCCCTTCCATGATGTTACGGCCTGGCATAAAGGCTGTTTGAGTGGGTGTGACCACGGTTTTAGCTACTAGATTTAGTCTATTTGTGGCCACTTTAGTAAAGATTTTGAAGCTCACGTTTAGGACACAGATGGGCCTGTATTGCTGAATTTTAATGGCATCATTCTCTTTGGGGATTAAAGTAACAATGCCAAAGTTCATACTGAAGAGGTTAAGATCCTCTTTGTGTAATTCTTCAAATAAGGATAGGAGATCATCCTTAATGACATCCCAGAAAACCTGATAGAATTCTGCTGGGAATCCATCGGGCCCCGGGGCTTTGTTATGCTCCATTTGGAACACCGCTTCCTTTATCTCAGCTTGTGTGAATGGGCAGGTGAGGTTATCATTTTCCTCAATAGATACCTGTGGAATATCCAAGATTTGGTCTTCCACTAGGGAGATATTCATATCCTCTGGTTGGCCAAAAAGGTTCTTATAGTAAGTCGTGATATGACGTTTGAGGTTCTCATCACCTATGACAACCCCTTGATCATCTTCAAGTTTATAAATGTGTTGCTTTCGGTGTTTCCCATTGGCAACCAGATGAAAGAAGCGAGTATTGGCGTCCCCTTCCAATAGGGTCCTGACTTTTGCTCTCTCGTACCATTTTAATTCTTCTTCTCTCAGTAGATTAACTAAACGTTCTTTGAGATAATGTTTTAGATTAATCTCCTGATCAGATAAAGGATTGCTTTCGGCTCTCTTATCTAGATTGTCTAAGAGCTCTAGAAGAGTCTTTTTTCTTTTCTAAAAGACCCTGCCGTGTGTTTAGCCCAACCCCTTAGATATTGCCGGAGACTCCTGATCTTGGACTGCCAACGTTCTAGGGGCGTAACTCCTCCGCATGGCTGTTGCCATATATTGGCTACCATGTCGTAGAATCCATCTCTAATTAACCATCCTCTCTCAAATTTGAAGGGACGATTGGATAGATGGGTGGCATTCCCTGTATTTAGCACGAGGGGTGTATGGTCAGAAATATTCCTATCCCTTGGTTGTACTGTTGCTAACGGGTACATGATTTCCCATTCAGTACTAACAAGAACTCTGTCTAATTTTTCGAAAGTAGGATCATCACCGGGGCCTGCCCAGGTGTACTGCCTGCTGGACATAGAGATCTCTTTGAGATCCAGAGATTCTATGACCGCATTGAAAAGATTTGGCCAGGTAGGATCGAATATTCCAGAGCTCTTGTCTTGTGGGCTTCTCATTATATTAAAATCACCCCCGATGATATAAGGGAGAGTTTGTTTGGAACATGTATTGGCAATTTCTACTAAGAAATCCCTCTTATTCTGTGGCTGTGCTGGTCCATATACCGTGTACAGCACAAATTTGAAGTCAGTTGATTTGACTCTTAGGGTGAACTTGACATAGAAATCCCCCTCATCTATTGCTCCAATGTCATAGACATCCATGTCAGCACCAAGTAGAATGCCCCCAGATCTGCCATGGGGTGCCATGGTGTGCCAAATAAAATTCATACCCCCGCAAAGATTTTTAAGGGTATGATCCGGGAATGAATCCCGACCCGTTTCGGAAAGAGCGATGAAATTAATCTGCTCTTCCTTAACTAGTTCAGCCAAATATCTATGTTTAGCCAAGTCTCCAAGACCTCTGCTATTCCAGAACACTCCTTTCATTTTATAATAATTTTAGATGGAGTCTTTGGCTTATTTGGAAGATTGCCTTTTAAAGATTTTTTGGCATTTTTATATTTTTTCTTCCTGCGGGATGGTGAGAGATCCACAATTTGGTCGCTCTCCACCTGCATGAAATTCTCATTTAGATCACCACAAGCGTGGCTGAGAATTTCATCGAGCTGGTCGTCTCGCTCATCCTCACTCTCTGGATTTGAGGTTTTGGATTTAGCAAGACCCTTTTTTCTGTTAGCATGAAGCACCAGCCTGTCCACCTCTAGGTGTTTTAAGTTAACTACAGCTGAAGAGTCAAGGTTGATGCCTATCCTACCAAGGTTTGAAAGAACTTTCGAAACTGGAAAAGAAACAAAAGAGTTACCTGGAGATTCGAGGTTCCTCTTTTCCGATAGGTGTTGTGCCTTGACGATGGTATGGGTGTCCGCCGTTGCCTTCAGCCTTTCACTGCGTCGGGGTTCCTGGAGAAGCTGCCCAACGGGTTCCTTTTTCCTGCGGCGAGGGGCCGCATCAGCGGCCTCTGTAGCATCTGTCAACGCCACTGGCGCCGGCTCCTCGGGTGCGGGCGGCTCCTTAGAAGGCTCCACCACCGCCACCAGCGCCACTGGCGTAAACTCCTCAGGCCCGGGCGCCTCAAGCGTAGCTGGCGGCCGTACCCCCAAGCTAACTTGCGTCGCGGAGTCCTTGTCGGCGGAGTCCTTGTCGGCAGGGGTGGTCGCCATATGACCGTCCCCACCAACACCCACAGCCTCACCAGAGGCCGAAGTGAAGTCACCCTCCAGCGCGCCCCGAGGTGGATCTTGGAGTTCAGTTGATTGAACTCCTAAATCCTCACCCTCAGGCGCGGTGTCCGTCAGTGTGAGCGTAGGGGCAGCTGGCGGTGTAGAGCCCCCCAACTCAACGGAAGTCGCCGGCGAAGACAAAGAAACAGAGGCAGAGATATTAGGCAAAACAGTATAAGACACATTCTCCAAGGTTGCTTGTTTCTGTGGAGGTGTGTTCTGAGGAGCTGCAGAAAAGGTGGGGTTCTTTGAATTAATCTGTTGTGGGTTAGGTGGTCCGTTGTCTGAGTCTCTCATCTCACGGTCACCATCCCTATCCGCCTCCTTATCTTTATCACTGAGCAGGTCCTCATCTTCTGAAAGAATTAGGTCCGCTTGTATCGGTTCCTCCGCCTTAAAGTATAGGCGGTAAATGCCAGTACCGACACAAACATCTGCAAACTCAGGGATTTTTTGCACCTCATACACAGCTACCAGGATGCGAGCCTGACCTGTCGCCCTCAGATGTACCATATCGACTTTCTGTGTAGATCCCACTATGGTCCCAACCGCCCACAGCGGAAGAAAAGAGCGCAGGGCTCTGGGCAACCTGGAGACAGTCACCCAAACTTGCTCAAGTGTCCGGATGGGCTGAACATCATCTACAAACTCTGCAAATCTGATGGTACCTTCCTTGTTCTTGGTATTGATGGAATCGATCTGAATCATTCGATCAAGTTCCTCCTTGCTAGGAAACGGGACAACATAAGATCTAGCCCCAACTTGCTGTACCTCCCAATCCCATGGTACAGGAATGATTCTTGCCAATTCAGACTTGAGCAGTTGAGCAGACACTTCGCCAGCTTCCACTGTAATGATGGCTGCAGACGAAGAACTGAAAATACCAACAATTTCATTGCTCCTAGCAGCTTGAATCTGGAAAAAACCCATACCATCCTCGGCTGCGGCACAGAAGGCGACGGACGGTTTGGGACCTCGGAGTAGGGGGCACATGTGGGTATAATGCTCTGCCAAACAAATCGGACACTCTAACTGTTCTTTTCGCCTCCTCTTTCTGTCATTGTCGGCATCGATGCCGGGTTCACCAGTGACCACGTCTTCTTGCTGACCCTCGGGCTGCAAGGATTTGTCACCAGAGGTCGAAGCACCTTCCTGCAGCGCACCCCTGGGGCGACCGCGGCCTTGGGGATGGCCGCGATGACCCCCACGGTCCCCTGCAGGGACCAGGGCGCCGTGCCCTCGAACTTGCTGTTGCTGTTCGCCACGGCCTTGTTGGTGGTTTCCCTGGCCGGCAGTCTCACCACGACCGCCTGCATAGCGGTGCTGATTGCCGCGGCCGCTTGGTTGTTGCCGTTCCGAACCGGTCTGACCACCATGCCCAGCGCCTCCACGAGCAGCGCCACGACCGCCACGCTGATGCGGAGCGCCGCCACGGTGACCTCTCCATGCAGCTCCTCCGCCTCTAGCCATCAAGACGTCACGATATGACAGCGTTGCGGCGGTGACGAAGAGGCCAGGATTCACGAGCCGCCGTTTAGGTTTCCCTGTATCGGCTGGGCACGCGTGAGACAGATGCGGCAAAGCTGGGTTCGGCTCGGTTGCTTTGGACCTGGACCTGGACCGTAGCTGATGAGCCCGAGGCTGCTGGATCCGATCGGGACGGGGGAGATCGGAATTTGAATATCGACTCGTATCTCCCCCGCTCGCCGGCTGTCGATCACCGTGCTTGGATGCACCATGGAAGAAGTCGCCTAGCGTTGCCAAGGGAGTGCTCCGTGGCGACGGCAGGGGGCCCCTCCATGGCTTCATCGGAAGTTTGACTCGTCTCGGCGGCGGCGTGGACGAGAGCGGTGGCGGGCGGATGTGCGACGTAGGTGTATAGATCACCGACATCAACTTCGATGGCGCCGCCGCTGGCTGACCAGAACTTGCCTGAGCTTCATCCCATCGATCCTCGGAGTCCGAATCTGAGTGGAACCCGGGTTGCCAGAACTTTCCCTCAAACGCTTTAACCGGAGTTCGATCAGGCGCCGATAATCTCCCAGGACAAAGACTGATAGATCCATCCAGACTCGCGCACGCCAAAGATCGCATTTGCCCAGCAACGGCGGCGGCGCGGGGGTTGATGGAGACGCGGCGGCCCCCACGCGGTGGGAAGAAGCGCTTCCTCCTCCCGCTCGCGCTCCTCTGCCTCGCCGTGCTGCTCCCAGGCGTGCTGCTCCCGCCGTCCGCCTCGGCGTCGTCTTCGTCGCCGGCCGCGGGAGGCGGCATCAGGAAGCGGCGGTGGGTCCTCCTCCTACAGACCTATGGACGGTAATATTGGCCACACACGGGCAGATGGCAGAGGCCATGCATAGGACATCCTAAGAACCTACCAGTCTTGCATGACTGTGTTGTCTCTTTGATTTTCCATTCAGAATTCCTCTTCATTTTTATTGCTCCAATGCGGTAGCCCTTCTTCAATTCTATATTCACACTGCAACTAGAGAGTAGTGAGTACCCATGTCATGGAGTACCAGTGGATTAATGCATTTTTATAACCTGAGCATTAGGTTCATGAACACCTCTGTAAATTTGGCTCCATATAAGAACAAGGGTCGGTTGTTTTTGTAGCCTGTGGTGTTTGTCGGTTTTGTCCTGTAAAAATGGTAAAAGCTATGCATATGGAGTAAACTATCAATTGTCACCCAACGTAGTTGCTCAAAAAAAATCTAATACCATGGTGCCTATCAAAGGGTACAAGAAGCACAAAACTCTCGGAGACATATGGCTCCAGACTCCTCTCCACGGTGAAGTTCCAAATGTGTTGGTCTTAGGTGTCGTAGGAGACATGACAATGAAGATAATGGCAATACCCAGTACTAAACTTTTTAAGTAGAAGCTGATGATGGCCAAATTCTGCAAGTGTCAATATTGTGGCCCAATCCTCTATGTCAACTGATGATACCCAGTACTTCAAAAGATTATTGGCCAAATCCAAGCCCCACAGGCTTAGTTCACAGAAAGATGTTGGTATGTGACCACTGAAATAATTAGAATTCAATGAAATCAAAGTTAGCTTTGACACTCGGAAACTCGATGGCAGTGGTCCAGATAAATTGTTTCTTGATACATCCAACGTGCTTAGGTTTCTTGGCAGTGGAGGAATTTGACCGGTTAATATGTTTGAACTGGCATATAGTGCTTCCAGTGAAATGATATCCATATTTGTTGGCAATCCACCAGTAATTTGATTATTGGACATTTCCAAGAATGTGACCTTTGAAAATGTAGTGCTGAACCAGTCTGGAAGCCTATTAGTTATACCTGTGCTTGAGATATCAAGCATAAGGATATCTACTTGCCCTTTAAGCCATGCTGGTAATCCGGGGCCGTGCTGGCAACATGCAAAATATGGTTCTTGTAATGTAAAGGTAGGCAGCCATTTTGATCATACCACAATCTTCAACTGAGGATTATCAGATAATATATTTTAAACTTGCTAAACCACCCAAATGTTCTTCGGTCAGCACACCATCAAAGGCGTTATATCTTATATCAAGGGTCTTAAATTTGTAAATTGGCCAACAGATGCAGGTAGGGGTCCAGTAATTTTGTTCGACCAGAGATCATGAAAACAGGGCTGGGTTGGGGAATCTTATATCTCAAATCTCCATCCTCCCCTGCCTCCGTAGGTAGATATAACAAGCCATGCCGGCCGGCTTGCCTCCCAGCAGAGACAACAGCTTCTTGGCCTTCTCTGCTTCGCTGTTCCTGTTCTTGAAACGAGAGTTCAGTTAGAGAGAGAAAGAGAGATTGCGCTTTCTGCCTCTGCGTTCTTGTTCTTGAAATCGGAGGTCTTGAAAAGAGGCGAGCATAGAAACTCCTTCTCTGTTCTTATCCTCTGTTTCGTTTTAGAGTCTCTAGTGTTTCATGTGTATTTTCTTGTTCTTGGTTTCTTGGAAGAATTCTCTGAAAAATCAGAAATTCTGGATCATAGTTCCCATTTGCAGCATAACTAATGCTGAAATTCATGTGAAATAGACAAGAGACGGACAAACGGTTGAGAGAAAGGGCATCGGCCATGACGAACCTTCACCAATACAAGGAAAGGCAGCAGATAAGGATGGCCATCCTGAACCAAGAACAGATCTTCAGGCAACAGGTATTACTAACTGATGGCACATTTTATCTGCAGTTTGTATATCGCAAAACGCACTGAGTTATCTCTGCATCCCAACTTGACGAGGCCACCACAATTTCTCACCAGCTCTCCTGCATCAATCAATCAATCAGGTACACGAGCTGCACCAGCTGTACCATGTCCAGAAGCAGCTGATGCAGCAGGCACAGACGACTGCTCCGGCCAGCCGTGTTTTGGTGCAGTCGTCGACGCCAAGTCTAGACCACAGCATCTAGGCATCTGGTGCCGCGAGAAAGCGACAACAGCTCGTCAGCAACAGATCATCAGCTTCACCAGTTGCAACAGGGCCAGAGCGCCTCCACCTGCGTCTGCACCACCCGAGGAATGCAACCTTGAGCTGACACTGGCAACGGGACCAAGCAGCAGCAACAGCAACAGCAGCTGTGATGCTGCTGAGAGGCGACACGGGAAGCGTTTTAAGTCATCGTCCTGTTGGGAATATGTCCTAAAGCTAATTATGTAGATGATGATATTTTGATTATATCTATGATTAATAAAGTGTTCATTAAATATTCACTATAGATAACTTATATTGATTAGCGATCATGTGAATTGTTTGTGAACTCAATTACTTGAATGGTTATTCTAAAGTTGTCTCTGGTTGGTTTTTTTGTGAGAACACACTTGAATATTAGACCAGCACATGTATTAGTTGATGACTATGTTTCATAAGTCATGGACTTAGAGATGTCAAACTAATAATGTGGGCACATATGAGACATGTAGGCTAGACTGACCCGACATGAGAAAGTCTCTATTCACGTTATGTACGTTATGTCCTTAGACATAAGATTGTAGTATGTACTCAAGATGTGAAACGGCCTACTTAGAGACTATCAAACACTGCTCCGTAACTAGGTAGTTATAAAGGTGGTCTCCGGGTGGTCGGAAAGCATGCTATGAGACATAGACAATCAAGATGGAATTTACCCCTCTATGCGAGAGAGATATCACTGGATCATTTAAGTGATTAGATTAAAAAAACATGGTCGTGCTTGGGTTAAGTGTTAACCCACGAGTTAAACCATATATCGAGTGGCAAAGGGAATAACTTGTATGTGGTCGTAGTGGTTCGTCTGATATGATCTTTGCGTGCACATAGGAGTTGTCACACCTTGCTAGAGGCCGCTGTCAACTATTGGACGAGTAGGAGTACTTGGCCCATGTCAATGTGTGCGTGAACCCATAGGGTCGCACGCTTAAGGGGCTGGAAGTCTAATTCGGATTGAACCCGAATTAGATAAGGCTTAGGGTTACTAATGGGCCTCCAACTCGTGAGCTCGTTGGGGACACCTATATAAGCAAGGGGTAGGGGCACGGTCAAGGTTACATACACGTCTTTGGCAGCCGCCGTCACCCTCCCCACGCTCGCGTCTTCTGCTCCTCGCGGACCTAGCAGTCCAGAGGCGCATCGCTTCTTCCCTGCACGTGTAGGATTCCTCGGAGGTGCTGCCTCTGGAGCACTGGGACGAACCGCGTGAGGGGATTGAGGTGACGGACGACCATGCAACTGCACTGCCGGCTACAACGCGTACGACTACATCGAGTCATCTTCCGCTGCACCTGCGCGTCTAGTGGTATTCCCGTAACGTGTAACTAGCAGTAGATCCAGGTTTATGAGGTCAAAAATTTTGTTTTCTGGCTAGCGTAGCAATCTCATAACCCTACAGTGGTATCAGAGCCGTTACTGCCTCGTTATAGGTTCGTTTTGGTGCATATGGTGATATGTGTGGTTGTAGATGAGTCTCTAACCTTGGTTCGTCATCTTGCCGTGTTGATCTTGAAACGATCTACTCGTACCGGTCAGAATTCCGCCATCTGAGTTAAGTGATTCAGGTAAATCCAGTCATGGCGAGTTATAGATCAATCAGATTGATCGAATTCAACCCTAGGTCAAGTGCCAAGCGCATATGATGCGCGGCGGTGGTAGATGGAATTTACTGCCAGGCGTCGGTTTGTCGAGAATAGTGCTGTTCGGTAAAACAGCCGTAACTTTTGAACCGTAACTCGGATTGAGACAAACTCTAAACGAAAATTATAGAGAACGAATTTTACATCTAGTTCTCTGCCGCTTGCCACATTCAACGAAATTAAAATTGTGAAATAAGGCTTAGAAAATAGAGTTTTCTGCGTTGCAAGATTAGAAGTCGGATTCGGATAACTCTGTTTTGTAGGTATTGATGACTGGTATAGCCCTTATGTGTATGTGATGCATGTATGTATTTAATTCATGGCTTGCATGTCATAAGGACAATATGGACAGGAGCCACATACATATTGTCAAAATTAATGTAATGGCCTGTGTGCCAATCTGTGATGATCTATCCACGACTATGTAATTTCATTTTACTTGCGCTAGTAGTAGCTAGTCTTGGCGGAATCACAACTGAAAGACGACATACTCGAATCATGGAGATAGAGATCACCATGATGCACAGAATCATGGAGATGGAGATCACGTGATGCACAGATTGATGGAGATGGAGATCCCCAAAGGAATAATGGGCTATACCAAGTCATGTCTGTGTTCTGCTGTTCTTACTATGTTCTACTTTCACATGCTATTATGTTTTTGTCTATATGAGTGCGGTAGTGAAGTAGAACGATCCCTCAGTAATTTTTAAGTTAAATACTTGCCTACACCTTGCAGTGTCATAAGTCTTGTACAATTGGTGGTGGGTCTATGAAATTAGGGTGCCACTGGTTTTTCTCGACTAGGTAGGTTCATATCGGATACTTACTGCAAGAAGGTTTGATTACTTAAACAAGATCATCCTAACAATTAGGGACCTTGGAGTATGGGTAGGTTGAGCATAGCATAGAGATGCTGCCCAACAATGAGAGTCATATGTGATATGATTAGCAAAGTGTTGCTTACCGATCTACCATGTCTTCTAGCGGTGATGCTAAAGCTCACTAGTTGACTTGCTTAGTTGTGGGTCTTAAATCACTAAGTATCAATTGAGGGATATTGATTTTAGTGGGAACAGATTTTATTTTGATATAATTTACTCCTTCATGGATACATAGTCTTAGTATTTTGCGTTACTTTTGTTGTAGATGGCCGCTCGCAATCAACCATTTTTTTTGTGTACAATTCTTGAGAAAGATAAGTTGAATGGAACAAATTACGCGGATTAGATCTGCTACCGGAGAATTGTTCTTAGGGCTAAAAAAAGGAAGAAGTTCTAGACACCCTATTACCAGATGAGCCTGATGAAAATGCAACTACTGCTGAGAAAAACGCTTACAAGAAAGTATGTGATGCAGATCTTGAAGTGAGTTGCCTCATGCTTGCTTATATGGAACCTGATCTGCAGGTGCAGTTCGACAACAATCATTCAGCGAATGATATGATCGTGGTGCTTGAAGATATGTTCCAAACTCAAGCGCGGACTGAAAGGTTCAATGTCTCTAAGGCGCTTGAAAAAACCAAGCTAGCAGAGGGCGCAGCTGTTGGTCCACATGTAATCAAGATGGTTGGTTACACTCAGAGGTTGGAGAAGCTAGGCTTCCCAATTGGCCAAGAGTTGGCTTCTGATTTCATTCTTGCATCTCTTTCGGCCAGCTATGGAAACTTCATCTCGAACTACCATATGCATGGAGTGGAGAGGGGCTTCAATGAACTGTGTGGCATGCTGAAAATAGCAGAGGCCGACATCAAGAAAGGTGCCGGCAGTAGCCAAGTGTTGGCGATCCAGAACTAACCTCGTTTTAAGAGGAAGGGCAATTCTTGGAGGAAGAAGAAGGGTAAGGCTAAAGATGAGATCTCTAAGCCAAACTCATCTGCTGCCAAGGCTGGACCATCTGCAAATTCATATTACTTTTATTGTAAGGGAAAAGGGTCACTGGAGAAGAAACTGCAAGGAGTACTTGGCGTTTTTAGAGAAGGATGGGGGCGGTAAAGGTACTGCTGCTACTACTACTACTTGTACTCTTGTTGTTCATGTTACAGACATTTTCCTCGCTAACTCTTTTATCAATTCTTGGGTATTTGATACCGGATCAGTTGCTCATATTTGCATTACGATGCAGGGAATGATAAGAAGTAGAAGCGTGGAGAAAGGAGAAGTTGATTTCCACGTGGGCAATAATGCAAGAGTTGCTGCATTGAACGTCAGGACGATGCAACTTCCCTCCCTTGCCATCAGGATTTATTTTGGAATTGAAAAATTGTTATTTTGTTCCTAGTTTAAGTCGAAATATTGTGTCACCATCATGCTTGATGAAGGATGGTTATTCATTTGCGAGTAAAGACAATGGTTGTGTGATCTCAAACAATGATGTGTTTGTGGCTTTTGCATCCATTGTGAATGGGTTATTTATTTTAAATCTTGATGATGCACCTGTCTATAATGTTAGTGTTAAACGGCCTCGGCTTAATGAGTTAAGTCCTACCTATATGTGGCATTGTTGTTTGGGTCATATAAGTGAGAATCACATGAAGAGGATTCATGATGATGGTCTTCTAATTTGGTTTGATTTTGAATCATATGAGACATGTGAGGCTTGCTTGCTAGGCAAGATGACCAAGGCGCCATTCAAAAGATTTCCTGAGAGGGCATCTGACTTGTTGGAACTTGTATGTGGACCAATGAGCACGACAGCTAGAGGTGGATTTCAATACTTCATAACTTTTATTGATGACTTTAGTAGATATGGATATGTCTACCTAATGAAGCATAAGTCTGAAATATTTGAAAAGTTCAAAGAATTTTAGAATGGAGTAGAGAATCAATGTGGCAAGAAGATCAAGGCCTTGTGATCTGATCGTGGAGGCGAATATCTAAGTCACGAGTTTGGCAATCATCTTAAGAGTTGTGGAATTGTTCCACAGCTTACGCCACCCGGAATGCCTTAAAGAAACAGCGTGTCTGAGCAACGTAATCGAAACTTGTTGGACATGGTTCGGTCTATGATGAGCCAGTCGGACCTACCTTTATCGTTTTGGGGATACGCTTTAGAAACAGCCGCTTTCACATTGAATAGGGTACCATCTAAGTTCGTAGTTAAGACACCATATGAGATGTGGACTTGTAAGAGTCCCAGTTTGTCTTTTCTAAAAATTTGGGGTTGTGAAGTTTATGTTAAATGACTTATATCAGATAAACTAACACTCAAATTGGACAAGTGCTTTTTCATGGGATATCCAAAGGAAACTTTAGGGTATTATGTCTATAACCGGTCAGAGGGCAAAGTGTTTATTACTCGAAACGGTGTTTTCTTAGAGAAAGAGTTTCTCAAAAGAGAAAAGAATGGACAAAAGGTGTATCTTGAAGAAGTTCAAGATGATAGATCCTGATTCCAATGATAGATCTAGATTTCAAGAAATGGCAAAGTGCCATGAGATTCGAGATAGATTTCATGGGAGACAATCAAGTTTGGAACTTGCTTGACCCGCCTCATGGGGTTAGACCCATAGAGAGAAAATGGATCTTTAAGAAGAAGAAGGATACGGATGGAAATGTTCACGTCTATAAAGTTCGACTTGTCGCAAAAGGTTTTCAGCAAGTTCAAGGAATTGACTACGACAAGACATTCTCGTCGGTAGCGATGCTTAAATCTATTCAGATCATTCTAGCAATTGCTGCATATTTTGATTATGAGATATGGCAGATGGATGTTAAAACAGCCTTTCTAAATGGGTATTTAGAAGAGGACGTGTATATGATACAGCCCGAAGGTTTTGTTGATCCTAATAATGCTGGAAAGATATGCAAGCTTAAGAAATCTATTTATGGGTTAAAGCAAGCATCTCAGAGTTGGAATATTCATTTTGATGAGGTAGTCAAAGGGTTTGACTTTCGTCAGAATGAAGAAGAACCTTGTGTTTACCAGAAGGTAAGTGGGAGCGCTATTGTGTTTCTGATCTTGTATGTGGATGACATACTATTGATTCGGAATGATATTCCTATGTTGCAATCTGTAAAGACTTTACTGAATAATAGTTTTTCTATGAAGGATTTAGGAGAAGCAGCATACATCTTAGGAATTAAGATCTATAGAGATTGGTCAAGAAGGCTAATAGGATTAAGCCAAGACACGTACATTGACAAGGTGTTGAAACGGTTCAACCTAGAACAGTCCAAGAAAGGGTTCTTGCCTATGTCACATGGTATGCGCTTTAGTGACAAGCAGTGTCCTTCATCAGATGAAGAGCGCAACCGCATGAGTAAGGTTCCATATGCTTCGGCTGTTGGTTTCATCATGTATGCCATGATATGTACTCGTCCAGATGTCTTATATGCTCTAAGTGTTGCAAGCAGGTACCAAGCTAATCCGGGTGAACCTCATTGGACGCTTGTTAAGAACATCCTAAAGTACGTACGAAGGACTAAGGATGTGTTCCTAGTCTATGGAGGTGAGAAGGAGCTTGTTGTAAATGGTTACACCGATGCTAGCTTTCAAACTGACGGAAATGACTCACTATCTCATATCAGGTTTTGTGTTCACAATAAATGGTGGTGCAGTTAGCTGGAAAAGTTCCAAGCAGTAGATGGTGTCCAATTCTACAGCAGAAGTCGAGTACATTGCAGCTTCTGGCACTGCAAAGGAAGGTGTTTGGTTGAGGAGGTTCCTCATTGATCTTGGTATGTTTTCGAATGTGTCGGACCCATTGAATTTACATTGTGATAACAATAGGGCGATTGCACAGCCTAAGCAACCTAGGAATCACCAGAAGAACAAACATGTACTCTAGAAGTTTTATCTCATTCGAGAGTTTGTGAAACGAGAAGAGATCAAATTGTGCAAAATACATACGGATTTAAATGTAGTAGATCCTTTGACAAAGGCTCTTTCACAACCTAAGCATGAGGCGCACATGAGGTCTATGGGGATTAGACATCTAAGAGATTAACTCTAGTGCAAGTGGGAGACTGTTGGGATGTGCCCTAGAGCTAATCATGTAGATGATGATATTTCGATTGTATCCATGATTAATAAAGTGTTCATTGAATATCTATTGTAGACAACTTGTATTGATTGGCGATTATGTGAATTATTTGTGGACCTCAGTTACTTGAATGGTTATTCTAAAGTTATCCCTGGTCGGCATTCTTGTGAGAATACACTTGAATATTAGACCAGCACATGTATTAGTTGATGGCTATGTTTCACAAGTCATGGATATGGAGATGTCAAACTAATAATGTGGGCACATGTGAGACATGTAGGCTGGACTGACCCGACATGAGAAAGTCTCTATTCATGTAATGTACATTATGTCCATAGACCTAAGATTGTGGTATGTACTCAAGATATGAAACAACCTACTTAGGAACTATCAAACGCTGCTCCGTAACTGGGTAGTTATAAAGGTGGTCTTCGGGTGGTCGGGAAGCATGCTATGAGACATAGACAATCAAGATGGAATTTGCCCCTCTCTACGCGAGAGAGATATCACTGGATCACTCAAGTGATTAGATCAACAAATGCATAGCCGTGCATGGGTTAAGTGTTAACCCACAAGTTGAACCATATATCGAGTGACAAAGGGAATAACTTGTATGTGGTCATAGTAGTTCATCTGATATGATCTTTGTGTGCACATAGGAGTTGTCACACCTTGATAGAGGCCGCTGTCAACTATTGGGCGAGTAGGAGTACTCGGCCCATATCAAGTGTGCGTGAACCCATAGGGTCGCACGCTTAAGGGGCTGGAAGCCTAATTCGGGTTGGACCCGAATTAGATAAGGCTTAGGGTTACTAATGGGCCTCCTACTCATGCACTCATTGGGGACGCCTATATACGCAAGGGTTAGGGGTGCGGTCAGGGTTACACACACGCCTTTGGCAGCTGCCATCGCCCTCCCTACGCTCCCGCCTTCTACTCCTCACGGACCTAGCAGTCCGGAGGTTCATCACTTCTTCCCTGCACGTGTGGGATTCCTCGGAGATGCTGCATCTGGAGCACTGGGATGAACCACATGAGGGGATTGAGGTGACGGACGACCACGTTACTGCACTACCGGCTGCGATGCGTACGACTATATCGAGTCGTCTTCCGCTGCACCTGCGTGTCTAGTGGTAATCCCGTAACCTGTAACTAGCAGTAGATCCTGGTTTATGAGGTCAAAAATTTTTGTTTTCTGGCTAGCATAGCAACCTCATAACCCTACACGTCCAACTAGGACTCTGGCGGGACCGCAGTGTCATCAACGTCGGACTCTGAGTTGGCGCAGTTCAGGGAGGTCAACCCGGCAGTGAGGTTTCATGGCGAGGTGAGCAGGAGGATGAACGAGATAGTGCAGGGTCCGTGGATGTACCAATGCCTCAACCTGAAGATGGCATGATGATGCTAGGAGTGGGACGAGTGAGTTTGTGCTGCATGTAGGATTTGGGTGTTTGGGGTAGTAGAGTTCAGAGCTCAGAGGGAAACAGAGGATCGTGTTTGTGTTACATGCACAACTGTACATCACACATCACAGAGGTGTTTCTTTTCATGAAATACGCATACCGTTGTATTAGTTAGCAGAGTTTAAACAAATATACAACACGTTTCAAAAAAGCGTCAAGGAGATTTACATAGTTGTAGCTGGACCATTCATAAAGAACTTTAGGTCGATACTATATAAAAGAAAACAACCAATGCTGACGCTATGACATTATCTTAGGAGGTGGCCTTGTGTCTTCTCGGCTAACAGACCAGGAAGAGCTCGTCTAGCGCTTTAGCATCTGCCACCGTCCGGTTCACCGATGGCCCCTTTGGTGTGTCGCTGCCAAAAAAACTTGTGGTAGCAAGTGGTAGTTTGTGGAGCAAGTGGTATTCATAGCCATGATGATTTCTATTGTTCTAGTCGGTCAACCCATGCATTAGCCAATACATCCATATGTTTTCTATAATTAACATCTTAAAACCAATTAATTGATTAGTGGGTTAAGAAAGTGAATACCAAGACAATAGTTTTCTATATTAGATTGCTAAATCATTTTGCAACGGGACCCTGAACAATTTCTAACCAACTAAATTTCTTTCCATAGTTTCTTTGTCTCTTGCCATTTTCTAAAATAGAACCTTTTCTTTTCTTAATTTACTCATGCGTCCAATTCACAACAATTTTCCTATTAAAATGCCTAATTGGGCTCAGTGGATATGAAGTTCGTCTTGACTACAAAGACTTACGAGTTGAAGAGGATATTTGACAACATTTCATTTCCATGGAGCTCTTTTACAAAACTGCCGTTAGTGGTCACATCCTTTTTTTTCCTCTTTGCTAATCAAAATAGAAAATTATTCAAAACTATGTGAGATGCTCTAAGTAATTCATGTTTAGTATTCACAACTTTTCAAAATACATATATTTGCACATTTTTTTGAAAGGTGAGAGCTTAATTATGTAAGGTCAACATGATTGCAATTGGTGGCTAAGGTCTCCAACACACAGGTCGGGATGCCATTAGCAACAAAAACATTACAAAGCTCTCTCCTACCAAACAGATACAACTCATGGGCTACTTCATTTGAACTCCGGTGGCATTTGGAGATTATAACTTCCTGGAAATTCTTGAGGAATTCCTTCTCTTCTTGCCCAGGTCCTTCGCTTCTTGCTCAACTCATGACAAGAAATAGACCGATTTTTGGACAGGTCTTGTAGATATGTTTTAGACCTGTCCATGCAGCTAGACATTCCGCTTCTTCAGCTGACTTGCATCGTTTATCACTTGACCATGCAGAAAACAAAACTTGACCAAAGTGGGTCACAACAAGCATACACATTTAGTTTTATCCAGTCATGGGGAGGTGGCGACCATGGAACTTTGTCTTTTCTTCTCATGTTTAGGAGCAGAAGAAGTCTCTCCAAACTCAGGCATACTGATTTCTTTGCCCTTTCTTGAATAGACATGTTGCTGATGGGTTTCATTGGGGCAAGATGTTCTATATCTGCCTCAGTAGATGATCTGCCCACTATTTATCCCTCCAAATTTGGATGATCTGGCCACTATTTACTCTCCATATCGTTCCTTTTTTTAATTTACTCATGCGTCCAATACAACAATCTTCCTATTAAAACACCTGATGGGAATCAGCGGATACGAGGTTCGTCTTGACTATGGAGACTTATGAGTTAAAGAGGATATTTGGCAGCATTTCACTTCCATGGAGCTCTTTTACAAAACTGTTAGAGGTCACATCTTTTTCTCTCCTCTTTGCTAATCAAAATAGAAAATTATTCAAAACTCTGTGAGATGCTCTAAGTAATTCATGTTTAGTATTCACAACTTTTCAAAATAAAAATATTTGCACATTTTCATTGTTCTTTTTGCATTTTCTTTGTTCTATTTCCTAGCCAAACACATATTTCATGATAATCTAGGATTTTTTTCATATGTTTTCCTAATCTTGGAGGAGAGAGAAATATTCCAAGATGACAGCAGGTACCCTTCAGCTGTCTCAGGTCGTGTGTCAGCCCAACACATCGTGTTTCCAAGCCCAAGCGCTGCTGGGTCCATTTGCTTCATAATGCAATGTAGTTTCTGCAGTGGACAAAGAGTGTGAAACAACACCACCTCATGTAGAAGTACTCCTGGACTGTCAGATGGATATTCCCAAGCTGCGTTTCTAGTATTCAAGCCATGGGCTGCTGCAATCGACATACTGTGCTGCTACTTGATTGTGCTCTGGACATAAGCACAATGGAACGGAACAAACACAAGCGGAGTGGTCTCCATATTCCCAATGCCACTTAAGCCTAGGTTTATGCTTGAAAAGCTTTTGCTCGAGACATAGCACGACCTAAGAACCTACCACTCTTGAATGTCTTTCTTTCTTTGATATTCCAAGCAGAATTGCTCTTCATTTTTATAGCCCAATCTGGTACGTAGCCCTTCTTCAGTTATTCTTTACTTACATGGTAACTAGAAAGTAGCGAGTAGTAGTACCATGCCATGCCGCACCAGTGCATTAACGCATTCTCATATATAACCGGTCATGAGTTCATGAACACCTCTATAAATTTGCCTCGATGTAAGAACAAGGCTCGGTTATTTTTGTCATGATAGCTAATACATTTGTCATTTTCTCCGGACAAAAAACTCAAATCTATTTGTTCATTTTTTGGATTCTTGCAGTAGATAACAGGACATTTATATTCCGAAGCAGATGACTACAAAAATAACAGGAAATTTTGCATCAATACAAGGAAGATTAAACAGTACATATATAGAAATTCGGTTCTAACCTGAATGGTCCAGTTCACCTGGGTTGGTCAAGATTTTAGTTTTTTTTCCAAAGAATCATATGGTAATGTATGTAACCCCATTATACTTCCTCGAAATTTTTGCCCAGCCCAGTAAGGACGAAGCTATGGTATTGTCTGGCCTCCTACCAGCAACCCAACTTCTGATAGCAGAATACAAGTCATCAAATTTACATTATTATTTTGTATGTATATAATCAGGGAATGGATACGTAGTGCCTTCCTTTTTTACGTGGTCCATTAAATCCTGGGGATTCGAGTAAAAAAATGAGGTAACATTTATTCTTGTAGGAAATAGGAATAAAAAAAATCGATTCTCCCCCAAAAGTTGTGAATTGAGTGTAGCTCAGTTTCACTACTACCGTTTTGAACTTCCGTAGCGGATGATTTCAATTTCCCGCAGCGGGCACCGGCGTCTGCTTCCATTGCCACGCCACGGTAAATCCGTGCAGCACCGCAGCGGGCGTTACTACTCGCTGCGGTGCTGCCCACTGCGGTAAATCTAAGAAAAAACCAAAAAAATTCTAAAGCCCGCCGGCTAGCTCATTTCCCAAGCACAACAGCGAGCCCAATCTCAACCCAAAATCCTAGCGCCACCAAGATCTGAAACCCTAGCGAGCTGCCACGCCACCCCACGCTATTGCACCACCGCCACCATCGAGGATCTGTGAGACCGGACACCGGATCCACAAGCCCCGCCGTCGCTGCTCACCGGGCTGGCCCCAGGCCGCCGGAGCTCGCAAGGTGGGGAGGGCTACTCGCCAGAGATCTCATCATGCCTGGCCTCCTCCATGCCAGATCAGGTCACGGCCGCTGGCGAATCCTCCATCACAGCCAGATCTAGGGAAAGAGAGAGTGAGAGAGTGAAGAGACTGGAGCGAGGAGAGATTAAGATGGACAGTTGTTACCTCCATGCCGTCGATCTGGCCTCCTCCATGACGTGGCCCTGCGCCCCATGCTGGATCGAGGCCTCCGTGCCTCCGGGCCAAATCGAGGGAGCCGCGCTCGCCGTCGGCTCCTCCTGCTCTTCCCGCCTGCCGCCACGGTGGCGGCTCCAGGACTCGCAGGCGCCGGTACTTCACCCGCTGGTCGCCAGTTGTACTTAGCCTACCATCAGGAGGAGCGTCAATGGAGAAGCATAGAGGAAGCAGCGACCGTCCTGGTCCATTCTGCTTAGGGGAGCAAGGGAGTGGGGAGGAAGAAGATGGAGGGAGTGAGGGAGGAGAGGGGAGACAGTCCTGCATCATGGCACCGCTTAAGGTGGAGTGGTGCTGCGTTGCATTATTTTGACGCGTGGGGGAGTCGAGCGCGGCACTGCACATCAGGCCTGAGGGAGGAGTGGGGAGTGGAGACTGGGAACCTAAACCCTAGAGCCAGTATTTGTATGACGAAGGGTATCGGGCTTGCTAGGTTGCCTTCAGGCCTTGATATTTTCCTTGGCGGGCCTCCAAGGATGCCAGGTAAATCATTTGTGGCATAGTGTTTCTTTCTTCTTAACAAACCAAATTCATTCCGTAACTTCCGTGGTTTCCACATTACACTAGATTTATTTCCAAAATTTAATGATTTCTCTTGTGACATTCAGTAAAAAATAAGGGTTGTCTCGTGACACCAAGCGAAGAATCCATCGTTGGTAAACCCCAACCTATCGACTGCGGACTACTGCACCCTTGAACTACAAAACCGGCTATTCCACCCCCTCAACTTTGCAATACCGAATGCATACCCGCGAAGCCGTTTTTGATGGTGGTTTTGCCACCATGGTAGTTGACATGGATGAAAATATGGGGATGGCCCACATGTCAGATACATCCCATTCTCTGTCTTCCCTCTATCTCCCTCTCCTTCTCCCTCCCTGTGCACTTCTTCATTCCCTATCCTCTTCTCTCCCTCTCTCCCTATCTTCCTTGGCGTCACTCTCGTGGGACAGCTATGGATTCAGAGGCTCAGGGCGAACCTTCTAGTCTAGGGTTGAGCTAGTATCGATGAAGCAGTCTCAAGGCGCTACCTCGTGCATGGTGGCATGGCACGACGAGGTCACAGCAGTGGCATGGTGCGTTCTGGCACGGTCATGGTGGGACTTCCCTAACGGCTCATCGCCGAGGCTTGTATGGCCCAAGCCGAGCCCAAAATGAAACAGAGATAAGGTGAAGCAAGGTCGAGGGAGGACGGCCATGCGTGAGCGCGCGTCCAGCAGCCATGGTGGCTGTCGTGCCGAGATTTGGCCTGAGGGGCTTCTATCTTGGATTAGCGATAGCATAACTGGGTGGGAAGGGTGGAAAAGGCCTTGGCGTAGCTGCTGTGGAATCAGACAATGGGGATACATCGGTGGCGAATTTGGCATGTGGAGCTTGTCGGCATGCATCAATGGTGGCGCTCTGCCACGCAAGCAGGCCGCCATGTGAGAGCTGATGCTTTGCTTAAGTGTCTTCGCGCGCAGGTGCCATAGGCGAGCACCACTACTCCTCACGTGCAGGCTGCCATGGCCAAGCAATGGCTACTCCGCATCGTGAGCAGGGCCCTGTGGGAGCACCGGGCTGCCTTCTCATGGATGCCGCCGCAGGATAGGGCAGAGCTCCCCATGCGCCTTGGTCAGGGTTGAGCTTGCATGCACTGCACCGGGGCGGAGCTCCCATGCCACGCCGAGTCGATGCTCGCCTCCGGCATCAGCAGCGCACCCGCCTGTCCTGGACCCCGGCAGCAGCGTGACGGCAGGGACCGTAGAGGGGGCAGCATTGACGAAGAACGCGAAGTGGCAGAGCTCGCAGTGGGAGGCTCGGTCAGGATGGCATTGATGGCGTAAGGGAGCAAGCCATGGAAGAGAGGGAAAGAAGAAGAGCACGGGGAGGGAGAAGGAGAGGGAGATGGAAAGAAGCGAGAGAAGGGGTGGTGTTGCTGACATGTGGGTCATCGCCACGTCATCGTCCATGTCAGAACTACCATCGAAAACAGCTCAGGGGTTATGTGACCAGTTTTGCAAAGTTGAGGGGGTAGAATAGCTGGTTTTGTAGTTCAGGGGTAAAGTAGTACACCTTCAATAGCTTGGGAGTTAGGGTTATCGATACTTTTTTCGTCATTAAAATATAGTACAAATTAAGGATCAGCAATGATATGCAAGGGGTTCTCCTATGACACCCTGCGAAAAATCAACCATCCGGAAAAAATCGTGACTTGTACTCCATTAAAATATACAACGGATCAACGATGATATCCAGCTTATATTAGCAGTGACAATAATTCATCAATGATATTCAGCTAATTAGAAGAGACAACTGACAAGCTTCTCTTATACCGAAAGCATTAATGGTGTGTTTGGCATGGTGTAGATGGTGGTGTATTACTGTATCGGACTGGTCTATACAACGCTCCACAGTCACAAAGCCTCCGCGCATGTACCTGTCCTGACTAAAAGCTTTGCGTCTACGTTCATGCTCTTCCCTTTGTTTAAAGCGCCACTGGCAACAAGGATGACCAATCCTGACTCCTCCTAACCCCATTTCCTCCATTGTTTCTATTTAACTATATATAGCACAGAGCAGCGGTCAATCCTTAACATTTGCCGGCTCTTTTTTGAGGCATGCTTTGTGTTTTATAACTCGAGCATCTGTTGCCCTCTCTTTAATTTTGTATTTAAGAGCCAACTAAAGACCCATGTCGTGGGACCCTAAATATGCATTGGAGTAAATAAATACATAGAAGAACAACAATCCGGTTTGCAAAAACAAAAAAAAATACTATGTAAAAAAAGGGCGTACCCAGTGCCATAAGCTCCTGCACTGCGAGGTCTGGGGAAGAGAAAATAGCCAGCAGCTATCCCTGTACAAATGTGCAGAGGCTAGAGCTTGAACCCAGGACCTTTTGGTCACAGACGGTAAAGCTCTACCGCTTGCACCAGGGTCGCCCTTCGAAAAAAAACACTATGTAATAATACAAAGTTGCAGATTAATTGTCTGTACAGTGCTTCTTGCAACTGCATTAGGCTATACTACGAAAACATGATTAGATACCAATTATTAAGATCAATATCATGTTTCCGTTATACCATGGGTGAAGTGAAATTTCTTGTTCAATTATTATGCATCTACTGCTTTCAAAATGTTAAAAGCCCACTGATCCAAAACTAGCCCCATATATACTACAAGGAGCCTCCATCACAACATTGGTCTCAAACAAATAAAAGAAATTGGAAAACACATATAGAAATTTAATTATGCGTCAGTTTGTGGTAGTGCTCCCATTCCTAATCTCAGACCAAGAAGCCGAAGGCTATGATGGATTAGAAGCAGCTAATAAAAAATCAATCTACTCCCTCCATTTTACAAATATTTCTATATCTGCATTTGGACACGAAGACTGAGGTAAGAATAGATGACGAAACTACCCCTATAAAGTACCGGTAGAACGCTGATCGCTCGTTGCCGCGGCTGAGCTTGCTTATGAGGAGACAGGGTTCCTATGCGGCAGGGCTATTGCAGTGTATGCTTGGGATGTGCACGTGGTGTGGTATTTGTGGACCATATCGTGTGTTGTGTTCTCCAGCTTGTAGAGGATCCTGCTACTGGGCAGATTGGGGAGGCCGGGGACGTCCGAGAGCCCACCAGGTTTTATTTTTTGTGTTTATTAAGATGTCGTCGTCGTTGGACACGCCACGTAAAGTGGAATTAAAAAATCGTTGGCCTGCACTGCTCTGTCGTCAGGTCCGGCTAGTGCTGCACACTTCTGTCACGTTTCAGACGTATATGAACCGTTATTTGTGACAAAAATTTTGAATCTCCAATGTACTTTTATTAGTGGAACAGAGGAAGTACGTATATTACAAGAGATACTCCCATCACTGATGGTGATGAAGATGAGAATTTTTTTATTAATAAACTTATTTTTAAAAAAATTACAAAATTAGTCTCCGTTTTTAAAAAATTGCAGGAATAGGCCACTAGTCGCCCGTTGAAAGGGCGACGTGAGAGAATCGCCCGTTCAAAGGGCGACTAGGCCCACGTCGCCCGTTCAAAGGGCGACCAGGCCCACGTCGCCCGGCCAAAGGGCGACCAGGCTAGTCGCCCAGCCAAAGGGCGACCGGATGTTCGTCCCGCCGATAGGCGATCTGGTTTTTTAGGATTTTTTTAAAATAATATTTATTTATTTGGAAATTTCAGAAAAAATTTTGGATTTTTTTTAAAATAATATTTATTTATTCAGAAATTTCAGAAAAAATATCGAAGTCGGAGAAATAGCAAAAATAATACGCAGTTATGCAATGGGCGTGCGAAAACGCCATTGTCGTGTGCTCGCCCAAGCTTAATAGATGAAAAAATATAACACTGAAACATTAATTAAGTTCTAAAAACTAAAATAGTATCAGTACAATATCATAGAAAACAACATCGGTGGCAAATCATACAAAACTAATATTGTCTACGCTTAGGTGCAACACCCCTAATCGTGCCAGGCTTTGGTGCTTTGCGGCCCGCTCGCACATGGCCGGCTGAGTAAGTAAGCGGCGAAGGAGGAACTATAACACGTGCAGGACGGCCTCCAGCAGCAGCTGGTGTCGCGTACTCGTCCTGTGAGGGCTGTGTCTGTGGTGGTGCTTCACGTAACTGTGATGACGCAAGTACGTCCGCCGGCTCCTGCTCCAGGTAACTGTCAAGGTCGAAGGGTGACGGGGATCGCTGACGAAAAGTGTCAGCGTGCTCAGAGATGTCCGATCCCTCGTAGTCGTAACGGGTCGTCCCTAAACATATAAGACCAACGTTATGATAACACTGATGGTAAAACTAATATATAACGTGTCGAACTCTTAAAAGTAGGTCATACCTGGAACCATGGGTACAGCGTGTGAAGAGGAACCTTTGAAATCGAACTGATGCCGCGAACCGTCAAAGTGCATACCTGACCATGCAGAGTGAATGTAATGTTACGAATAAAGCAGTATTAGATAATATAATTAAATTTCACAACTATATCGTACCTGTAGGCATGTCAGCAGGCTGCGAAGATGATCCAATGATATCGAACTCCGGACGCCAACCGGCAGAGTACGTAGGTGGACCTGAATAATGAAACTTATAAGTAACGAACAAGTTACCATTACTACATACGAAGAAAATATAAGTTACTCACCTGTTTGGTACGTAGGCCGCGGAGGTAGTGGCGCCGTCGGTCCGTCAGGCCTGTGTGTCACGTGCGAACGTCGAGGGACGACATCCGGCTGTCGCCCGCAGGGCCGGCACGACGTCAACTTGACAATGTTTGCAGCAGAGTCGTACATCCTCTGGACCGCAGCGGTAAGCTCGTGGCTGGTCATCTGAATGTCCTCCCTCAACCGGTGCAAGAGCGATCCACCATCCACAGTGATACGGTGAGCCATGTCGGCCTATTAACAAAACGAGAACATTGAAGTAATTACGATAAGAAAAATATTAAATGAAGTGGGTTGAAGTTCGTAAAGATCGTACCGCCAACGACGTCGCCTGATCTCTGTGCACAGGGTACGTGTCCGTCAACCTGGGGACGTGGGTCCGTGGCTCCGCTGGTGTATACGTGACTCTGATCCGGGTGTGAGGAATATACCAACGTAAGTAGTCCCCGTAAGCCTCCAAGGAAAACGGTCTGGGCTCGTAGGTCACATCATGTAGTGCGTTGGCCCACTCGTCGACCCACGGCTGTATACGGGAGGACCAAGTAACGCCTGCCGGTAGACCCCTCCGCACGTAACTATGGATTTCAAAACGTATTAATTATCTTTCTATATATATTAAATACTCAATCAGAACGAATTAATTGTCTTATACTTACCCGTGCATGGAAAGAGGAACAATATGGGCAACCGGGAGTGGGAACGTCTGGTTACGACCAAACTGCCGCATCACTCTGTGAGGAGCGTAGTCCTCGACAAAGATGTCAAAAACGACAGCCTTACGTGTCCGCCAGTACTCCTGATCCCTCATGCAGAACGACGACAACCCATTAGGCGCTCGTACGACAATCTCCTCCATGCTGTAAGGTGTCCAGCAGACGTCGTCTAGCCTAATCTGGTCAAACGCCGCCATGTACTCAGGATAGTCTCTGTGAACCTGAATGTTTGCCCAAGTAGGCTGTATAGAAAATAATAGTAAGGTGCAATTTATTCGAAAATAAATAGAAACAGGTTCAACCGCGATATAGAAGACTTACCCGCCGCCGGACCCACAACGAACCCATCGTAGGGCCGTCCTCCTCCGTCTCCCCATACAATCCTGCTCCGTAAGTCAAGAAATCCATGACTGGTCGTCCAATACTAAACCGCTCGTACGACCAGAGTTGAAGTAATAGTGGACAACCAGAGAGGATAGCTGACGGGTCAGTCTTTGTGCACGCATCACAAAGACCTCGGTACATGGCTGCCAAGATAGCGGACGCCCAACTGTACTGCGGCACGGCGTTGAGCGGTGCGTCCGCTATCTCGCGCGCGAAGTGAATCAAGTGCTTCGCGACAGAGTTCCCATGCGACGATGTGAACATTATCCAACCAAACAACCACAACAGATAGGCCTCCAAGTGCCTCGACACAGTGGCCTCATCCGTCGCAGGGTGGATATACTCGGCCTGAATTAGAAAACAGAAGTTCAAATTTCATTTAACATACACATGAATATTTGATGTTAATGAACTATATCATAGTGTTATCTATTTACCTGAAACTGCAAGAGCCAGGTCTTCGTAGGCCCGTGATGCTGTTCTCAGCAAGAGTTTGATACTCTGGAGCGTCTGGTCGACGCACAACACCCTCGAAATGGACTAGAAGGTCCTCACGCCAAGTGGCCTCCACGTCTGGACGGCTGACGGCTTGCCCAGCAGTGGTGACACCAAGTAAGTGGAGACGTCCTCGAGTGTGGGAGTCATCTCCTCGTAAGAAAAGTGGAACGTGTGCGTCTCAGGCCTCCAGCGGTCCACCAATGCCGCAAGTAAGGAACGGTCAAAGTTAAACCGTGTCACCGCATCGGCCGGGGCCTCAACAGCACTAGCCTGCACAAGCCTACACAGAGGCAGTAGACCAGCTGCTCGTAGCCTGTAGCATATACAACATTTATATATAAATATATATTACCAAATCGTCTGTATGAGTAAAACAAATAAGTGAACGTGTTATCGTGCATACCTCGGTATCCATCGCTCGTCCAGCCACCACAACTCCTGAGGTACCCTAGGCCGTAGAACAGGTAGCTCAGCAGCTGTCACAGCACTCAAGTAGGACCGGTGGCGCTGGTCCAACTGTGCGTCCAACAACTCCAAGTGTCCCTCATCCATCGCCATACCTAAAATATCTTAATAATGTAAAAAAATAATGCACAAATATAATTAATACTATGACACAACAAATCAAAAAAATACAGACATACTATTATTTTTAAAGAGCATTTCCGCCTTGATTCCACAATCCATGACGTGCACGAGGGCGCCGGCCATCTTGCGGATTCCCTGAAGGTCCTGCTTCTGCAGCTCCCTCTGTGGTGGTTGCACGCGTGCACTTTTTATAAGTATGTCCTGTGCCATTGCACTTGGTGCACCGATGCTCCAGTCTTCCCACTTCTGACTCATCCATATCATTTCTAATGCGTCGTGTCTTACGACGACCAGGCTTCTGTCTTAATTTGTCCTTATCGGGCCCTCACAGGTAGTTACTGCCAGGATTGTTTGTAAAACTACCAAATATTGCGAAACCATAAATCTCTACATTCCAGGTTATCATGACTACCTCCTTCGTAAAATAATGTGAGACATACGGCTTCGAGGACAAATTAGTAAGTGAACAAGCTGCTATAACATGTGAGCACGACCTATGTAGAAGTTTCGGTTTCATGCACGAACAGCTGCATGAGTTATAATGAATAACACACTCTTGTGCAATTCTCTCTCGATTGCCACCACGACGGCCCCGATCCCTACACAGAACTTCAAAGCGATTCTCTGCTGTGCCCATAGGACGTGCACGATGCAAGCTTGCCTTCTCCACCTTTTTTTTCATGTAATTTGTCATGAATGTTGAAAAAATCAATGTATTATCTGCCAACGCATTAAAAGCAACCATATATCTTTCACGGAAGTACTTGCACGTTCCATGCAAAATACCCTCTATGATTGCTACAAGAGGTAATCTTCTCATGCCTCGAATGACCTAATTGTACACCTCCGCCAAATTTATTGTCATTATTCCAAACCTCGCCCCATCTGTGTCATATAATAATGACCACTTCTCCTTTGGCTCGTACTCAATCCAATCTGAGAAGCACCTGATTGATGACCCCGACCTCCGAACCACGTTCCTCAAGGCATCCGTTGGGAGGCCTAAAAGAGGAACAGACATATCATTTGGGTCTTGATTCGTATGAGTCACTAACTCTTCTGTTTGCTTTGTTGTTAATTCATCAAGACGTGTCCACATTGCATTGAATTTTCTTTGTTGGTTCTGATTGCACAATCTCTTAAACATATTCATAAGGTGTTTATTTTTGAAATGGCTAAAAAAATTTGCACCCAAGTGCCTCATGCACCATCTTGATTGTATGTCCGACCATCGAGGAGGAAGATCACGCTCCACTGAACCATATTGCATATCCGTTATCGCCTTCAACAAACCGGCATGTCGGTCATGTATGACATAAACATTAGGTCGCCCTTGCACCACTGCTAACTTCACACGCTCCAGAAACCAATACCAACTATCTGTGTTCTCACTTTCCACAAAAGCAAAAGAAACTGGTAGTACTTGATTATTCCCATCAACACCAATAGCAGTTAGAATCTTACCTTTATCCTTTCCTGTTAGAAATGTACCATCCATGCATAAAATAGGTCTGCAATGACGAAATTCCATTATACATTGACCTAGTGCAAAAAAGGCTCGACGAAGTATTAACTTTCTGGCCTCTTTTGGATCAGACACATCCATGATATCATAATATGTACCAATATTTTTTTGTCTGACGGTTTCTAACAATCTTGGTAGGTTCTCATAAGATGCTTCGTATGAACCAAATCTCTTCTCAATGACCTTCTGTTTCGCTCATAAGATGGTAGGTTCTCATAAGATGGTAGGTTCTCATGATCGAGACTGCGTGAGCACAACTAACTTCCTTCCTGTTTGTCAAAACAAAACAAAAAAAAAAACTTCGTTCGCTCAAAAAGGAAAATGAAAACTGGATGAATCACAAAGTATCATCACGTAACACAAAGGTGGGTAATCTAGATGCACAACTGGATGACTCTGGATCATCATCTTTTTTAGATTACGGAATATTTAAGAGCATTCCAGCCTTCACAAACTGGATCATCATCTACGCCTTGATCTGCTTCCTGATTCAGCTTGACATATCTGGCGGTCTGACTTGGCCTAGCAAGAAGCTTCACTGCTATCTTAAGCATATCGAATTATCTACTCAGAAGAAGAACATGAAGAAATGTACAACGGAGAGCTTGCATTGCTTATGCGTGGGTGGAATCTCTTCATGGTGTCCATTATCTCTTGAACGAACTAACAAAACAATGATCTATGAGTTAACAGGAGAATGCAGAGCTGATCAAGTACATGGTTCTCCGTTTCCATTGGACTTCACTTGATGTTCATACATCGATCACAGGACATAGAGGCTCAACATCTCAAGAGCTTGCTCACAGGACATAGAGGCTCAACATGGATCATCATACTTGCAATTTTCATACATCTAGTTCGTTGGTCGTTGTAAGGGCCAAATATTCTGATCCACCATTTCATTACTAAGGACGGGTTTCCCTTTACTTGTTGTCTCCTCTGACGAAACAATTCCTCCCTTGACTTCATGTTAAGATATGGGTGATAACACCGAGCTTCCATCATTCATGCATGGTGATATGGTGTGATCTCAAAAAACAATAACTTGAGTTTTGTGGTTCTAATGAGTCTAGATCTTCTTCTATTCTACTCCGATCCAATTGAGCATCACAACCATGCATCCAACCTCAGAATCTAGGATGCCAATGATGCTCTGCTACGGACGGATTTTAACATGTAGTCTCACCATAAAGATCAGCACCAGTTTGGTTACCAATGGTTTTTGAAAATGTCCCAATACCTCACATGCCTAGCTATGACCATGAATATTGCCTCATGAATGCTTGACGTAAACACTGGGTGTGCAGAGCTACATGACATATTACTAAGTGGATCTACGTGCAGCACAACTTCTATTTATCAGCTGTGAATTCATGCAGTACAGGAGGCAAATGCAATTAAAGTTAATGTGCACCCACCGTGGTGTCATCCCTCCTAGCTATACATGTAGCACACAAAGGCTGCCGTCAGACTATATAGGAGTTGTCAAGGGCGTTGAGTCTCACCTGCAGGAACATTCAACAGTAGAAGGACATCACATATATGTTTTGCCTTGCTGTCCTAGAAAACAGAGGCAGATAGAGAGGGCGAGGTGAGTGTTGGAGCGTGATCACATTTCAAATGCCCTTGATGGGTTATCATGTAGATTATATGAGTGACATAGCTCAGTGGATGGTTCAAGGGGTGAATTTGTATAGAAAAATATATGTACCAAAAAAGTCAAAGTGAACTATAATTTAGAACAGAGACAGTATTATATAACAATAAAAATATAAAATTAATTAATTCATATAATTAGTGAATTTGATTTTTGCATGGGTGATAGTCTAATAAATATGACAAATTAGGTCAGTCTCAATAGACATTTCATGAGTGTTTCATGCACATTTAGTAGGATGACAAAATAGGAATCCTCACATAAAATGGGAAGGAGAGAGAAGGAAGATGTTTCATTCCAGTGAAACGAGCTCGCACTGAGGGGAAAACATTTCATCAATCTGATCCCGTGTGTGCGCCTCTTCCCCCAGTTCCTCGATGGCTGCAGATTTCCGTTTGTGCTTCGCTGATTTCCATCAGCGCCCCACCACCATGGAGCCAGCCTCGGCTGCCTTCACCGATGTCGCGGTGAGCTCCACGTATGCCTGCCACTATGACTAACCTTAGCATACCTGCAATTTAAAACGTTAATGTTTCGACATGTGTGATCTTATCCACATGCTTTCTTTGTTCCTTTGAGATTTGACATACACAATGTTACTTGTAAAAAAATTGTTGGTGCAACATGCAGAGAAAGGTTTACAGCCGAGAGCCACATGATGCAATCTGTAATTTAGTTTTTCGAGTATATGGATAATCTTATCTTGTGCTGTGTATAATTGTAGTCTAGACAGGTCGTTTACCCTGTGACAGGGGCGTCCCTCCAGTGTCAGAAGGACCAGGACCAAGTAATCGTGGATCCATTGGTGTGGTTCTTGGCATGGTGATGCGGCACATCTACCACTAGATGACCCAGTGGCTCAGCTGTGTAACACAGATGCAGCTAATCCGGTGAGCATGGCACCTATCCTGCCTCAAAGTGGGGTAGACTGGTCTGATTATTGTGATGGATGGAGGAGATGGGAGCATGATTAAGAAATTTATTCCCTCTTCTATACAGACTGCAAACTTGAATCAAATTCGACCGTCGCTTCACATATAGAACAATGGCAATGCTTAATATCTTCTAGCAGTAGATGCTTTACTTTTTCAATAGAGAGATGGCCAATCCAGTAATTGGTCAGTTGGAGCAAGACAATATGGTGTTGGACCACACTATTCACAGAAAGAGGATACATTGGGAATTTACATCAGTTGATGATCCAGCAATCAAGCTAAGACATCACCGGATATTCAAAGGTGATTCAAAAAATAAACCAAGAAATGCATCCTAATAATTGTATGGAGTAAGGCAAGTAGAAGCATACCAAAACATCTAATCCCGTGGTGCTTTTTACAGGCTAGTAGAAGCACACCACTGTCCTCTGTACCTCCGGTAGTAGGAGAAAACAATTGGAAGAATGACAACAACAAATACAAAATATTTTTACGTAGAAGCTGTTGGCCCAATAGGAGCTAGTGTCTTAGTGACTGTGGACCCACCAGCCATGTCAGAACTGCAGAGCTTCCAAGCCGACCAAGAAACCAAATGCTATCATCGACTAGGAGCAGCTAAAGGTTCAGAATGAGCGGCAGTTTGGACGACATTGGTTATTGAAAATGTCCCAATACCTCACATGCCAAGCTATGACCATGAATATTGCCTTGTGCATGCTTGACGTAAACACTGGGTGAGCAGAGCTGGCTATCTTTCATGACACTTTTCAAAGTGGATCCACATGCAGACAACTTCAATTTATCTACGAACTGCACAGCGAGTACTGAAAATCAAGTTAATGTGCACACACCGTTGTACCACACAGAGCCTGCAGTGACACTTTATAATGTACTAGTATAATGTCCATGCTAACGTCATGGTTTTATTTTAGGAAAGCACATTGAAACAACCAAATGTCGAATTATTTTTACATAGTTCAACTTTTATGCAATTGTATTTGAGTATTTATACAATTTGAGAATCACTTTCGCATAAGAAGGCATAATAAAGTTATTTTCTCTCATTGAGCATATCTAATTTATATTCTGCCTAAGTCCTGAAGCATGCCTTAGAGATCTTCAGGGTTTATGGAATGCATATTCCTCCAATGCTTTGTAATAGTAACGCTGATAAACAAGGAAACCCCTTTCACGTATTCCATTGTAGAATCTGTTCTATTTTCTCCAAGTCCAGCACCACCTGCCCACGGCCAACGTCCATCCTCTCCAAAGTGCCATGTTAATAGCATCCCCTTCCATATATTAAAAAATTGAATTTAGCACAATACAACCAGTACTATCATAAAAACTCAATCCACAGTATCATGATTTTTGAAAGGCATGGCCAACAATCATGAAGGAACCTAAGCCAGCAAGCAAAAGGAAATTAGTGAAACATACAATCATTTAACAATCATTTAACCCAAGAGAGTACCATTAACAGAAGGCAACAACATGCTGTTGGTAACTTCTCAGAAACAAGTGTGTATTGACAGCATCTCACAGCCTCTCATAGTCCTCTCTTTGACACTAAAATCGATATGCCAACATCTCTTAGCCTATCAGGGTCCATATTCAACTACTCTAAAATTACATTTTACACTACTTGCTATAAGGAAATAACAATTTGGCTACTAACCTTTGGACCAAGGTTCGAAAAACAAAGAATCATATCTGAATAGCAAAGACTGTTAATTACTAACCTCGCACTGTCCATTCAACATGGCCGTGGACAGCACAACGTCACCTCTACCACCCATATCCTGCTGTGCAACATGGCCGTGGACAGCACAACAACACACGCTCTGCTTGACTGATAAGCCCACACTTGGTATACATGTTCACAAACGTGCTGACCGAGTGACTAACCGTTGCCATCAACTCTTCTGAGAATAACTCTTTAATAAGGTAGCAATTCCAGCCTGAAAGGTGTCTTCTGGGTGAGTTGTTGTGGTCAGAGCAATGCCCAAGGCGAGAACGTGGAAGTCCATGGAGCAGAGCAAATGAACAAGGTCATATCACTGCAAACTGTTCCCAAATTTAGTGTTGCTGTGGACACATTTAGTTGTTAGTGCTAATTCAGGTTACTTGTGAGTTCATGGGCCAGTAATGCTAATCTGAATGGATGAGCCTAACTAGATAATATAATTATTCTAAAGAAATGTATAGTGAATTCTGGGAATTGGATCGGGAGAAAAAGACCAAGGTGGACAGGTGATGCATGCTTTCAGGGATGATGTGCATAGTGTGATGCTCCTTGGACCAACAAAATTGCTTTGACAGCATGAGGATAAGCTGGCTTTAATTATGATCCAACATAGTCAATGGAGTATACTTTCAGACTAAACTGTAAAACAAATTACTTATGTTTCCACTCTCCAGCTATTATATCATTTGATCTCAGATGTCACTAGCTATCTATGATTTGGCTAAGCTTATGAATCCTCCTAGAATCAGGACTACGGTTCTGGTTGTGATAGGGTTAAAGAAAAAAAAAACTCTTCTAGCTAGCTAAGACACAAAAAGCGTTGCCCTTCGGAAGTTTTTATTTTGAGAATCTCATAGTAATAATTAAAATTGACCACTTGAAATTAATGTGGACGAGAATCATGGTGATTCCACTAACCCTTTGAGGCTCGCACACCATGGTTCCGGAATCAGGAATAATTAAAGATCATGTAATTTATTGATAAGGAGGTTCAAGAGTTAAGATGCAGTATCTGTGTTATTATTAGAAACAACAACTCACCATTACTCTGTACCTAGTGGTCTGAGCATTGAGTACTATTGTAACAGACTTACGCGAGCATATAAACATTGGATAAGTTGCTGAACAAGCTAAATGTGGATAGCAAGATATTTGATTGTTTGATTTGGGAAACAGCGAAATATATATGTGCTTTGGTTGTTTGATTTCTACAAAGTGAATTTTAAGCTACTGTATACATATCTTGTAAAAGAGTAAAAGAAAAAGAACAGAGGAATGCTGCAGTTAGGGTTGACATTTTTTGCTATCTTCTTGAGGTTAAATGGTTAGATTAAGAAATAATATTGTTTAAGGCTATACTTTGCTGCATGATTTGCTTTGGACAGCAGGTAACTTCATATAATTTGTGTTTAAGTCATTTCAGCTAACCGTGTCTAAATACTCACTCGATGGTATAGGAAATGATTAGTGAGGATGATGAGAAGCTGCAAGCTTTGAAGTCTAAACTCGGTGTGAAGGCACATGATTCAGGAAATAGCTTTATTCTGTGTTTGGAGTTACTGAAAATAATTGAAAAATGCTGCTATTAATTTATAGAGGAAACATCATGTATCCTGTTACCTTGTGAGGTAAGGATGAGTGAATTTTAAAATGTTGATTACTAAATGCTTATCTTTTTTTTCAGTAACCGTGATGCCATAAAACTTGTGGATTCAGATTATGGGGATGCTGTGAGGAAACGGAAGGCAAGGTCGGTTCTGTAGTAGGTCCGACAATAGATGGGATGACACGAACAGAGCATGGCTGATGGCCCGCAAGGTGAGAGTTTGAACTCAAGTTTGTGTGGCCTGAGGCCATGTATTAGGGTAGTATAAAAACCTGAAGGTGTGCTGAGGGGAAGGACAATAAATCTGTAACTGAATTATGTTCTGCTCTTTGTCTTAACCCATCTCTCTGAATAAACTATCCTTTGATTGTATACATGCTCAAATACAATTGTGTTAAAGTTAAACTATAAAAAAACTGTCGCTTTTATGAGCATCCCTAAAATGAACCATAGTGTTAGCACGGGCATTATACTAGTGGATAAAAGTGCTATTCTACACATTTGGATTTCTGCAAGGGTGTCCTATGGTACTAGCATCCGACGCAACATGTGGGATAAGTAATAACTTATGATGGGTAGACCTCACCTGCACTCCTTTAGTGGCAAATTAATTATGACTGTCTTGTTCAATCAAATGAAATGCAATCGGATCAAAGAAGTTATCGATACTGTTGTTTGGTTCACGTCGTTGCCGTATCCCGTACCAAGCGTTATTCTTTTTCTTGACATAAAGACTGCAGACAGTACCGCCGCTAGATGCCTCAAGCGATTCTTCTCCATAGATGCAGCAATGGTCGATTAAGATATTCAACATCCATTTTTAGCTACCTCCTCGTGTCACTCCCCTTGATTTATCTTCCCTCATCCCGCTTGGGATGAGCTCGGCCCAGTTCAACACCGCTGCCACCAATGTTCGTGCGCCGTGGTAGAAATGATGAAGAACCACTACACGATGAGGGAAACTTGGAGCTCCAGCCCAAAAGCAAGCTTTTGGAAATACATCCCTTCCCCAAGATGTGCACCGAACAGATGCAGAGGTTGTGGATCACCATGCACGAGGAGGCCCCCTAGAAGGAGGCGCGAGGCGGCAGCAGGGACTGTCAAGGCCACGTGGTGGACATGCCCACACTACTCGGCATTGGGGAAGCGACGTCATCACTGAGTTCGTCATTGGGGATCAGGCTGCATCATCGTGTCCATTCTTCAGTGTTCATGGCCCAGCTTTCTTCAATTGCTATGCACCTGGACTCCAGCCTGTGGACTTAGCTTATACCGGTATGGTACAAATCGAAACCATGACGGAGATCAGATTAACTGTGTATGTTTCCAGCGTCATTCCATACCATTAACATTTACGTTTACACTTCCTAACGAAGCCGTGGCCTTGGCTGGATCATGGCTGTGGTCACCTACGCCATGTAAGCTGTGATTGCAATGCTGACTCCTGTAAAATATGACATAAACTTAGTGCTTCATCCTCTCTTGTTGAACCTATTGCTACCACGAATACATGATTCTGTACCTTTTACAATTATGTAACCCTGGTCTCCTCTGATGAGACAGTGCATCTTGTGATCACCGACCAGCAATCGCTCGGCCCATGCCAGTCACCATCGCCTTCTCCACCTCTCCTAGTTTTTATTTCAGGCAGAGATGTAGTTGGTGTGAAAACAGTGATGCTTACTTATGATGAAAAAACATTGCAGTTTCAGAACATGCTTATTAACGATGCCCTCTGCTTATGAAAAGTCGTAAAGATAAGGATAGATTCCTTCTACCATGCTTATTAACAATATATAGTTTCTCAGTTTTATGGTTTCAATCTGGCTAGCACTTCTTGTTATTATTTTACAATCTGGCTAGCTGTGGTGATTAAGAGGAGGCTAGTTGCATGCTCATTGAGTAGGCGATTTGCATGCTGTGCAACATAGGTCGTCTGAGGAGGACCTTACATGGAACACATGGTCGAATCCCGAGTATTCATGATGTCGCAGATGTGCTAGCTATGGAGCCTCTACATTCACTTCCTTCGCCTCATAAAAACCGTCCCTAGCAAGAATAGCGAATAATCCTGACTCCACCTAATCCTATTTCTGTCCTTGTTCTTATGGAGCCTGGACATTTACCATGCTGTTTTTTCCGGCATGCTGGTGCCCCCAGTTTATAGCTCCGGAATGAGTCCCTTCATCTTCAGTTTTGTAGTTAAGGAGCTAGCTTTCTCTCCTTGTTTACAACATTCGCTCTGCTTCTCCACCATATCGCGCACAATATATAGCAACAGGAAGCCATGGTGAGGTGGCCCATTGTTAGCTCAGAGGGCACCTGCATGGTTTGGGCAGTGTGATCGTGCATTGGCACTGAGCTACATAGTAGCGAGCTAGTGTGCAGAAAAGTCACTGACTCATCAATTGGCTGCACGTGGAAAATTAATAAGAGGTATGCAGGACAGGGATGGATTTCTGTCTGTTTGAGGGTTTCGGTGCCGTCAAACAATGTTGATCTTTGTTAATTAGGGGCCAAAGTGAGAGACATTAATTAGGGGAATTGTGGATAGCACAGCATTGAAGTCTTAAAATATCTGATGTATGAAACGATACACTGTTGGTGCAATAAAAGTGTAATCAAAGGCAATATTTGTATGAAATAATTTTAAAATTCGTTAGTAACTGAAACCAGCCAGAAAAAATCTAGAAGTTATGAAAAATTCGTCCCCAGGAACCACCATGGCACCGCAAAATCAGCACGTGGTATCTTCCCATGCTGCCTTCTCTTCATCCCCTGCAGTCATCTTCCGTTGGCAGACCCTGCTTTGCAGTCATCTTCCCATGAGGTCCTATAGCACTTCGAGCATATCGAGTCCTACCAGGTTGGCTGTGCGCACTAGATCTGTTGAATGACACATTTAGTACTACGCACGGATATAACAAATGCAGTGTGTGGTTCCAAGTGTTAAAGCCAGGACTCTGGCTAGTTGTGCATGGCTAGGTGTGCTAGGCAGGGACTTTACCCAGATGCACGATTAGCAGTGGCTCGAGGACGGCAGCACAATGGCGGCGGCAGGGTACTAAATTTTGTTTCCTGGGTTTACAAAGCCCAGCGTTGTATGCATACAGTTTTTAGTGGGTCTACCTGACACATATTCTTTCTACTATTCTAGTGCTACCGCACAACACGTGTTCTTTCTATTTGCCTCGTAAATGCAGAAATTAGGAGTGAAGGGCTCATGTTGGAGTTTCCGGCAAAATTAAAAAACTGGTGTCGGGGCTATAAACTGGGAGAACCAGCATCCCAGGATAAGGGCTTAGGAAATCTTGGGGATTGAATGTGGGAAACTATGAAATGGGATTTGGAGGAGTCAGGATGTTTTGTTCTTGTGGCTGCGAGAGCTTTGATTAGAGAAAACATCACAAACGTAGACGCCCAGCTACCACACCTTGCACTGTGAATACTTCTTCTGCAGTTGCAGATACTGTAATCTGTAGCTGAGTCTTTTTCTTTGTTTTTGGCTTGTGTACTCGTTTGTTTCTTTTTTCATCAATAAAATCTCAGTAGGAGCCCCTGGCTCCTCCTGTTCCCTCAAAAAAAAAAACCCTATAGAACTGGTGCCGTACTCCACGATTGATCTAATAAGAAGTTTAGGCTGCCAGTCTGTGGCTTCTTTCTAGTTGGTAGTTATATAGACAACATTAAAGTGGTGATAGTCATGCCGGATCTATAAAATGGAAGTACTACCATCTGTGGAGAGGTAGCGTAAAACTGAAAAAAAGAAATAGGCTCGAGAGGCATCAGGATTTCATATTCTACCAGAAGACCCATACGGAGAGCTCTACATTAGAGGCGTGTCGCCACTGGTTATCACCTTCCCCTATCATCTGGCATGCTATTGACTAGTCCTGAGTAGCACACGCACTGAGCAGAGGGTTGTCGCGCTGTCAGAGGATGCACATTCACAGGCACTGAGTACCGGCCACACGCAATGAGTAGGGTTGTCATGCTGTCAGAGGGTTGTCGTCCTGAGTAGCACACGCACTTAGCTTCCATCTGGTCGGTGACTGAGTGGAGACTATCCATGAAATTAGACCACGTCGATCTTAAGTGAGCTACCAAACGTCGTCACTGATGATTTTGTCCTGGACCACAGTGCAGCAAATGTGGACACTTGTTTGTGGCGGGGGTCTGCTGGATCTTCATGTCCCTTGTGTATGCCTGCAGGCTCAGTTGCATCCATTGTGCTAGCGGCAAAATGTTTGGGTCCTTCAAAGGTTCCATGGGAATTTCAAGCAGAGAGAAATCTGTACAAATACCTCCATTACATTATCAATCATATTAATTCATTATTTATAGTAATTACTATAATAAGCAAGTCCTGTTTGGTATGAATTTTAGATATGACAACAATGTCCACCTCCAAATAAGCTTCTCTGTTAATCACAAACTGCATAAGCTGACTACATATATACAGAAGAAACAAAGAACCATAATACAATATCCAGTTCGAATTTATAGCAATCTTATCAGTATCAATGCCCTATTGAATTGTACATCTGGTTCAATTATTCAATTATTTATACATCAGGCAACTAACTCCTCTCCCGGCCATATTCCACCTTGGTGAGCTAGGACGACAAATTCCCATGTTTTTGACTTGCAACACCAGCGAGCATATATTCAAATATTTGTGTGGTTTACATATATACTTCCATCTAAGGAGGAGAATGGTGCTGATATGGAAAGAGGGTTGGCAGCTAGCTGCTCTAACTCTGGCGTAGCCAACTCAGGTTTGAACACTTGCAGGTGGTGTGTCGCTAGAATAGACCAAGGGGAAGCTTAGAGTCCCCACAGGTGCAAATCAATCCTTTGGCCCCTAACTTAAAACACGGACTATGGTATCTCAAGATGTATTCTTCCTCACTCCCATGTTTCTTCAGTTCTTATTTCTCTGTTGCTTGGCTCATCAAAGTGGTGAATAATAGTCTCATGATAGTGCGATACATTCTTGTTTCTGTGGGTGGCCTAGTGTACGGGCGTCTGATGCAACATGTGGGATAAGTAGTATGTTCTGATGGTTAGGATGACACCTGTGCTACTTCAGTGGGGCATTAATGTCACAGTCGTGGGGCGCGATCTAGTCGTGGTTCCTTCAAGGAGCTAGTGACAATTGCAGTTTAGATCATTCTCTCCATGAGAAGATGGATGTAGATGTTTTGCACCAGGTCCTCCCCCAAGCTAGTTGATGTCCCAAGAACGCACTTGAAAGGGTACGTTGCGATCAGCGACCAGCAATTGCTCTCGCCATGCAAGTGACCATCGCCTTTCCTTCTTTGTGCTTTATAAGACTCCACCTCCCTTGGTGTTCTGGTCAGGGGGATATGAGGGTGGTGTGAAAGGATACCAGCTTGCGGTTTTGGAACATACTTATTAATCGTGCTCTCTGATGATGTACTCTAGATTCCTTCTACCATTCATGCATGCAGTCTTGGTAAAACCACAAAATATAGTTTCTCAGTTTTATGGTCCTAATCTGGCTAGAACTGCTGTTATGTTACAACTAACTACCACGGTATAACAAGTATAACGCAGGGAGCACGTGGCAGGCGAGGATAGGGCAGAGGAGCGGCGGCGGCGGCCGGCCGGCGGCGTGTGGCCACGGTGGCGCTGCTGTGCGCGCGTGCACAGGTGGACGCGGTGGCTAGGGTAGGGGAGGAGAGAGCCAAGAGCCAAGAGCTATGGGTAGGGTTTTTCCTATTTCTTTCTTGATTGAATTAATTATAGTCCTGACAAGACTTAACCCCTAAGCAACTGGTGACCCTGCGGATGTGTGCTTTCTATTTTATTCTCCTCTATTTTCCTATTTTATCTAGGTGACGTGGCACCTCCCGTAGACAGCTGCGGCGGCGCGCACGCACCCTCCTCTCCCACGTGCATGGCACCTTGGGCCTGCGAGACGCGGCTTGTTACGACGACTCCTTCTCTTCTGGACCCGAGTTGGCCCAATTTTCTTCCAATTCTCCTGGGCCGCCGTTAGACTTGTTACACACAGCCATCTAGTAGCTTCAGATATACTTGGTTCGACCAGAACATGACATCTTGTTGGTACATGTTTTGACACTCAGATTTGAAGACTTTCCCAATGCCTCACAAACCTAGCTGCAACCATGAATATTGCCATATGATTCATGCGCCCCAATGTTGGTCCTCACTAGTTTGTAATGCTGCAATATAATTGACTGCTACCGTCCAGCTGTTGCTGACAGTGACGCAAACTAGTAACTTCAGTATTACTTCGGCGCAGCAGCTGCTGCTGCAGCTGAGAGTGATCCAAACTAGTTGCTGCTCTAATATTATACTTAAGGTGACCAGTTTCCAGTATTGCAAACTAGTTGTTTCAATATTGTACAGCTCTAGTGACTGAGTGATCTTAAATAACAGTATTAAATATAAGCAAGTGACTGACTGCAATGCTCATAATAACTCCAAATGCTACTTTGACAGCTCTAGTAACTCAGAGGAAGCTAGTTGCACGCTCATGGCGTAGGCTACCTGGAAGCTCTGCATCATAGAACATCTGAGGTGCTAACTGGGCCGTCTACATTCACCACCTTCCCTTGAATTCCTGGTTTTCATATTGTGGCTGATGTGCTCACATGCAGCACATTGAGGAATCCCAGTTTTTCATGTTGTGGCTGATGTGCTAGCTGGGGCGTCTACATTCACCACCTTCCCTTGAATCAAAGCCTTCCTCGCGAGAAGGGTGAACAATCCTGAATCCTCCTAATCCTATTTCTATACTTGTTCCTGTCGAGCCTGGACATTTAACAATCTCTTTTTAGGCATGCTTGTGCTCCCATTTTATATCTCTAGCATGAGGCCCTTCATCTTCAGTTTTGTGGTTAAGAGCCAACTAGAAAGTCGACAGAACGCATAGCATACCCTCAACAATCTTTATCTCTACCACTAAAGAGCGGTAAATGTCTAGGTCTACCGGTACGCATATATTGTGCACCCTTCGAAGAGTTTTTTACCGCGTTGACAGGTGGGCCCACACCTGCACCATCGCTCTTGGAGTCTCGGCTGCCACCGTGCCCTCCTCCCTCCCCTGTCGCAGGCACCATGACCGACACAGGACTCCATGCTATGGGTCTCTTGGCGGCACTGCCTCGGGTCCTCAACCCGCCCCACGCCGCAGGAGCCACTTCCGGCCCTCCGCGTCCTGGCCCATGACGCAGGAGACACGTGGGCTTGTGGGATCAGAGTAGGACTGCGTGGTATGGGATGGTGCGAAAGGTGTGGCCGGTGACCAAGGCCGGTGTGATACTCGCGCTCCACTAGACGGAGGCCGAGCAGTAAAGGCGGATCTGGCTGCACAACATGGTGGCCCATGGGGGTTCCTGTGGCGGCAGCGATAACCACATGCCAGCCCCATGCCATAGCAGCCATGGCCGTCGGGACCGGAGCGTGATGCAGGCCGGCATGGAAGTCATGGCCAAAGTGAGAGGTATATTAATTAGGGGTATTGTGGATAATACAGCATTGAAGGCATAAAATATCCGACACTCTTGATCTTCTAACTGCAAAAGTCAATTCACAGATACTCCCTCCGTTCCAAATTGTAGTTCATTTTGACTTTTTTGATATATGCATTTTGTTATGTATCTAGATAAATAATATGTCTAGATCATAACAAAATGCATGCATCAAAAAAGTTAAAGTGAACTACAATTTAGAACGGAGGGAGTACATGTTTACTTATACCAAGAACTACTATCATCCAAGAGCTATTCCGGGCAGAATCATTATTTTACTAATAGTAGTATGACCATAATAGCAACCTATTTCACAACCGTTGGGTTCCTAAGAAAATGCATTTGGCATGCATATTGGCAGCATTAACAAACATTGGGATACATGCATTGATTGGATGATGGGTGTGCAATGCTCAATAGACGGGTTGGTCAATTCCACCAATGGCAATCAGATTCAGGACTCCAGTCTCTCAGACTAGGCCCCTATATTTCACTCATGTCACACCTGATTCTAAGGACAAAACCAGATATACACTATATGTGAGTCTTAAAGGACAAATCTCACATATAGCTGTAAATAGTATCAATTATAATTCTTTAAACATAACTTACACAATATATAAAAGATCACCTAATGAACAAACAGCGAAAGACGACTCCAAACTCGGGGTGTAAACTTCACTCCACTGGATCCAACTAACTGGTTGATCACAAGCCTAAAACTTCTCCTGAGGTGTGGGGGAATAGCAAGAGTGAATCCATGTCGAATTCAACAAGTATAGCAATAAGGTAGTATAGCCCATAAACCCATGATCATTGTAACATAAATAATGCAAAACATAACGATAAATAATGAGCGTCTTAACATAACCAGAATCATCATCTAATGTAAATGTCTCCAAGGCCGCTCGTGTCCTTGAGCAAGGCTAGTATACCAGTTTATTAAACTCTGCGCAGAGGTGTACACTTTCACTGTGAGCCGTGATTTACCCATTCGCCCGAGGTCCGTCGACCTCTTAGCTCACTACCAAGGAAAGCCGGTAGGGTTCACTATGAAGCCTTTCAAAGGTTTGTCTAACTAATTAGGGCTGCCAGATCATCAGATGTAGGAACCCCTTTCTAATATGGCACAATCCTTCCCGGCTATACTAATAAGGACAAAGGATGT
>CM041633.1:48948424-48961018 GCA_023333625.1 Bothriochloa decipiens | reverse complement strand
AATATGGCACAATCCTTCCCGGCTATACTAATAAGGACAAAGGATGTCCTATACCCAACTTGGCACCCCTAACTAACCAGAAAAGGTCCTCATACTGAGCTAAAACCAGAGCCATATAGCCCTCACAGCTGTACTATAAATCCTAGATGATCACATACAGATAAGATCTTAATTTGTTAAAAAGACATCTTTTAACGTTTATTGCTTAAACATTAATTAAATCAAAAGATCATGGTCACAGAAGAAACACCCAAACTATACTTGTCTTAAGACTTGCTTTACACCCAAAGCAATGTGCTTAGAGAAACATCATCTTTATCTTTCATTCGGTTGCTTGTGATTTCCAACGCTCACAATGGTTCTTGTTCTACTCGTAGCAAGCACCATACATAGGGAACATACAAGCAACAAGGAAAAGCAACTAAGAACCACACACCACACAAGGTAAACAGCGTACTAAGAGAGAGCTATAACTACGATCACAAGAAACGCCTACCGAAAGGCTTTACATTATAAAAGAAACAACTTTAAGCTTTATTTACTTTATTTAAATAAAAACATGAACAAGTTATTAACTCATAGAACATAAAACCATAATTTATTTTAAAAAACAACAAGTTAAACTAACTATGTTTTATTTATAAACATATCTCACATTATTAAGACATTTAAACTTTGCTTTGCAAACGACATAAACATACAAGAACATCTATGGTCTATTACATGTAGCATGTTTAATCTAACCAAATCATAATTAGAAACACATAGGTTAAGATTAATCAAATTAACATGTCATGTATAATTATGAAGATATGAAATGGATATTGTTTTTAACTATAAAACTAACTAATTACAAGCATATTAAATAATTTAATATTTAGCTAAATATATAAAAGCATGAGACATGATAAAAATTAACTCTACTGCATAGAACACGACGATATAAAACTAACGCAACTTGAATTGCCCGAATCAGAGTTAAAACGGTGAAACGGCAGAGATAATACGATCAATGACAAATCTGTAAATAACTGCTGGGTGGCAGACTCGTAATTACCATCATCTTCCACCTCTGGCTGTTGGAGATCATGTACATGGCAGCCATGGTGCTGCCCTCGCGCGCAGGGCGAAAGGGGCCTTGCCTTGGCCTGCTGGATGGCCGGTGGCGCCCGGCTACGGCCTGCTACGGCCGGCGGCAGCCAGCTATGGCCTGCTACGGCCGGCTGCGGCTGGCGGTGGCCGGCGACGCGCGGCTAGGGTTTGCGGGTGGCGGCGCAGCTCCTTCTAGGGTTGCCAAGGGGCTGTGGTGCACGGGGCTCGCCCTCTTTATAGCCGACAGGGAACCGGTGGGGCTGAAGCCGCTGGGCTTGGCCCGTTGGGTCGGCTGCGGTTACCTATGGCCGTTGGTGGCCGGCGGGTGCTCGCTGTGGCCGGCTAGAGTTGTCATGGCCAGCTGGAGCTGACCAATGCTGGCCATAGTTGGCCAGTTGAGGCCAGGAAAGGCTCAAAGTGGCTAGGGAAGGCTATGGCTGGATTGTGGCCGACCAAAGTTGGCCATGGCCGAATGTGAGTGGCCACAAGTGGCTATGGCTAGCCGTGGTTGGCCAAAGCTGGCCAGATGAGGCTAGGAGAGGCCAGAGCAAGCTAGGTCGGGCCAAGATAGATTAGGGCAAGCCAGGGATGTCTAGAGACTGAACTAGGTCTAGTAGGGCTTGGTAGAGGATGGTGCCTAGTTAAAGCGATGGTCCCAGCCTAAAGAAGGAAAGGAAAGACACTCTCTCTGTCTCTATATATGCAAGGGAGGGAAAGGAAAGGCTCTCTCTCTGTCTCTATCTATGCAAGGGAAAGGGTTTTTTTCTAAAAATATTTTTCAAAACCTTCTTGAGGCAAACTTGGGTTTTTGAAGCTTTATTTCCAAATACGAAAAGAACTTAGCCGTGTCTTGCTCGAGTTTTAGAAATTCTTTTTCAAACACTAGCAAAAGAAAATAAGGCACCAAGCACAAACCAATCTTTATTATCTTCATAAAAGTTTTATAAAGCCACACTTTTCACTATTTTATAATGATAACGAAAGAATAAAATCTTAGCTAACTTTAAAGAAATTTATAAATCATTTAGTTTATTTAATGTTTTCGGTTCACATCCCAAAATAAAAATTTTAGGGTGTGACAACTCAGGCTTGCGGCTCATATTTCCTGATGTCACCTAGTCCCGAACAATAATTCAGTTGTTGTCCGAACAACAATATGTACAGCCAGAGTGAGACTGAGTCAAATTATACTATGTGGCAAGTAACATAAACAATAATACTGTTACTGAGGTGAGGGGTAATGGAGGAAACTGCAGTATGTTGGCGGAGTACATATAGTTAGAGGACTTGAGCATGCTGCTACTAGAACCTGCAATTAATAGTGCAGTGTCATAAGTTACTGAAAATTTCATGGTGTGGCAAACAAAAAATTTTAGCCTTAATTTGCAAAGAGCTGACAATGTCATGTGGGCACCGGAAGTAGCACGAGTACTGTCCAAAAATAGACATAATGGCCATGTCGGGAAAGATGTTTAGGCCCACAAACCTAGGTCCCTTCATAACAATATAGAGGAATAATCTCTTAATATATTAAATAATAATATACTACTAGTCTACTAAAACTATATCAAAGGCAATATTTGTATACAATAATTTTAAAATCCCTTAGTATTTGAAACTAGCTAGCGAAACTCAAGCAAGCATCCTCGTCTTTCCCTGCTGCCATCTGCACTTGGCAGAATAGCATAAGCTCAGCAAGAGGATCTAGTGTGCCCTTGTTGTTGCACCAAGCCTGCCTGAGCAGATCCATGTCTACTAGTGATTTGCACGCGTCCATGCACGCGTGATAACACGTTAGTGATTTTGTTTGACACAAACGGAATAGTATTGAGATAGATATGATAGAATGAATATGATCAATAGAGAGACTCAAAATCTAATTTTGGGTGATGGCATACTACTTTGATTTAATAGGTCAATACAAACATACTACAGGATACATTGTTCTCAATACACCATATATTGATCATGAAGTACACAGCAGCACCCTAAACTCTCGATTTCAGCATCTTAGGTCGATACCTAGATGGTGAAAACAGCTGGATAGATCTCAATTCTCAAGCAAGTTGCAGGCTGCAAAAGTTTGCTGAAATACACCGCTGCATAGTTCAGAAAGAGCCCAATACTTGCTATGAAGCATCTACTTGCTGAAAAGCAACAACTCCATGTGCGCTAATCTCTCTAGGAGCATTTAAAAAAAGATATAGAGGGGCAACTAAAGGACATCGTATAGCAGCAGCACTATTTAACAGGCACAGGGGCATCCTGTTCGTTCAGAGCTCACGGCCTGTTTGGGAAGCAGAGCGTTGTATTGGACTGAAGCTCCCAGAAGAGACAGCAATTCAGCACACAAGTTCAGCAAGGATTTTGATAGGTTGTAGAGAACTGATGTGGGATTAGCAATCTTCTCTTTGTGACCTACAGGCATAATCATGAGCATTCAATTAGAGTACCTAAAGCTGATGTCATCAAACTAAAAAACACCTGAGAGCCACATATAGGAGTGCGGTGAGAACAGAATCCAATTGAGATAATCAAAGATAAAAGTACACAAAGAAATGTCTTGTGGTTGAATTGTTTCTATATTCTCCATCCATCTAAAGATGACAAGCATAGGTACTGCTGGACACAGAGGGCATAAACTAGACACTGAGATCATAAGTTGCATCAAAGGTTTCTTTTCTACTGGAACATTTGCACCAAGATTTGCATGTCTATGCGTGGGTAGAGAATCATGACCTAACCAAAAATCACAAGAAAAAAAAGCAGCAAGCTAAGGATCTACATAAAAAGTTATAAGTTAATACTGGTTAGCTAAATCCACTAAATAAATCACATGATAGATGAAAACATGCATGTACGTCATACATTTTTTTATCCTCTTCGGCTAAGCAATAATAAGTTGCAGAAGTGCACAATACTATTATATTGTAAAGAAACAATTCTTTTCATCATTTGAGCAAGAGGCAAATTACCATGGCAAAAGCAGCATAACCTTCTTTCACACAATCTGCATCATTCAAGAAAGCATGCAGCCTGAGTATATGCTTCGACATCAGAGACAGACTTCTTCTTCAGCTTCTCCTATTCCAAAGGAAACTATATTGTAACTTCAGTTTGCAGCCAAACACAAGGAATTGTTGATAGTAGGTAGCAACATTAGAAAATTACGATGCAGGGGCTCCTTCCATCGAAAGAGAGACTTTGAGGAAGTATCTCAGAACTATAATAAAAACAAATCAGATTCGTACAAAGCAGGTATACTGTAATTGAAATTGACCCTGTATCTAAAAATGATCATACCTAACTCCTGACATGCTATAGGGTAGCTGGTACAAAGAAAAGAGCAGAGATATTGCATAAAATTTTTATTTGGATGAGATATTGCAGGTAAGCACAGTTTGCCTCAGGTCTAAATGTTTCGATAACAATTTTTGTTGAGGCAACTCAATATGTACAATTAGTCATCTGAATATCGATATTACATTGTTGCCTCTACTGCGTACTACAGACTTGCTGCTCAAAAAATTAATTTGAAAGCTATACGACAAATCCTATATCATAATTCAAATCAAAGAACATAGAGATCAATTCATAGCGTCCAACCAGATACACAAGACGTTAACATACTGCATAGGACAATTAATTTCTATCTGGAATGGGAATGGCTCCACAAAACGAAATTCGTAAATAATATGTAAGGCAGTGACAAGCAGTGAATGAGATACTTTTTTTATTATAGGATACCATCACAAAATATATTAACATTAAGCTAGTCCTCAGGTGATATTGTCTGTACTCAAAGAATTCAGAATGCATAAATCTATTAGGTTGCGACAACAGTAGGTTTAAACATTGGCTCTATGAAAATCAAATCTCACCTCCATCCTCAGCAATGAGAACTGGCTTCTCCACTCTGATCGTATGACTGCTGATGTTGGTGATCCCTTTTAAACTAATAGAGCCTGCGATAATAGATGGAGGAAAATGAGAAACAAGACCTATTGCCTGATGAACTGGATATACAGTAGCCATACAATTATCTTCATATGCAAAAGTAATTGTAGAGGTGAAAGCAGCACACCACTGAGGAACCATGGATAGTTGACCATTTTGCTGCATCTCCACAAGAATCCTGGACCACCAAACATGATCAAATTATTCTGTTACCTTATCCAAGAAAACCATACCACAACAAGCTCAGCAGCAGCACAAGGAAGCCTTCCCCGACTGCAGCCCACCTAAAAAATGCAACCTGAAATTAAGCAAACCATTAGCCGCAATCATGTCCATCATCTTGCGGCCATTCCATCGAACACCTACACAGCGTGCATCCACTCAAACACCTCCCTGGTACCCAGCAACAGCACCGGCACACAGCCATTCCATCAAACACCCAGACCGAGCTGCATTCAGTATGTCGGCACACAGTCTGTCGGTTGCATCCAGGTGTAAAAATCTGCATTCAGCATTCCAACATAAATAATCTTATATGCTTTGTAAAGACAAAGCAAAGATCTGCAACTGCAGAAAAGTTGATGTTTATAGGTAGGACGGGGAAGGCGCAGTGGCAACGATAGCTTTGTAGGTCGACGTACCTGAACTCATGTACCGTGGAGGATGCCCGAGGAGGAGGGGATGACCAAGCTCCAGCGTGTGGCCGCCACCAAACCCTAGCGACACCACCATGGCAGATCCGATGGGGGAACAAACGGTTCCAACCATGGAGGACCTGGATCCAGTCGTGGAGACCCCAGATCGACCCCAACAAAGAAGGTCGGCAAGCACAGACTGTCGCTCCACCCCAGCATCGGCCAGTGAAAGAGAGGAGGAATGGAGAGAGGTGCTTCACATGCTGGAGCCGGATTCTTTGTGTGTTGGGCACTGCTCGTGAGCCACCACGCAGGGCTTCCTCGTTCGGCACGGCGTTAGCCAGTGCGGCGCTCGGCAGGGGTGCTCGCCCGCCGCCGTCGCTATGCCAGGTGCACCGCTTGCTTGCGCTGCAGCCGCGCCCACCGCCGCGGCTAGGTGCGCGCTCGCCCACCTAGGTGCGCGCTCGCCCACCCCGCCGGTCAGGGGCGCATCGGCCCCGCAAAATCGGGGTGGGGAGCTCGCCCGTGCCCAACGCGGCGCCTATGTGCGCTCGCCCACACCGCCAGCCAAGGGCGTGTCGGCCCCGCAAACTCGGGATGGGGAGCTCGCCCACGCCGCCGCTGCGCTAGGTGGGTCGCTCGCCCGCGCCGCCGCTGCGTCGGGGTGGGGCACGCCGGCCCTGCAACACCGGGGTGGGGCACTCGCCCGCGCAGCTCCACGCCGGGAGTTCGCCAGCCCAGCCGTCGCTCCACGCCTAGGAGGAGAGGTGGCTGCGTATGGGAGAGGGAGGAGTAGGGTTAGGGTTGAAGCTGATATATATATATATATATATATATATATATATATATATATATATATATGATGCAGAGGAGGTAAGAGAACCGTTGGATTGAAGATCTGAGGGCCAGAGAAATTTGGAATGACGTGGACGTCCTCAAAGCGTATTTTCTCCACAGCAATTGTACTCTTTAAATGATCACTGTCTCGGCCATGAATGCTCCCGCCAACTAATCATCATCCGATGAGGACCTCATGCACTTCAAGCATATAGAGTTCTACCCATTGGGCAGCATTAGATCTGTATATGCAGATCTAACAAATGCAGTGTGTGGTTCCATGTAGTCACGGGAGCATTCTGGCCGATTGCGCTGAAGGTGCATTGTGTGCTTGGCTGCAGAATAGCCAGACCCACAACGATCAGGACTGGGTCAACGGTGCCAGCACAACGGGGCTCATTGGTAGGCTAGGCAGCATGTCGGCAGCAGGATCTTAGTGTGAATGGATCCTACAACAATATTGTTTGTAAGTGCTCCCTTTCTGTCTTGAAAATGGCTTGTAGAGGAAATTCCAAATTACATGAATGTAGTGGTAGTTCGTCATCATTGTCATAGCACTGTGCTCAACAGAACGCAGAGGGATGGTTGACACAAACCAAGTTTCATTTCTTGGTATTGCTACTCTAGAAGTGCAATCCAGACACAACTGAATTGGGTCGGCTTTTCTAGATCGGAGACAGAGCCACAACTTGCGCAGTCCGCTTTGCATAGCATTCAGATGAAAACTCACATACCATGTTGCACCCTCAGCCCATGTACAGAGCTTTCGTAACCTCATGATGAATGGCTATGATGTGGTGGCTCTCAAATCTACAGGTAGCCTTCTCACACTAAAACTGATCTAGCACAATGGATAATCCCGATATCTTCTAAGCCCATTAATTTTTTCTCTTGTTGAGTCGTGGGTGATCCGACCCCCTTCATTCACCTTTCGCCTGTTTCAGGCACAATACCACTTCCGTTTTGTAGCACTTCAGTTCTGTATTGATATGCAGCTACTTGCAGCATATCATGCAGCCCATACAGTCAATTTAATAGAGCATACAGAACCATATTCTCTTGAACCATACTTTCAATTACGGTTGGTGTTCACGTAAGGGCATTGAAACAATTGTATATGCACATGGAAAGAGTAAACCACAGAGGATTTGTGTACATATGATGTCCTAGTCCTGAATTAAATGGTGAACATGTCTAGGTCGTCGTCATGTACTATCATAAACTTGTTTACATTAACAGTGCAATTGATCAGTAGGTAAACAAGTTTTGTGAAACTGTTAAGGGACGTGTTTTCTCAATATGTGAACTAGGTTTCTCATAAGAAAAATATAATGTGTAATGACATGTAGTCATATATATGAGAACTACGTATCTGCAGTCTAATTGCGTATGCCAGGATATGACCAAGAATATATGTATGTGTCATTTTGTCTATGTATCAAATTGCATATTAATAAAATATTTGAAGCCATGATATTTGTTATTTCGTACGTGCTTATTTACTGGTAGGGTAGAGTCATTAATTTAAGATATTGAATCGATCATCTAAATTGTAAACAAATGTTCACCGGGCATCTTGTGTAGTGCAATGGTGAGGAATGTAGCTCTGCATCCAGTGGACTGTGTACGTACCTACAGTCTGGCTCCCTTCTTCCATAGTTCAATTAACTAAATTCGAATATGCACCACCTAGCATGATATTGTCGCAGAGCCATGTCTAGACAAGTATGTTCGCCACCAACAGCCATGTCCATGTCCGGTGACACATTAAGTGCAGGACTGAATATCCGTGTTATATGCACCCTGGTTCTGATGGATACTGCCTCGTTGTCACAGAGTGCTGTCGATGTCTGCCAATCCTAATGGGCATTGCTGATCTCTACAGCATCAGTTGATCCTTAGCCCCAACCCCAGCCACACTAGAATCGAAATCCTAAGAACATTGCTGGTCCAGCATACTGGACCATTGTGACCAGAGTTCTCCTTTGTGTATTTTGATGCCTCGCGAGCCGAGCCTGAAGAATTGGCCTATTATTATTTGCCACTAATGTGGGTGTTTCTACAGGTCACGATGTGTCTACTACTAGCTGTTGGATCAGCTTATACTTGTAGGGGCCGAGCAATTGAGAATGAAGACGTATGGCTTAAAGTTTATAAATTTATTATAATCACTGGATTCCTACTATAGTGCTTTTTGTCACCACTCCAAATGGCCCATTAAGCAAGCCGATCATCTTATGTCTTTGTTTTGTGTTGAAGTGGAAAAAATTAAATTTATGCTGACATGCATTATATCAAGCATGCAGTCTTTACGTATCTAACATTAACTATGTAGATTCTCGTACAACTAGTATAGCTGCAATATTTTTTGGCTTTGAAATTATCTCAATAATCCCACCTATGTATGGTTGCTTCCCCATCTTGTCAATGATTTCTCTTCTCCCAAAAGATTATACGCTTGGCAGTTTAATTTAGTGGCAATACGTCATCTGTTTATATGATCACATTTTTGCATTAACAAAATTTGAGTCCCATACTCTGTCTATATAAAAGCATTGCTGCACTATATTGCCGTTTATAGTTTGTAATCATTGAATCATACACACTATGGCACTTCTTTTGTCAGAACTCTAAATCACACATTAACCAGCTCAACTTATATCTTGTTTTCGGTGTTATTTCAAGCATGCTCGTTGTATGTATTATAAATTATGTACCTAATTAATTGCCGTAAATCTGGCATAGCTGAAATAATTTTTACAAAGATTAAAATCAAATACTTCAACACATAGTTTCTTCTCCCAAAACATCATATGCTTCAAATAGTACTTTATTGTCAGTGCAACATTTGTGAATCCGTTCTTTTTGGTTCATTGACAAAAACTGAATTCTGATCACATTAATCCACTGTTACAATCTCTTCAGTTTCATTCTGCCTCGTCCTATCGATCAATGAGTTCTTTCCCCAAAATTCATGTGGCCTAAGTTTTAATTAACACACCATCATAAGAAAGTATCTGATACAAATCTAACAAACAAATACCGGCTCCAATTCTGTCATCAGAAATTTAAACGATCCTGTAAAACGATCCTATTAGTCCTTTGGAGTTTTTCGTCGTTGCTCCTGTTTCCATCATGTGCTGTAGAAGTTTCCAAGCTAAAACTAGTTTACCATCTGGGAAACAAATACACTGTTAAAATACGTTCTGTTCTCATTTGAATATAAAAACAAATCGGATAAATCTGTTTCAGCGCAAGCTATTACCTTTACATCGTCAGTAACTAAACTATATATTGCACAATCTTTGAATTCTCGGCTAGCTTAGCTCATGGGAATCTAATTTACTTATCTTGCATTGGAGCACCTTGGGACTGTACTCCTTGAACACTACAGTGAAGCTATCATCCATGAGAATGCTGCATCAACTTGGGGTTGTCCACCGTGGTTGCAGGACACTGACTCTGATGCCCAAGGCTCAGCAAGCAGACACTGTAATATACTGATTCGGTGTAATATACTCTGATAGCGTGGTGGTCGTGGATGCTCGAATTCCGTGCCGCCCTACCATTTCATCGGTCTTCTAAGCATGTAGTTCCTCATTGTCGTGTTCACGATGCTAGTTCAACCGGTGGTCGTAGCAGAGCTTGCGCAGGGAGTATATGTAAAATTGTGAACTAAAGCATCGAGATTCATGGAACATCCCCACTTGTCCAGAATGGACCATAGTGGCTACGATTCTCCAAGGTGTATCCCGATGTCTCACAACAAAAACCTGTAATTGGCCTACTAGTTGCCACTGCAGTGGGAGTAGCTACAGGGTGGCCGATGTTCCTACCTGCTGTATCATCAGCTTGCTTATACTTATAGGGGCACCCGCCGCTTGGGCAGGGGGGTGGATAAGTTGTTTAATGTTTATTGATTTTGTTCGAACTCTGAATCACACATTAAGCAAGCAGATTGCATCATCTGATTTTCTGTGGGTAGTAGAATATAAGGAATTTACTGTCCGGGTATTAATTTAAGCATGCTAACTTTATGCATATGAACATTTCCTACCTACCTTATACAACTGGTATATTTTTCTGTTCTTTTTTTCACCTATCGCTGCCTGGGCGAATCAGAGTGATAGGCTATTCCCATCACCTTCGATTCTCCTCTGCTTTGGGGTAGTGCAGAGTTGGGCTGGAAACTGAGGCAAAGGAAGATTCGCCGAAGGCCTCATCTACGCTGTGTGTGCACAGGCTTGCAGGCACAACTTGGCAGCTGCTTCCACTGCTACCCGGCAAAAGGGAGCTGCTGTCGTCGTTAAGTTGAATAGAAGCTCCACGGCCGCGCGGTCACACAGCAAGCAAACATATAGCGGGGGATGAGCATACACGGTCACGAGGGCTCGCATCCATGGTGACTGACATGGGACACTAAAGTGTGAATAAACGCTGTTGCCATCATTGTCATTCACCTATCGTGTCAGTGGAGCTAGCTTCAACAAATAAAATTAAGTCTGAAAATACTATAAGAAGCGGAGCTCCCTGAGATTGTGTAGCCATGTTCAGGATGAACGTTCCATCTGTTGTGTAGCCACATTCGGGATGAGGAGGTGAATCAAAATATATTTCTGGCCTCCGCACAGCTATCCACCTCTAAGCAACTACTCTATACCTCGACTAGACAAGACTACATGTTCCTGGAGCCTCCTAGACCCAACCATCCGGACAATTACACATGACAAGTAGCAAGACTCTACATACTCCTATATAAGAAGCGAGCTCTGAGATTGAGTTCTGCTCAAACCATGAGTTCTGTATCAAACACGACAAGAGGCCAGGGACTATACGTACTCCTATGGAAGATATTGCATATATAGTGGTTGATGTTCATAAAAACATGTACACACAATATAGTGACTGCACAATTATAAACACTCACAGCCACTCACCTACTTAATAATATAAACACATGAATGCACAAACTACCCATATGAAATACCTATGACAGAGTGAGTAGAAAATTATATTCTCCACTGGTTGGAGTTGTTTGCCTGTTATATGGATGCAAGTTTAAGATTAGACTCTGTCAGGGGCAATTGCAGCACTAGTACTTCTTGTTTCTCTAACTGATCAGCAATGTTCCTGAAACTAAACTGTATAATAATGTAAATGCAAGGCGCTGAAACTATATAATAATACAACCGACGCGTCAAACCTCCTATACGCCTAGTGTTTACCAGGCATAGTAGTCGAATTGCCTTTCAGAACAATGAAGCAATACAATAAGTTTTTCTGGTAGACATTGGGGCAATTATTTAACCCGAGCTCGTGAAGATCGCACTACTAGCTATTTTTATTTTTGTGATTATGAATAAGGCGTGGGATAAACAGGTTCTGCGTTTGTGACCAAACACTGAATGTACGGAAGTTTAGAAGCAGTAAATCTCTTTTCTATTCTGTAAAGGTTAAACAGAAAAGCTGCCAGTCCTGCATCTTACTGAAGGTGTTCTATTCTGAGTGTTCGCTTCAGTTTTATAAGATAAACCGACGCGTACTGTCTGTCTTCAGCATGGAGATGTCGCACTGGACATTGTGGCGACTATTAGCTATCACTATCTGTTGTAACCGTGAATTACCCACACTACCGTCAGTGTTGTTTTTGCACCTAAAAAAAATCTTATAAAGTCAAATCAAGGTAAAATTTATGTCGAATTTACATAATTTAAAGAGATTTAATAGTTTGACATGGTGAACATGTCGATATTTCAATATGATATGTTTAGATTGAATTTGAGAGGAAAAAAGTCAACATCAAAGTTATAGTACTTGATGAGATTGACAACATGGAATTAATAACCTCTTCATTTGAGATCATTTAAAATATTAAATATATAATGTAAGATTCGCAACCATGGAGATAGTAGCATCAAGGACATAGTTACATGAGTTAATTAAGTAGACAATACAGTATTGACGTGCGTGACAATTCTGAGCTCCTGAGATCAAAGCTCGGAAACACATATTTCCTTCTACTTATCTCTGTCATGGGTACATCTTGCAGTGACAGTCCAGAACCAGCTGTGAT
>CM041633.1:48932377-48948414 GCA_023333625.1 Bothriochloa decipiens | reverse complement strand
AACGTGATCATGGAGAGCTCGATCCCCTGAGGAGATGGAAAATACTGACGAACTGGGTATATGAGTCGTCGCGTTAGTAATTAATAAAGCATGCATATTTGTTCAATATTTTGCTAACAAGACTTTGACAACTCAGGGTGTGTGATTAAATCTTAAAAGAAAACGCAAACAAAAGTTGTCATGGACAGTATAGAAACGTATCAAAAACCCTGGTAAAATCAATAAAGTTCAAAAAAAGTAAATCATATCAGAAAGTCACCACATATCCATATTGAAATGTTTCATACTACCAGTCGGTGGTCGTGAGTGCTTAAAGTCACTATGGATATAAGTGAGTATCTCATTAAATTCAATGAATTCCACATTATGCTTTCGTTATCTTGTGCAACACCCCAATGTACTTATTTATAAGGAGTGAGGCCACCTCCCGACAAGGGGCATTCTGGTAGAAATGAGGTAAGAGTGTTGTGCCAGCCTTTCCTCTAATGGCGCTCACCATGCCAAGCCATTTGCTAGGGGACACAATCTGACGCTCTGTGCTTATTGCAGGGTCCTCAGACCTTCATCAGCATCCTGAGGGAGTTACCTGGAAGCTGGCTATGATTGGTCCAGGCACTGTCCAACTAGTCTTGCAATCCAGATGGGGCATTGCTGATTTCTACAGCATTCACCCCAGCGACACCACGTTGGAGATCAGAAGAACATCGCAGGTAGAGAAGACAGGACCATTGTGTCTGCAGTTCTCCAACGTTCAAACTGATTCGTCGCAAGCCAAGCATGTAATGTTGGCCTATTAGTCCCCACTACTGTGGGTGTAGCGCACTACAAGTCACATATGTTTCTACTTATAGGGTCCGGGCACCGGAGAATGGAGTTGTATCGTTCAAAGTATATTACTTTATTGTCAGAAATCCAAATCATCCATTGAACAAGCGTATTCATCAGCTTACCTTGTATCACAAAGACCAGTGCCCACGGGCTCCAGAGTGTTGTGTACATACAAAAGTCCAGTTGTTGAGTATTATCCGGTTATCCCTATGAAATCCTGCTAATAATCGTGCATCATAAAGATTGCATCTCAGTAGACAGCATTGTTGTTCAAGATGGCTACAGCCCAATAATCTTGGGATAGACTGCGAACATAATACTGGGTAAGAAGGTACGTCTATACGTCTTTGTCATACTTGCGTTAACACATGTCTGTAACAAGGTCTTATTGCAGATGCGTGTTGACCTCGCCAGACTGGTGACCTCTGCTGATGACTTACTACAGATGCACGAAGAGAAAGCGCATCGGTAAACTCATACTACAGACAGTTGTTTGTGCAGAGTCTGTAGGGGCGCTGGTGAATACTCTACTATAGAACACATTATTCTGCTGCAAGCTCAAAAACCCCATCACCGATGTTTTAGTGCGTCGACAGTAGAAGTGGGTTCTAATGCTGAATTTCAGCATGCCAGTTTCAAATCAGTAGGGAAAACCGATTAAAATAAAAGTGTAAAAGATACCAGGAAAGACCCCCACTGGCAGCCGTACGTCCTCGTCCTCGTCCTCACGCGGAAAAGTGCCTGGTTAGTGGTGGGGACAAACTTCAAGGTAGCCTCCTCACTCACCCCCATGATGCTGCACCTTTGCCTTCCCTACTATCACTATGATCTGGTGCCCACGTCCTCCCCTGCCCCGTCTGACCATGATGGTTGTCGCGGTTGCTGGTACACATGCTGATCCATAGGGGTATGCAGAAATTATGCAGACATAGACACACGTGTTGGGTATTTAAGTCTAGTTATTATGAATGTACTGGCCTGTAATAAAGATTTGTGGATATAAGGATGGAGGCCGTGAAGAGAGTATAATATAATGATATGTATCTTGTATGAATATGTTTACTTCGATCGTGGAAGACTGCGTTCTTACTGAGCTTTTACCGTCCATGTTGAGAACAATGGTGTCGCCCTCTCACCTCTGTGCTCACCACATAGGTCCGCTTACCAAACAGATTGGTAGGCAGCTAGCAGTGTTGTACTCCACCTTGCAGGAGGCTGGACAATGTTTACGACTGTCTGTATTCGGGACTGCCATGAGAAGATATTGTTGCCGAGCAAGATAAGCACGTCAGAGGTACTCTTCCATGCGACAATGTCATAAGCGAGGTCACTGCTACTGTACCTAACGAATTGAGCATGCTTCTTATTCCTTTTGTATTGGCAGACAAGGCTCAAGGTCATAGAACCTGAGCACCCATTTATGGCTACCAGGCCAAGTGCTCGGTGATTGGTTTCTCCTGACTAAGAAACCCCAATGAGTACATACCAAGTCGAGCCTCAAATTCAACATGTAACAAAGAAACCCGAATATGTTGCATCCACATCTGGGGCAGTGCTGAAATTACTTGGTTTAACGCAGGGTTCCATTGAGAGTTGTAGAGTATGTTGATCTCTAACAATTTTTGTGTGAAGTTTTTCATTAACAAAGAAAACCGAATCTGTTGCATCCACAGCTGTGGCAGTGCTGAAATTTCTTCGTTTAAAGCAGAGTTCCATGGAGAGTTGTAGACTATGTTGATCTCTAACAATTTTGGTGTGAAGCTTTTCATTATTTGGCTTGATATGAAAAAGTTTGAATTAGTGTTTGTACAACATTTTCTAGTGGAAGATCTCTTAATTGTGTCGCCAGTGTTACGATTATATACGAGGTTCCCTTACAATAGCATACTCTGTTCCTTCCTAATTTTAGAGCCTGGCATCGTAGAGTGCCTATCTCAGTTAATCAATTACCCATGTTGGCTGTCTAAAGCGTCAGGCTCGGCAAAAAGTCGATTATCAGAGCAACGCATACTAACTAATATAGGTGGGTATTTACCTGAAATCTGCTATATATCATTTAAAGATGTGGCCTAGGATGCTTATGACTCGGGCCTCTGTGCCAGGCGGCCTCCTGTGTTGCCAGTGCACCACAATAGGCCATGTTGAAGGTTATACACACCAGGGTGCCATGGTAGGCTATGCTGCAGTGCCATCCCGTGCTGCGCTTGGCCACCGTGGCCGAGATACATGCGCCGAGATCTCCTCCACACACTTCCACTAGTTATTATGAAACACATGCTTAGAGAGCGAATCCATGTAAAACAATAAGACCAGAAAACAATACTGCAGTTTCGTACTGGTACCTGCAGTTTCCTTTTGCATTATCGAAACCTGAAATAGTTTTCCCTTCGGGGCACAAACATAATGTTTGAAAACCTAAGCTTGGTATCTTCGCGGTGCAGGGTGTGATCTGTGGGGCACTGCTGGAAGCTTCCTAAGACTGGGTCAGGTTTCACAGTTTTGGGATTTGTTCAGAACCCAACGAGCACTGCTCTTGGCGTTGCTCGGAGGTTTTTGCTCTGCTCGAAGTTACTGAAAAGGAGGCCGGTAGATAGGCAGCCAATTAGATAACGGTGCTAAAGCCAAGGCTACTGTAAGGCACTCTCATGGCTGCACGAGACATCCTGATGCTTCTCAATCCTGCCATATCTTTGAACTCTGTTGGAAGATCGAGTAACAGAAATTGTACGCTATTTGGTGGAGTCTGTGTTGGGACCGAATCCCAACAGGTCAGAGCGAAGATGGAACGAGAAGCCTAAGCAGTCCGTCTCTCTCTATATTAAATATGGAAATCATAATGTGGGCCCGGTAGCAGAGGATCCTGTAGCTATCAATGAACCATCCTCTCCTTATTACACAAGAGGCAGGGCCTTTTATAATGGCTCCTTAGTCCAAGGCTTAAAGTACATATGTGCCCCCAATGGGAGTTTCAAAACCCTAGACACCAACCCTGTTTCACGTGGGCCCCTTAGGGATAGGCTGGTCCATCATTCTCTGACCACGCCCCCAGGCTGCGGCCCATCACCGCCAGCGATGGGCCCGCTAAGCCCACTAATTGCCCTCATGTCTCTCAGCTTGGCTCGGTGCGCCGTCGGGTGAGGGCGATCCTGATCGCCGTCTCTTCTGCGTTGGGCCTCTGGGAGCCGCGAGGCTCCGTCGTGTAGCCTCCGCCAGGCGACGGTCGACATCGCCCAGCCTCCGCCGTCGACTGGCCTCGGGGCCTCCGCGGATGCTTTCTCCCGGACACCCAACCTCCGGGAGTAGGGAATGAGCCTCTGCCTGAGTAGCAGTTGTCACCATCGGATCTCCGTCATCAACCGGATCCATCTTCCCCGGAGGCCTCCGCTCGGAGATCTGGCCTCCGGCAGTTCTCCTCTAGGACCTGCAACCATGATTCAGGTTGATACAGTCGAAACCATCAGTCAGACAAGAGCCAGAGGTAATAAGCTCCTCCGGTCCTGGGGCGCATCCCCAACATTCCCCCCTTGAGGGTTAGGTCCAGCAGAGGCGGGTCTAGCAGTCAATACACCCCTAGCTGTGGAGGCTATGATTACCTCCGGCTCCCCCTGGCCCGTTGAACGTTGGACAGGAGGCTTTGCTTTTTACCGTTGTCCGTTTTTTAATCTTGTGTGTTGATTCGAGTCTGTTCAACTGCTATCATTCGATTCGTTAATCATCATGACCGTTGGGCTAAGAATTCGAGGCGCCGCATCGCTGCCTATATAAAGGGGGTGGGCTGTGAAAATGACCCGTGCCCTCCTTTGCTTCCCTCCGCGTAGCTTGCTTTGCTTGTTCCTACCTCCGCTTTGATTCGCGTAGGTTTCTTTTTTGCTTGCTACCTCCGCGCTTGCCTTTGCCCCGGCATCCTATCGCCGTGGCACCTAAACGCCCATGTTGTGCACGTCATCGCCTGTTCTCCGGCCCCTATTCCTAGCTCCAGGGCGTCGGAATCGGAGGCTTCCTTGGCCTTTTTTAGCAATGCATGCTGGCGGCTGCGGAGGTCAAGGATCTCGAGGAGTCACTTTCTGACGTCGAGGCTTCCCCTAGGGATCTAATGCCTCTGAAGGTTACTTTTTCTGACTCGGAGGTCAGCTACGACTTTGGTCGTAGTCGATGACCCAGGCGATGGTGGATGGCCTCGAGGAGAAGGGCTACATCCCTGTTGGCCGCGGGCGAGCTCCGGGTGAAGAGATTGTTTTGCTGCCTGAGTGAGATGAGGCCATTGTGTTCAGGGATTTCTTTACCTGCGGCCTTCGCTTCCACTGCTGCAATTTCGTTCGGTACGTACTTGAGTGGTTTGACGTGCAACTTCATCACATGACCCCTCATGCGTTTCCGAATATGAGTAAGTTTCTTTGGCCCGTCAAATCGTATGGTGGGGGAATCAACATAAAAACCTTCGCAGAATTTTACGAGTTGCAAAAACAGCTGAAGTATGTTGGAACATGACTTGTGCAGTTCGCATCATGTAGCTTCATGGCCAAGAGGAACCCTGGCAAGGGCAAGGAAAAGATTGCTATTTCTTGGTGTTAGCGGGGGAAGTGGGAGCCCGCTGACTGGATGGACTTCTGGTTTTACGTGAAGACTTCTGGTGCTTCTGAGGTCGGAGAGGATGGTTGGCGGATCATTACCTTTCCCTTCGCCTCCGTTATGACCCAGATGGACCAGCACACAAGCATCAAGCCAGAGGCAACCGTCTCCGAGAAAAGGAAGTCCTATTCCAGAGCATTTGCTGATGCTTGCCGTTATTCCGGAGGGAGGGACCTTGTGGAGGAGATTATTGCCTTCGATTTCTAGCCTTTGCTTGGGGAAAGGATAGGAAGAAGTTTATCCTAAAGAAACTAGACCTTCCTATTTTTGGTGTCGCTGGTGGAATCCTATGTCTGTATTTTGGGCTACAGCTCCCTGAGGGTCAGAGGAAGGAGGACTTTGTCCACGGCACTGAGCAGAAGGTCATCGAGATACTTGGGGAAGTTTTTGGGAAGGAGTATCTTGCCCGGAGGTCTGAGGCTAGTACCATGCCTCGACTCAATAGGGTCTTCAAGGAACTCGGCATTTACTACACTGAGCGCGATCTCCCTGAGAAACTAAAGAAGAAAAATGGGAAGAAAGAGTTCGCTGCTGCCGGCGTTGCTACGAAGGCCGCCGAGGGAAAGGAAAGGAAGGCTGGCGCTTTGGTGCGTGGAGGCCCAAAGAAGTAGAGAGGAGCTGAGTTTCTGAAGATGGAGGACATTTTTGAAGACCTCTATGACGAAGATAAGGACATTACTATCAATCCGGAGGTGGGGACTGAGTTTCTAATGGAAACTAATGCTTTGGCGCTGCTCAGTTCCGAGGGCCCGTCTCAGCGGTCTCCGTCGCCTGCTGCTTCCCCAAAGGCATCTCATGCCTTAGCAGCTACGGGCTCCAGTTCGCCGTCGATTAGGCTTGTCTCGCTGGCCGTCGAACCTGTGTTTGGGCATGTTGAGACAACACCCGCTGAGCTTTCTGTAAAGCCTTTTGCTAGTGCATATCTGGACGCCAGTTCTGATGAGAAGGAGTCGGAGGCCGGTGGTGCAGTTCATTGCGATGAGAAGCTTGTGGAGACTGCCCCACTCCGAACGGAGGATACTGAGGTCCCCGAAGATGCGTACACTTTGAGTCAAGGTAACATTCTTACTCGAAGTATGACCTATGTGGATTTCCTAACTTTGAAGGTTTCTTGTGGTTATGCCTCTGACGGGGAAGTTTTCTTGCTCGATGAGCATGTGCATGATATATATATTTTTCCTGGGATTTGGTGTTTTCTTGTTTCATTGTTTGACTTGTGTTTTTTGTTTGCTTTCAGATATCCTTACCGCTAAGCCCGCTCAGCCTGCACCTCCGCCGCCTCTGGCATCAGGTGTTCCTTTTTTCGGAGGAGCCGTTGTTGAGGCAGTGTCTACGGCTTTGTGACCTCCATTGGGTATAGTTGGCGCTAGGCCTCTCCCATCCGGCGGCTGCCCTGATGAGGGTATAGGTGCTCTCCTTGGCTGGGCTCAGGTTATTGGCTAGCTGACTGATTCCATGGGCGGGGACTTGTATCGGCGTCTTGCTGGGCTGCCGTTTCAGACTTTGATGGACGCCAATATTAACCATCATGTTATTGTAAGTTTGGTTTTATTCTCCATTTGTAGCCATATACTCTTTGTCAAGTATCTGATTTGGGCGTTGCTATCTCCAGAGCGCCGCCTTATCCATGGCTGTTGAGACCAGTAGCTGTGCTGAACTGGTCAAGAAGGATGAAGCTATCAAGGTCTTGAAGGCGGAGGTCGATTCTCAGACTGAAGAGAAGGGACAAATGGCTTAGAAGGCCTCCACTCTGGAGGAACAGTTATCAGCTTTTGGGGCTGAATCCGATGAGTTAAAGAGGTCTCTTGCTGTTGCTAGAGTAGCAGAGGTTGCTGCCAAAGAAGCGGAGGCCACCGCCATCTAGTGGGCAGACAAAGCCGCTGAGATTTCCAATCTCCTACAGCAAGAAGTGGATGCTGAATGGCAATTGGCGACGGCTCTTAAGTCGAAGGTCGAAGAGCTTGAGAAGGAGCTGACTGCCACTTGGTTGATTGGGCTAGAAGTGGCTAAATCTTATGTGTCCGCCGTCCGGGCATTTGGTGGTGCAGTGACTCCGGTCGATCATGAGGCTTCTACCTCAGATGTCTTTTCTTGGATCAAGGGAAATCTCACCAATCTTATTGAGTTTATGACTGGAGTTTCTAATTTCAGCATGAAGACCTCCGCCACCTATCTGTGCAAGCTCTTTGTGTCCAAGGGCATTGCCCAAATTGGAAATTTCGATTGCCCTGAGCTAGGAGATCCCGCTGAACTTGGCAGAATGGATCGTTTTGTTAAGACCACCATGCGCAGCTTTATGGAGAGGTTCTGGTCCAAGTTCGGTCGGTCGGAGACCATTGCCATGGCCAATGTTACCTGTGAAATGGTATGTATGGTTAGCTTTTCATGTCTTTTGCTGTGAGAGCTGTATTTGCGATTCCCTTGTCTTATGTTTTTTCTTTTTCAGCAATTGAAGTATGGCAAACGCAGCGGTCACGGGCCAACTTCTTCTGGTGGCACTTCTGCATGAACCTGGGGATCTGCCGACGTCGGCGCCTCCACCGCCCAAGTTCTTCCTACCAGCGCTGAGACTGATTCCCTAGCAGAGGAAGCGGCAGCGTCTCCGGGAGCTCGCATGGAGCCTCAGGACTTGACCGCTGCCGAGGAGGTGTAGAAATTTGCCTTCATTTGTGATTGTACATGTTTTGTATTTTGCTGACTTGGTGCCATTGTGCACATGTAAAGAACAATTTATGTTACTCTTTGTAAAATATTAATGGCTAGATCATCCTGTGCAGGTCTACAATTTGTGGCCTGTGTAGGAGGTCGAGCCTATCACCTTTATGCGCAATGATGTTTACGTTAGCGGCGAGCTGTGGACTTATTGGAAGTCAGTGTTTCCTAGGCTCTCAGTGGACGACATGTTTGATTTTGTTCTTAGCGACTTAGATGGCGCGTGTCCTAGTTTTATTCGCTCTCTTGCGTGGCGTGGTCCATCTAGACCTTTGTAATTATCCTTGTTTGCGCGGAGGTTTAGTGTTGTGATCGACGTGTCATTTGTGGGGTTGCTTATTTTGACCTCCGCTATATTGTGGAGGCTGCCTTAATTAGTCAGAGGCCTTCGTGCCCTATTGTAAGCGTTACCTCTGGAGGTGATTTCTTTTTTCCTCTCCGGAGGTTGTAACCACTTTGAGGCACAATTGCGTATTAATAACTTTATTGCTAGCATACGACGGATATTACAATCATTGTTTCTCTTTGACTAGTGCTGGTGTCAGTCTTGTTGTGTTCGACTTTGCAGTCTTCAGCAATTTCTCTGCGCGTCCCGATGCTTATTCTGCGGAGGTAAGCTGTGGTTGATTTCAGCGAAGATGGGAGGACGTTATGAGTTCTTACGTGGTATCGCCCCTTGTCTCCGTTCAAATGATGATCCTGATTGGCTTGCTCTACTGGCTTCCCTCTTTGGCATTGTCCCGGAGGCCACAGCTGCCTCCAGGACATTGCTTTTGCTAACACTATTATGAATTCTTACGCGGTATCTCATTATTTTTGGTCGTCCGTATGCGAACGTCTGCCTCCATCTCCCTTAAGCGGGTTTTGGTTACGTGGAGCTGGTTGCGGTTGGCCATTTCCCGCTGCTCATACATGTAGTCGTTGCGCTCTACTTCTTTTATAGTACCCCTTGTGTACTTTGCGTATCCTTGGTATTTATTTGTTTAGCATCCTCGCTTGCAGAGGCTAATTAACACAGGTACTGGTTTGGTACTTGTTTCCTTTAATGATAGGTAGCAGTAGCTGGTTTAATGGTGCTTTGGAGGTCCTTATAAAAGGATCTATTCCCTCCTTGATCATTTGGGCTGCTTTGTTGTGTACATTATACTGATGGTGCTTATTATGAGCTTTCTTTTGTTGGTACTGTGTAAGGACTCGTAATGGAACAGCCTCTGAGATGGCGGCCGGCTGCGTTCTTATTTAGCATTGCTGATGTAAGGATTTTGGATGTGGTGGTTGCTTGCGACTGGAAGGTGCAAAGTGGTGTGCTGACAGATGATCTGGGAATTTGCCATGCACACTGTGGCGTTGGAGGTTCACCGCCTTCTCTTCGTACCGAGCATGCATTGGACTTGATTGAAGTGACCTGGTTTCCAGAGGCACAAGGTGGTATGTAGCTGGTAGGTGATAGGGGATATTCTGCAGTTTCCCAGGGTTTGCCTCTGTCATTGCTAGTGCCAAAAGTTCAAGGGCCGGCAACCTCCGATCCACTTCCATGTCTTATGGTAGCAGGTTAGCTGGGTGGAGTGGCTGGATATTTTGACCCGAAGGTTGTGTATTTTGGTCTAGTAGCTAGATACGTGCATTTTGCACATTGTTTCTATTATGAGCAAGACGCAATGTGCCCTGACTATTGCAAGCATGAAATCGAATGAAGACTCGTTTTGCCTATTGCCTCCGTTTCGGAGTGCAGAATATCTGTTTCTTGTGAATGTATTGCATTTGGAAAGTGTATGACGCTGAGGTTGCTTGGTTTCGCGAACTTGTACCTGCGTGAGTGTTACCTCCGCTTGTTTTAATATTACGTTCTGGAGGTTGCTTTTGGTGATTGTAATGTTACCCGTTTTTTGAGCTACCGGTGCCTGAACTAGTTGACAGGTCTTTTTTGGTTCGCTTCGCAACTTATGGTTGCGATTGCCTGCCTCGATGCCTGATAAGACAAGACTTTTTCTGGGTTTTTTGGTATTTAGTGGAGGCTGGTTCATGCCTTTTTTGTTCGTCTGCGATCTATGGTTGTTGTTGCCTGCCTCGATGCCTGATAGGACAAGGCTTTTTCAAGGGCTTTTGGCATTCAGCGGAGGCTATTTCATGCCTTCTTTGTTCGCAACCTATGGTTGCTATTGCCTGCCTCGATGCCTGATAGGACAGGGCTTTTTCGAGGGCTTTAGGCATCTTGCGGAGGCTGTTTCGTGCCTTCTCATTTTTTAGCAACGCATGGTTGCTGTTGCTTGTCTCGATGCCTGATAGGACAGGTCTTTTTTTGAGGGCTTTTGGCATTTTAGCAGAGGATATTTCAGAGGTTGCTTCATGCCTTATCATTTTTGTTAATGATGGCATGAAGTAACCTTGTGAGATCATGAATAGTTGTCGAATATTGCAGCCGCGTTGCTGGCTGCTTTCGACTATTTTTGTGTATCGCTTTTCGGGGTCCTCTTTATACATTCAGAGGTTAATTACATTCAGAGAGTGATTATTCAGAGAGTGATTAACCTGCGCACTGTGAGCGTGATTAACCTCCCTGCTACCAAGCATTTGCTGCGACTGTTTGGTTTTCATCCTGTCAAGTGTCTCTTGGGCCTCCGGGCAGTCCCTTGTGATGTGCCCTTTGTCTTCTCCGTGGAAGAGGCAGTATTGCTTTCGTTGTTTTCTGATTTTTGCTCCAGTTCCTGGACTTGTTGCTTTTGCTGTAGCCTTGTCCCCCTTGATTTCTCTGGTCATAAATTTCTTTTTTGTCCCGAGGATCCGGAGGCTGGCTAGCCTGCAAATTGAAAACTTATTTTTGCTGATTTTGGTATTGTTATCTTTGCTGATTTCTGTTTTCCCTTCTGTTGCTATTGCTTGAAGAATGTTTACTTTGACCGTTATGTTTGCGTTTATGACCATAGCGCCCGCATGCGGGTAGCTTTCTACATGGAGACCTTGCTCTATGAATTCTATTGGCATCTTGGATGATTCTATTGATTTGTATGCTCCTTGAACTGCTACATTGTTTACCATACGGAGGTGACCCTTTTTTTGCTTCTTGGTTTCGAATTCTAGAGCTGAGCCTCCGGCTATAGGTAGTATCATGCCAATGATCGGTAGTGCCGAGTGCGGATTTAACTGGTTTTCTATCAGAGGCTCTGCCTTCGGGGCTGCTGATGGGGTTAAAGCGTACTGTGGAGGTGCTGGTAATGCTTCATAGTGCCTTTGGTGTGTCACCAGAGGTGCCTGCATCTGTGTTGATTCAATGAGCGTTATGTGCAGAGGTCTTGGGTTGATGTAAGTTAGGCCGTTTTCTGCTATATTCGAGGTGTAACCCTGGTGTTGCGTTGTTTGCTGATACGCTAGTCTCCAGGCTGGTAGCGATGCTAGATAGTACTGGTGGGCCAGGTCTTGCTGTAGTAGTGGTCCTGGACTGTATCCTGGGAAGCTTGGGTTGTATTGCTGGTGGAGCTACGGACCATGAGTGTGATTTATCTCTCTGCTACTTTGCTACTGGGGCTGCAGTTGTGACTGTTTTCTTTTCATCTTGTCAAATGTCTCTTGGGCCTCCGGGCAATCCCGTGTGACATGCCCTTTGTCCTCTCCGTGGAAGAGGCAATATGGCTTCTTTGGTTTCTGGTTCTTGCTCCAGTTCTTGGATTTGTTACTTTTGCTGTAGCCCTGCCCTCCTTGATTTCTCTACTCATAATTGGTTTCTTTTTTGTCCCGAGCGTTCGGAGGCTAGCTACCCTGCAAATTGAAACTTGTTTCTGCTGGTTTTGGTATTGTTGCCTTTGCTGGTTCCTGTTATCTCTTTTGTTGCTATTATTTGAAAATTGTTTACTTTGACTATCCGCTTCTTCTAATCTTTTGCGGAGGTCATTTTCAGACCTGCAGTATTTTTCAAATTCCTCGTGCAGCTGAGCCATTGTGGCTGGCTTTTTTCTTGCTAAGTGACTAGCAAATGGGCCGATTCTGAGTCCTTTGATTGCTGCTTCTATGGCCACCCCGTCAGGGACGTCTGGTGCTTTAGCCCGGAGGTGTAGGAATCTCTGATAATAGTCTCTGAGGGGTTCGCCCTTGAGGTGCTTGTTGCTAAACAGGTCTGATGATGTTAGTGACTTGCTTGTATAAGCTTTAAAGTTTGCTAATATCTGGTCTCGTACGTTCTCCCATGAATATACCGTGCTTGGTTTCAACATTGAGTATCATCCTAGTGTATCTCCTTATGCTACAATCATGAATGACTTGGCCATTATGTGATCGTTGCCTCCGGCGGAGGCTACTGCGGCTTCAAAACTCATTATAAACTGCCTCAGATCTGAATTGCCATTGAATCTTGGCAGAGATACAGGTTTGTAGCTCGGAGGACATGGTAAGCTTTGTAGGCCTTCGGACAGTGGTGATTTTGGGTCAAAGACTCTTGACAGTGTGGGTAGGCTTGGAACTATGGTGTGCGTAGGATGCGCGTTCACAGTTGGGGGACGACCTGCCATAACTGGTTGAGCGACCTCCGCTGGACCTGCTGCTGGAGGTTGCATACTCTGTATTTTTGCTTGCAGAATGGCCATTTGCTGCCTTATCTCATCTGCTTGACGCGATGATTGTATCGTTCTTTGTGTGGCAGCTTGCTGCGCCCTTAACCTGTCTCTTTCGGCTTTCATCCGGTGCATCTCATCTCTCAGCCTGGTCAACTCGTCGTCTTGGTTCTGGGCTGTCAGATGCTGCTCAGACGGGTCCCCCCTTTGCACAGCGTTGTTGTTCTCTTCATCACCTCCGTCCTCTGGTGCGAAGGCATAAGTGCTCCGAATATTTCTCCTTGGCCTCTCACAAGGAGAGGGCTGCGGTACCTCCGCCTCAGCGGCGGTACGTCTCCTCGCGGTGGTTTTTTTCCTGGGTGGCATTTGTGGGTGTTATCTCTAGCCAAACACAAGCGGTGGGCGCCAACTATTGGGACCGAATCCCAACAGGTCAGAGCGAAGATGGAACAAGAAGCCCAAGCGGTCCCTCTCTCTCTATATTAAATATGGAAATCACAATATGGGCCCGATAGCAGGGGATCCTGTAGCTATCAATGAACCATCCTCTCTTTATTACACAGGAGGCAGGGTCTTTTATAATGGCTCCCTAGCCCAAGGCTAAAAGTACATGTGTGCCCCCAACGGGAGTTTCGAAACCCTAGACACCGACCCTGTTCCACGCAGGCCCCTTAGGGGTAGGCTGGTCCACCATTCTCTGACCACGCCCCCAGGCCGCGGCCCATCACCGCTGGCGAGGGGCCCGCTAAGCCCACTAATTGCCCTCATGTCTCCCAGCTTGGCTCGGTGCGCCGTCGGGTGAGGGCAGTCCTGATCACCGTCTCTTCTGCGCAGGGCCTCCGGGAGCCGCGAGGCTCCATCATGTAGCCTCCGCCAGGCGACGGTCGACATCGCCTAGCCTCCGCCGTCGACTGGCCTCGGGGCCTCCGCAGATGCTTTCTCCTGGATACCCAACCTCTGGGAGTAGGGAATGAGCCTCCGCCTGAGCAGCAGTTGTCGCCACCGGATCTCCGCCATCAACCGGATCCATCTTCCCCGGAGGCGTCCGCCCGGAGATCCAGCCTCCGGCAGTTCTTCTCCAGGACCTGCAAGCATGATTCAGGTTGATACAGTCGGAACTGTCAGTCAGACAAGAGCCGGAGGTAATAAGCTCCTCCGGTCCTGGGGCGCATCCCCAACAGTCTGTATAGGACACATCATGCCTTCTTTTTACATGAATACCTTGGGTTGCTAGCCCAGGCTTATACTGTACTTATAATGTCTATAAGATTGTTGTGGATCATTGGGCACCTAAATATAGACTGCAAACTTGGAGTTGAGGCCATTCAAAACAAATGGGACCAGGCATGTTCCATAAACTTATAGGTAGACAAAATTTTACTCCTAGTTATTTTTTCAAATAAGGGCGAGGCCCCATTTCCACTGCGTAGGCCACGGAAATACATGAGAGTTCGAGTTTAAAAGACTGAGACAGAAAGAAGAAAATGTTCGAGGCCTTTGAGTCCTTGTTATGAATGTACGACTATTTGTTTTAGGGATTGCCATGTGATTATATTGTCACTGACCCAGATATGCACGTCAGAAGTACTCTTCCATCTGGCAATGTCGTCAGCGAGGTCACTGCTGCTGTAGCCGACGAGTTGAGCTTGTGTCTTTCTCCTTTTGTACTGTCAGCCAAAGCTCAAGGTCATAGAATCTGTGCACCCATTCACGGCTGCCAAGTGCTTGATGACCGGTTTCTCCTGACTGATAAACTCCCCCGAGTACACCATGTCCAAGCTCAAATTCCCTTGTAACAAAGCGAACCGAATTTGTTGCATCAACAACAGGTGCAGTGCTTATTTCGTTTAAGGCAGGGTTCCATCGAGAGATGTAGATTATGTCGATCTCTTAAAATTTTGGCATAAAGTTTGTCGTTATTTGACTAGATTTTAAAGAGTTTTGAATTAGTTTTTGCATAACTATTTTTATTGGCAGAACTCTCAAGTGTATCGTCTCTGCTTATTGATTTTATAAGAGGCACCCTTACAATAGCATGCTCTGTTCCTTTGTGGACATCTTACAATGCCCATCGCAGTTAATTAATCAATCACAGATCCTGGCTGTCTAAAGAGACTGGCTCAGTAAATAGTCGATTAATAATCAAGTCATACTACTTAATATAGGTGGCCAATTCCCTGAGATCTGCTAGATCATTTATAGAGGTAGCCTGAGGTTTCCCTGCGACTCAGGCCTCCGTGCAAGCCGCCTCCCCGTGTTGCCATTGCACCAAACAGGGCAACAACGAAGGTTCTCACACTGGGGTGCTAGGATAGGCCATCCGGTGAGGCGCGTGGCCACCATGTTGGAGACAAACGCGCTGAAAGCCACAACACACAGTTGCACCAGTTGTTAGGAAACATGCTTCGAGAGTGAGTCACATGTTTCTCCGTCTGTAGTACAATAGAAAATCAAGAAACTGTAACTCTTATGATTAAGATATGGTTATCTGGAAAACAAAAAACATTGTTTCACTATGTTTTGTAAAATGTACAACACTATGACCACAACACAATAATGCAGTTTTGTACTGATGCCTGCATTTCCTTTTACATTATCGAAGCCTGAACTACTATGCCCTTAAAGGAACCTACACAATTTACAAAAACGGAAGCTTTGTATATTTGTGGTAGAGGCCGTCCTCTGTGGGGCTCAACTGAGAGAACCCTAAGGTTGGCACAGCCCTCATTTTTTTGGACTTTCTTCAAGGCTGTTCGTTGAATGAAGTTGCTCAAATGGAGGCTGGTAGACAGGTATCCCATTACATGATGGTGTTAAAGCCAACGCTACAGCTTGTGTTTCTGACGGTTGCACAGGACATCCTGATACCTCACAATCCCACCATGACTTTTAACTCCATTGGAATTTTGTGTAACAAAAAAAGAATGCTATTTGCCTGTACAAGACATCATGTCTCCTTTCTACATGAACAGATTGTTGAGTGTAGCCTTGTGGTATTTATAATGTATATACAATTATCACAAGCTTGCAGTCGGAGGCATCAAAATGAATGGGACCTGTAGTGAAGTCTATGCAGATATATAGGCATGATACATCAACATGTAGATAGACACACGTGTTGGATATTTATGTCTAGTTATGAATGTAGAGGCTTGTAATAAAAAAATTACTGATAATGGAAGACCTGAAGAGAAGAAAATTTTATAAATATTTGTTATTTGCTTCTATAAATAGGATGGATGATGTGAATAGAATTTGAATCTTCTATCTCTGTATGTCCTAGTCCTAGAGACAAACAATTGTACATAAGCTGAGGGATAGTACTAA
>CM041633.1:48897031-48932367 GCA_023333625.1 Bothriochloa decipiens | reverse complement strand
TAGTCCTAGAGACAAACAATTGTACATAAGCTGAGGGATAGTACTAATTGCCAAGAGACCTTTCGTGACTGCATAATACCACATACGTTAATCATTCATTGTATTTGTACATGAGCCTTGCAAAAACAGATAATCATATATACCTGTAATAAAACATTATAAGGAGAAACCTTCGGAGCAAACACCTTTGGCAGGCCTCCTCCGACCTGTGCTCTGTGAGGTCGCACCGGATGATGAGGCAGTCGTCCTTAAGGTGACACAGCGCCGCCATGGTCTCCTCCGCCGCGGCCTTCATCCCCGGGACGTCAATCCAGATGCTACTGGAACCCCATGAGCTGTCGTGGAGAGTATAATGCTGTGGCTCCACGCATAGACTGGCGGTTGATGACGATCACGGTGTGACCAGGCGTGGCGTTCGAAGCTCTGCCGAAGAAGCGGTTGACCCATTCTTTATTTTATAAAATATTATATTAATAATTTCTCAATGTTTTTGGATCCACAATTTTAGTCCATATGAGAACCTAGACAAAAATAACAAATAGTAGAAATTCTTAGCCAAATTAGAAACATCCCTTCATGAATTAATTTGTGGTCATCACTAGACTACAATAACAATAGGAAGTATTCTGTATTTCAGAAAAGAACTGAGTTCCTGAATTTTGAGGATTCTTTTGGAGCACACAAAATAATCTTCTTAAATTTCAGAAAAATCTGGAGTTTATAATTTAGCAAGAAAACCACAAACGTCTAAATGTCTATTCATCGTAGCCAAATTGGCATGCACTATGTTGAAACACAAAATTGTCCAAAATGGACTCGACTACCATGTTTCTATCATCAAGATGGTCAGAAAGCATCATTGGATTATCTTATTTGGAGTCAGCATGAAGAATTTTAATCTCAGAGCAAGCTTTTGATTAATCCAATTTGTTGGCGAACCTCAAATACATCATCTCAGTGCAGCATTAAGGACCCAAAAGTAATGCAAAGAAATTTAGTAGATTCATAATTTGCAGGAGTTATGTATATAGAATTTTCATCATCTAACGCTGCAAAATCCTTCTCACCCTACATCATGGTTTCTCAAGACTAGGATCAGACATGATGCCCACAGACCAAAGATGTTGAAAACTATGGCCATGGAGATGAGTTTTTTTTCTTGGAAGATGCCAGTTAGCTAAACATACCTATCTGGGAGCCGCGCTAGACGAGAACTGGGAATCTACTTTACTTATTCTCTTCCATTGAAGCACCTTTAGACTGGACTCATAAGCAGTAAACAGTACAGTGACGCTGTCATCCTTGAGGATGCTGCATAAACTTGGGGTCGTCCACCTTGGCTGCAGGACACTTACTCAGATGCCCCTAACTCAGCAATTAATTGGTAGTCTGCCGCATTTAAAACTGGAATTGATGTTAAAGGATCATTGAAATGTGTTGTGTGAGACTATTACGTTTCATGTTTTGTCGGTATGTGAACAAAGGGCATAATCATGAAATATATTGGGGTGCCATGCCAGCTTGCGTGTGGCCACCGTGCCTAGGACCAGGCCAGACCGCTGTGTCGTAAGCCAGCTACATCGGCTACTGCCTCTCCGCGAGAGAGGATGATGGAAGGATGAATGAAGGAGGAACAAAATGTGGGTACACTAATATGTGCCTCTAAGGACATTCCTGGTGCAGAACTGACACTTGATCCTATAACATAGGACATTTCCGTGAAAATTTGCTTCACAATGCATCTTTTCATCTGTGGTTGGTTCACCGGATATTATGTGCATGGGCACATAGGCGAGGGCCGCCACGCCAGGCTCCGACGTCTGTCGCACTTTTTCCACGATCATGACTCAACTAGCTTCTGCCCTCTTTGCATACGCCGCCGCTTGACAGGAGCTCCACAGGCGTCAGTGCCAAGCATCTATGCGTGCAGGAAGCTCAGGTCTATGTCCTTCCTGTGAGACTCAGTGCTCCTGCCGCATGAGCTCTGCTGGTGCTCACGACAAGAACACGGCCATGCTGCTGCAGTAGGTAGCCCCTGTTGGCCGGAGCGAAGGTGCAGCTTGCTGGAGGGAGGTCCAAGTGGAGGACGAAGGGAACGACACACTTCTCCTTACAGCAGATCCGGTCGTGCTAGAGCCTGTACTTTGTGGGGCTTCACTGACAGCTCCATAAGCTTGGTTCATGTCTCACTTTGTTGGGCTTCCTTGAGAATCCCATGAGCACTGCACTTGGCCTTGCTTCGAGTCTTTCGCCTTGCTTGAAATGGAGGCAAGTAGATAGGCAGCCTGTTACATAAAGGTGTTAAAGCCAAGGCTACAGAGTCTTTTATCCTGACATGCATTATATCCAGCATGTTGTCATTACATACAACTGCGGTAGAATACTCTAAGGTGACATGCCCGGTTGCGTGTGGCCACCATGCCTGGGATACCCGGACTTAAAGCCAGGCCACCTCAAGGTTGCACGAGACATCCTGAAGCCTCTCGATCCTATAATTTCTTTGAACTTGATTGGCAGATGGAGTAACTGAAAAAGAATGGTATTTGGTGGAACATGTACAGGAAGGACATCATGCCTTTCTTTCTACATGAACAGCTTGTGTAGCTTACTGTATTTGCAATGTCTACACGGTTGTGCGCCCATATATACATTCATAGACCACAAGCTTGGAGTTGGAGCCATTGAAACAAAATGCGAGCAGGCATGCTCCATAAACTTGTAGGTAGACAAAATTTTAAGTCTAGTTATGAATGTACTGGCCTGTAATGTAAATTTGCTGATATAGGGACGCAGGCCCTAATATAGAGATGGAGGATTTGGACAGAATCTATAAAGCTCGTTGAAGTATGAATAGTGTACAGTGAATGAAGCCGGTTTTAACAAACGCACTTATAAAAGCTGGCAGCGAGTACTCCACCGGACAGGGTGAGCGGCCTCATACTGTACGTAGTGATGCTAAGGGTAATGTATTTGCCTGTAATGTAAATTTGCAGATATTCTCTATGTTTCAATTGTGACGCCAACCTATGAAAGTTATGAACAAAAGAACTAACAATGTGTATGAGTAATTCAATGTGGCAACCCAAACTTCTATCGTTGCCTCTTGTATGTCCTCCCCTGTTAATAATTTTCAGAAATAGAAAAAAGAGTGCCTTCTAGAATTGGAACTCTTGCTCTTCACTGCACAAACACACTAGTGAGTGATGGGATATTGTTCTTTAGCTATTAACATTTTGTAGTCTTGTACAGGTATGAAATATTTCGACCCTTAAATCATCTCATGTAAACTAAAGTTGTAATCACAAAGTTCTAGGTCTAATTAGGCACAATTTTGGTATAGGGCGCATCAACATCCACGATTTAGTTAAAAATTTGTTAGATTTGTATTAGAGAATAAGTTAACTTAAATTTGAATATTTGAGTCTCTTAATGACTTCAAACAAAACACTTGTCAAATGCAATGTTTTCTCACATTGACCAATAAAAATTCGAAATTCACCATGTCAACTTTGAGTGTCGAAATCTATGAACTTCATAAACTCGTAAGCTACAAAGTTTTAGTAGATTATGTTGACATCTTAAATTTTGGTACAAAGTTGGTCAACATTGGAACTGATAAGCCTGGTGCCCCTGGGAAAGGCCGTACTCGTGAATCTAGCATTAGAGAAGGTTCTGGCTGCATGTCGATCAAAATATGCTTGAGCCGCTGGAGAAGGATCCTAGGTAATTAGCTATCCATCAAGGTGCTTCTCTCCTGTCTTCAGGATGTACACATGATTTTCGTGGTTTCAGGACAGAACCTGATGCCTCTGAATCCTACAGTGCTGAGGTGAATTTGGTTCGCAGGTCGAGTATAACAAACCATGCATGCTGGCCAACGCTATTTAGACGGTAAATCAATGAATCCTAACATAACTCTTTTCAACAATGTTCAGGCTATTGGGCGCCTATATATAGACGGTAAATCAATGAACTTGGAGGCAGCAGACGCTATTTATTGTCTTGACAGTCTTGAGCGATCAATAGGGAGCCAAAGCAGCAGCGAGATCAATGCACGTCTCAGGACAAGTTAATCATTTAGCAGGATAATATTGAAGATGGAATGTACGGAAGATATTATGAATATCTGTTCTGTGTCACAGACTCACCGTGGATGGACATGGAGGCAACCAAAGCAAATACAGGACCAACAGTAAAGTTTATGCAGGCGTACCTGCATGTTCCATAATGTCGTACTGTTGTACACGTAAACAGGGATCACAGAATCAAGACTGGTCTGCACCTGTGCATGACTTTCCCTTTACAGCTTGAAAAATTAAACTAAGGAGTACACAGTAAGATAGGTCTGCGTCTATGCATGTCACACTCTATTTTTAAGGATAAAAATAGAATGTATAAATAGCCTTATATACGCCCAGGAACAGTCGCACATATAGGATGACAAATTACAAAGAGTATCTTCACCCTGTTTATTACATAGCGAACCAGTATTTATTGCAGAAGCTCCACAAAGGGACACGTCAACTGGTGAACACCAAGCCTAGTACTCATCACGATAGCTCTCATTCCAACCTTCATCTGTTACCCATCCGGAATTTTTAAAAATTGAAAGTAAAGCAAGCGTAAGCACATAACCGTACTCAACAAGCATAACATGGGTTAATAAGGCTCAAATAAGCTGACACGGTTTGACTGCATTTAGCTTTTATACATTAATCATATTGAGGCATAGCATCAAGGTAGTGACAATTCTCATATTCTCATGATCAAAATAACATTAACCAGTGTGTAGCAATAACGACATTAAGATGAACACATTAACAATTTGAGAATCATTATCTTTTATAAATGTGTCAAGGCCATCCTAACCGAAGGGCACGGACAATATATTAATTTAAACTCTAATCAGAGGTGTACACTTTTACTGTGAGTCATGTTTTGCAACTGAGTGAATTTATAACTTCCAAACTACTACAAAACATATAAAGCCTCCTATAGGTTCTCCTAACCCATCAGAGATGCGGAAAACGTTTGCATAGAAAACCCCCTTCCAATATGGCACAATCCTTCCTGGCTATACTCGTAAGGACAGAGGCAGTCCTATACCCCAACTTCCAGACTACTAACCAGCTAGAAAAGGGCCTACAAGTGACTAGAGCCAGAGCCATATAGCCCTCGCAGCTGTACAGATTCTCCATGATAAATCACTTACAGACAAGAGTTCATGTTTGTTAAAAGTCATTGTTTTCGTTGATAGCATAACACACATCAAGTTATAAAATCATGACCATTAGAGCACTAGCATCATAACTATCCAATGCAACCCAAAAGGTTCAAGTAATCAGGATATCAAAGCTAGTTATAAACTCTAGGTCATCAAACAGACACATACAAATAATTGTCATTTATAGTGAATAGGTAACAAGGATGATCCATGCTATACTTGCCTTGATTCACAAAGTCCTGCTGATCCTGCTGATCCTCAAAGTAGCCTTGCTCAACAAAAACCTCACCGTCTGAACTCGACATTAACAATCAACACCAGACAATCCAATTGAGCATACATACACGAAGCAAATAAAGAATTATTAGAGGAACAGTGCATCAATCTCATCAAAATAGAATAAAAAGTTTATAAAACCATTCTACTCGCTTATACGATCACACGGACGTCAAGTTCACCGAAAACGGAGTTATAACGGCAAAGTTATGAATTTTTAAAGATTTCCTATAGACAATTAAATACATTAAATATAGACTAAAAATATAAAGTTTCCAAAATACTTCAACAATAGCACCACTGTGTAGGTTACGAAATTATAAATCTAACGGTATTTGAACGGACCAAATTGGAGTTAAAACGTAAAAGTTATAAGCTTTTAAATATAATGGCAAAACTGTAACTGAAAAGGAAAAATACTTTTCCCAAAGGAGGAAATGTATTCTGAAAGCTATTACAACGAAATACGCTTTCTGATGGACAAAGCGTATTATGGATCTGTTAAACAGAAATAACGCTTTCCAGTAGAGAAAACGTATTCTGTCAAAACCGCCAAGGGTTTTTAACAGATTACGCAGGAAGGCAGGGGGTTGGTTATTTGCAAAACCACCACGTGAAGGGGTACGGGGTAATTTGATCCGTCCGATCCAAGATGGACGGCCAAGATCAAGCCGTGGAGACCCCCGGCGTTGCTCCCGCCGGAAACAGAACTCCGGCACGGCGGATTCCATGGCCGACGGCGAGGAGCTCGCCAGCGTAACACGATACGGCGTTCTCGACCGCCATTTGGCACGGGACCGGTACCATTCGAACGGGGAGCTCACGCCGCTCTCACCTGACAAGATGATGGAGGCCGAGGGGTGTCGGGGTCGGCGAGCGGCTCGGAGAGGCGGACGGCGGCGGTCTGCAAATGGCGACAACTCGGGTTAGGTGAAATTGAACCGAAAGGATGGCACCAACGTGCTCAGGGGTTCAAGGCGATGCTTGCCGTCTCGTTGATGGCGAAGATGACCCGAGGAAGGAGGCCAATTGCAAGCTTTGGCGGCCAGCGACAATGGCGGCTAGGGTTCCGGTGTCGCGACAGCTCGAGCGAAGCGAGGCGGCGCTGGGTAGGGTACGGAGGGAAAGATTGCGACGCGGATTTAAGGCTTATATAGCCTGGAGGGTAAGGGTGCGACCCGGCATGGCGTGGCGTGGAGGCGGCGCGGTCGGGGTGGACTCGAGCTCCGACTCGCGTCCCGGTCGGAGGTAGGGGAAGGTGGCGCGGTCCCCACCTGTGGGCGACACAGAGCAGGGGCGGACGCGGGCACGCGGCATGCTTGATGGGCTGCGGCCTATCGGTCCAAGAAGAAACGGCGGCACGCGGCTGCTACTGATGGCCTTGCTGGGCCGAAGATGACGGGCCGAGCGGAGGCGGGAGAAAGGCAGGCCGGCTTGGGCTGCTGGCTTGATCGGGCCAAAATGGAAGAGGAGAAAAGGAGAGAAAATGAAATGATTTTTTATTTATTTGAATCATTTTCGAAAGCAAATTCAAATGGATTTTAAAATCCAAACCAGATTCAAACACCACACAAGAAAAATATGCACCAGCATGAATGCTCAAGCATGTTTTTACCATGATCCAACTTTATTTTCATAAAAACATTTATTTTGCCAAAAATAATTGCTCTCCAAAATTAATAATAAATCATTTTTGACTATTTTGAAAAATTGAAAAATTTAGGGTGTTACAATGCATGAAGTTCCATTGAACTTGTTCAATTTAAATCCAGTCTAGGTATCTTCGAGGGCACCACGAGACGCCGGAATCGCACGCCGACCTGTGGATGCTGAGATCACACTCGATAACGAGCCAGCTTTGTCCTTGGGCCGACGCAGAGTATGCATTGTCTCCTCGGCCGTGGTGGCGTCAATGACATCGATCGAGATGCCTGAGAAGCCGCACGAGCTGTCGTGCAGACTATTTCTCATGTATCTCTGAGATTGTGTTTCGCTCTAACAATGACACATGACAAGAAGCAAGACTACATATTTCTGTTCTCAAATATGACAAGAGCGACTATACATACTCCATTGTAAGATGTTGCATATATAATGGTTGATGTTCATAAATAGAAGTACACATTATAGAGTCATGTACACAATTATAAACACTCACTGCATGGACGCATGGTTGGAGTGCAAATTTAAGATTGCCTATTATAGGGGTGCAAATTAGACTCTGTCATGTACAATTGCATCACCTCATGTTTCTCTAATTGAGAAGCAATATTCCAGAAATTAATTTGTGTAATAATATAAACGCAATGGCCCTGAAACTATGTGTTAATGTAACCCTTAACAACGCACGCATGGGTATAACACACCAAAACTCCTATATGCACATATGTGGTGTTTACCGAGGCACAGAGGTAGAAGTGCCTGTCAGAACACGGAAGCAACATAATACTTTTGTTGGCTAAACTTTTAGTCAACTATTTAACCCCAGCTCTTCAAGATCGCACTACTACCTATTTTTTATTTGTGTGATTATGATACGGGCAGCGGTGTACGTACTGTGCTGCTACCGGATTGTGCAATGGACAACAGTACAATCTGAAGATACACGAATAAAGGGTGTAGTGTCTATATTCCCAATGCCTCATAGGCCTAGATTCATGCTTGACTAGCTTTTGCTCGAGACATAGGACGACCTAAGAACCTAGCACACATGTTGTGTGTCTGCTGTCTCGTTTATTTTCCAAGTAGAATTGCTCTTCATTTTTATAGCCCCAATGTGGTACGTAGCCCTTCTTCAATTCTGTTTTCACACTGCAACTAGTAGAGAGTAGAGAGTACCCATGTCATATAGCACCACTGCATTAATGCATTATTGTAACCTGGCATGAGGTACAAAGACATAATGCATTATACTTATAGGATCACTCGATAATGCAGATATATCATTTAAACTGTATTAATTTACTACAATTACAATAACTGGAATCCTACTAAATTTATTACTTCTTGTCAGAACTCCAAATCATACATTAAACAGAACAATAAATTTATCCTGACAGGTATTAGTCCAAGCACGCTGGCTTTGTGTATTCTAGTATTAATTAGGAGTATGTAGATTCCAGTAGAACTGGACTGGCGCAACTGAGATATTTTTTTTTTGCTTTTAAATTATGTCGAATACTCCATCCTGTCAATGAGTTCTCTTCTCCCAAAAGATCATATGCTCTAGGGTTTAACTTAGTAGCAATAAATACTCATTTTTTGTATTCATAAAAACTGAGACACATCCTCCTAGTATCTATGATGGCATTGACCCACTCTACTGTACGTTCCCAAATAATTATTGAATTTTAGGACACAACTGACAGAGCTCTCTTTCTCCCTCTCGACACTTCATACATTAACTACTCATCGGCTTATTCGTTGCCAAATGCATATTTTTCAACACATGAGCAAATCAATTGTCTACGGACTTATAAAAATTGATGAATACTGTTCAGGTTCCGAAGATGTTCAGGTACCAAAGATACATAGCTACAGAAGGATCAACATGAGGCCACTTCCTCACTCATACACCGGGTACTGGAATTCTTAATATAATACCGTAATAAAGCTCTAGTTAGGCTAACTGAAACAATGTCACATAGGAACCAAGTAAATCCTATGCCATGCAATATGGAGGCTAAAATCATGGTGAAACATGGACTTACAAAATGAATGTAGCATAGTAGTCCAGCTTGGTTACACCAATTGCAGTAGAGTACTTGGTAATTTTTGTTGTAGCAGTGTCATACCCAGCAGCTTCACAGAACTGACAAGCTTCGTTGATGGCAAGCGATCCAACACAATCTATTGCCGCGCGCTTGGGCCGCCGCCGCACCACCGCACAGTTGTGCGCCCGTGCGTCGTTTTCTTTCTCTCCCTCTCCCTGGATGCGGGTGGTTGCTGGGTGAAAGGAGGAGATCGAGGAGAGGGAGTGATGAAGCTGAGGGCAGGGTTTGGCCAGCTTTTGTATGAGTTCATTTTCAGCCAGTCAGATGTCAGCCATTCATCTGAGATATCAACGGCTGCTATCCCTGTTTGGACTTTTCTGGGCTTCAGGAAGTCACACGGGCCTTAGCAAGCCGCGCGACTGGACGGTGAATCAAGGGCTGTTTTGGCCCGTTTCTTTTTTTTGAAAGGCAAAGTTATGATATATTAATTTATATTATTAGATATAAGCTTGCTTGGCAATCAGTATTTTAATGTCGCTTTAGCCTTAAACTTTTTCTAAACCTTATGCATGCCAAAGGTTAAGGATATGTTAAGTTTCAGATTTTTCGGAGATAGTTTGATATATTCTATAGTTTAAATTATTTTCCGTGTGACAATACAAAGTAATTAGATTTTGAACTAAGGCTACACCGGAAAAGATCCAAAATGGGACCAAATTTTTGTACTTGCTCTCACATGGTCCGATGAACCAGTTTTATTAGACGTGGATGGAGAAAATATTATTTTAAAGAAGTAGTTCAATATCCTTTCTCTAGTTTAATGCAAAATAAATGTACTAATGACCAAAAACTAATAAAAAAATCTTAGATAAAAATTTATAAAAATTTCAAATAATTGTAATAATGACTATTAGCCATAACTTGGATCTGTATACCTACCATAAAAATTTCAAATAATTTTAATAAAGTAAACTATACGTTGTTTACAAATGGATACATCTCTCACATAGTTTCATAGAAACTATGTGAGAGGTGTGTCATCTGTGAACAATGTATGTCACCCCGTCTTTAAAAACATCTCAATTGTTTATTGGAACATTATACACAAAAGAAATATTGTCACGCAAGTTTGTAGGATTTTCTAATAATTTTTTGAATTATTAGAATTATTGTATATTAATTTGATATAGAAGGATAAATTATCCATAGAAAACAAATGCTTTTTTCCACCCATCTCTGGATATGGCCTAGATTGAAACATATACGCATATAAGTATAAATTTTATAATGTTCTTTGAATCTTATTGGAGGTACCTACTATTCAATTTGGAATTACTTCCGGTAAGTGAGCAGAAATTCATTTAAACTATAGAATATACAAGAACAGTTCCACAAATTTTGAAACTTCTACACTACAATATTTATGTAGCCTATTTTATGTACAAAAAGTTTGGAGTATGAAAGATATTTCTTAAAGGTTGTTCCACAAGGTGCTTTCTCTATATACATGAATGGAAAACAAACATATGCCAAAAAACAAAGACATAATAATATGTGCCAAACCAATATTGTTAATTGGTAGATCATGATTTTAGAAAGAACTAGGAAAAAGAAACATATCATTTGGAGTTAGCATGAGGCAGAAAAACTAGTTAGAAAATTTCATCGTGGATTAAAAAGTGAAAAATTGTTGTTCATGTTCTTGACTTCCTAGTATTTTCCTTGATGGTTTATTTAAAAACCGTCAAAGAAATACAAAACCGTAAAGGTAGTACTATTTACTCTGACGGTGTATGTGATTTCCTTGACGGTTATGTGCACTCTCAGGTTAATTGGGATTTTCCCTGACGGTTATTTAATTACCCTGTATGTTTTACCATAACCGTTAAGGTAATTCTATTAATACTAACGGTTATTTAATTTTCCTGTGTGTTTTCGAGACACCGTCAAGGTAAATCTATTTAACCTGACGGTTTTCACAAAAACCGTCAAGGTAATTTGTAACCGTCAGAGAATTTTAAGTTTCTACTAGTGATATCACCACCCATTCATTAATCTTGAACAAATTGACATCAAATCTTCTTTTATAATTTACTCAAGCCTAGTACAAGCTCATCGATACCAGAGCACCTTCTCCAACTGTGGCTGCAACACATAGCCATCAGACCGCGGCCACCCCTTGCTACTCATACATGAAGGTCCTGCTGTCCAATCCAGTACGTAGTGTTGTAAACCAGTGGCCATACGACATGGTGGGAAAATGAACTGAAATATCAGCATCGCATCTTGAAACGGACAAAAAAAAGAAGTAGCAGTTTGTCATTTTGCAAAACTGTGTTGACCTGAGCGTATACAGCTCCTTACCATGTTAGTATACCTGCTCTTTTTCTGGGAATTAAAGCATGAGTTTTTTTGTTCAATTTTCTGCATACAGGACTGAATTTTTGGCGTCTGCTACCCATATTATAGACACAAAATGTTTGTATAGTTTTTCCAATGTCAGGTTCCTCTACTATTTGCCCATTCGTGACACAAAAGCGCAAGATCACAGAGCCTAACTGTCTTTCCGTTCTCCATGCAATGCTGGCGCCCTGGATGATGGGGTTGGCTGGTTCCATGGCGAGGGTTTCCGTTTTACGCCATGCCCTGGGGCTCGTCATTCCTACACTTGCATGGTGACGAGGGTAGTGTTAGTTCTGGCAAGGGCCACGGAAAACTTCTACGGCAATTAGAAACATCTAGCCTCAAGCTCAAAACGCTGAAGATAATTAAGAAGTCAAGAGGTCATGACCTTGATGATGTTGGGGATGACGAAGATATTTGCCACCACTTAGAAACAGTTGAATTTCATCAGATATGATTTTGAGAGGCGACTAGCTTTGGTGTCATGCTTTAAAAATGAAATTTTAAATAGCTAAAAGTAACACAAAATATCAAATAGTTTTTTTGTTCAATATTTTCTCTGTCCAGTCCACCTTAATTAATTTAGGAAATAGTTATTTTAAAAACTAAAAACATAATGGATACTTACATATGAGAATATTGTACCAAGCGAAGCTATCTAAAAGTATACGTTTGACTAATGATTAATGATGCTTGTTCTAATATTACTTATAAAGTTACCTAATGTATAAAAAATAGGAAACCAATTAACTCATATAATTAACTAAATAGATTTTAGTATGGCTAATAGTCTAATAAGTATGTCAAATTATTATGCCTTAAATTGGTTACATTAATGTTTTTACATATATGATCTAATAATCCATGTGCTTATCAATTGCTTTGAGATCCGGCATGTAGAATGTTCCAAGAAAGTCAAAAACAATTTGAGTTTTTATCAGATAAAAAATGGCTGTTGGTGCCCCATGTACAGAGAAATATTTACACTATTATGGTGTATACCTATTTTCACCATATGTCCACATCCCACGACTGTCAATATCAGGCAACAAAGGGTTCTCCTCTGGGTGATAGTGAGCAGGTCTGGTTTCACCAGAACAACGTGTGTGAAGTCCATGGTTAGGGATGGTAGGACTACCACTCAACTCGAGGAAGCTACTAGCCTTATTGCAGCAAATTAGAGGAGGCCATTTCTCACGTGTAGAACTGCATTTGACATGGATCAGATGGCAGCGTATGTGACCAGTCAGATGGGCTAGCTGGGCATCGAAGACGATACTCTTCACTTCGTTGAAAAGCCCACTAGACAGAAGGACAAACAATCCTGTAGCTTGCACAAAGCAGCTCGCTGTTCCACATGTGCAACCAGAACCCATGTTGCGGGGACTATAAACTGTATGTATCTGGTTGCACATTTATATTCTTGCATTCCTTGCAGCACTTATAAAAACCTAGTGCACTTATAGATAAAATTTTTGCAGGTTTTTATAAGTGGTTTTTGGCCTTAAAATTTTTGGTAACCTATTTGACCTCTCTTTTTGGTGTGACAGTCCCTATATTGAGGTTGAAAAAAAATCTCTAATAATGACCAATTTCACGCTCTACCTGCTTGCAGCTTAACGCTTGATAACTTAGCAGACTTCAGGTTCGTTACTTGGTCATGAAGAATTCAGTCATCTTACTATACAATACAATGTTGAATTGATGGTTACAAGTTATTAGGACAAGCGTCCACGAAGAGCCCAGTTCTTCTGCTTCTCGCTGGCGTCAGCTAGCGAAATCATTGGTGCTTACAAGTGGCGAGCATCCATGACTTGCCATAGAGCTTTCACCGCTGGTTCAAAATATCAGACTTTCTGCCTTAGCCTAACCAATGGCATCTACTGGAAAAAAACCCAGCCGATCCATGTCAGGTTGCATTTGTTGACGAAGGGTTTGAGCAGTTCCACCAATGGCAATCAGGTTAAGGGCTCTAGAATTTCAGGTTTCAGGGAGGTAGCCTTATCCTCCCATATCTCAAATTAAGTACTAGGCCCCTATATCTCATTTGTGGTTCATTTTTCCTGATGGCACCTAATCCTGAAGTGTAATATAGGAGTTGTCTGGGGCACAGAAACAACACTGGCTAGCAGAGCAGTTGGGAGTACATCAGGCAGAGTGAGACAGAAATAATTGTTACATATACTATGTGGCAAGTAATATAAAGAAATCTCCTATTCTGTTACTCAGGTTAGTGAGATGCAGGATACTGCATTATGTAGGCGGAGCATATATAGTTAGAGGACATTTTCATGCTGCTACTAGAAATCTCCAGTTAATAGAGCAATATAATAAATTTCATGGTGCAGTGAACAAAAACTAGTAGCCATAATTTCCATGGGTGTGGCTATCGTTAAAAGGCATTATGATTGAGATGGAGGAAACGTGATATATAGTGGTACTACAAACTACCAAGTTTACTCTATGCAGCCAATGCCCAAACAACTTCGCTCTCTATATGTACGACCAAAGGAGTCCGCTGTTGAGACACCCTACCCACAACATGTAATGGAGAACACCAGCAAAGGGTGTTCGAAAATGGAGGCATTGTAACAACCCTAGAAATCCGGTCACCGAAAATACGGGCTTTCAAAAATTTTTCTAAAGATTACCAGTGTATGGTGGATGTCATATAGGAAACCCGCCAATAGTTGCACAAGTAGCGCCTAATGTTATCATGAGCACTGTATTTAATCTACCAAGAGAATGTTTTGCCTCTTATTCGATTTTATGTGATGGCTAATAAAATCGACTAACCTTTTATCACATGTGTATATTTACGTATACTAACCATGGGGATGGATCCATCATGACCTAGAGACCCTAGTGGGCCCACCATGGTGTATACATCATGGTCACTAACCTCACTAACCTAGGGTTGTGGCTAAATTAGTTGCTTTGCAAGAAATAGAAATAGAAAATGATTTGGAAAATAGAAGGAAAAAGAAAACAGGAAACCAGCCCAGACAGCCCGCTCGGCCCGCCCTCGCTTGCGGCCCACGCAGCCGCATGGCCCAGCATGCGCTGCACGCACGCCGGCCTCGCTCGCTCGCGCGTTCGCGCCGTGGCCCATCAAGGCGGCCCAGCAAGGCCACAGCTCGCCGCCCGCACGCGCGCGCTGCCACGCCGCTCGGCCCATTGGCAAAACGCGCGGCCCACCTGCCAGCTCGGCTCATCGGCAAAACGCCCGCCAGCGTCGCCCGCGCGCTCCCGCCGCCACTCTCGCTGACAAGCGGAGCCCACCTATCAGCTTCCACCTTTTACCATTTCTGTTCGCCGCGCGTCGCGTCCGTCGTTCTAAAACAAGAAACGGCGCGCTCCGCCGTCCGCTGCTCGCCCGTGACCGCCACCGCGCCTCGGATGCCGTCCATCCTCTCCTGCCCGCGCCGCGTCTTTCCCTGAACCCTAACCCTAACGCGCGGCCGCGCTTGGCCGCTTGATGAGGATCTCCGATCCCAACCGTCCGCCGCCGCCCGCCATGTCTATAAGAAGGGAGCTCGGTGCGCTAGGGTTTCCCATCTCCGCACCGCCTCCGGTAAGCCCCACGTCTTCCCTTGACCACGCCAGAGATAGAAAGTGAGAAAGGGTGAGGAAGAGCGGACGCCAGCGCACGCCCCCGGAGCACCGTCGCTGTCCGCCGCCGCTGCTGCTGTCCGCGCGCCGAAGGAGGACCCCGGAGCGCCGCCCGACCGGCTCGACGCCCCGACTCTACTTCCCTTCACCGCACTCGCCACCTCGACACCTGCTTTGCCCATCCACAATTGCACAAGGTGAGTCGCTCAAGCTCGCATCCATGGCCGCCGGCCAGCTCACCGCTCGCATTCCGCCGTTGCACTTAGTCTCGGGCTTCATCGACCCCGCGAATGGCCTCGCCCTGATCTAGGACACCTTCCGAGCAACTTCTCGGGAGCCAGCATGGACCACAGAGGGGCCACGCACATTTGTAGCCCTGGTCTCCTCGGACTCCGGTCACCGGAGCGCCGCCGCGGCCAACACACCGTGTGCGCTTCCGTCGAGCCTCCACTCACCATAGTAGGTAGGTCCAGGAGCTCCTAGTTGCTCCAATCGAGGAATGGAGGGGAAAATGGAGGCCAATGCTAGGTCTCGCCAGCGGATTAAACCTCACCGTCGCCGCCGGCCGCCACCGTGCCTTGCTGCCCGCCACCGGCCTGGGAACCGCTTTTCCAAATTAAAGCACCCAGTCCGTTCGCGATAGCTCCGCGAACCCAGCACGCTAGTCCAAGCCATCTCCCGCGCATTCCATCGCCTCGCTGCCGTGTTCACGCCGCTCGGCACCACCGCCGCGCGTGCGCCGGTGAGCGGGAGACCCCGCGCGCCCGCTTTAGCCCGCAGCCACGCCAGCCTAGCCTATGCAGAGCTGCTGCCGTTGCCTTAGCCACTCAAGCCGGTCGGAAGAGCAGCGCCGCCCGTCGCCGGTTAGACGCCGTCGTGCCGCAGGGCGCGCGCGAAGAAGAAGGGGGATTTTCCCCTGCGCCGGGGTGGACCGAGACCACGCGGCCACGTGGACCCAGCTGGACCAATCGCCGCATGCCACTCGGCCCCTGTGTCTACGGTCCACCGTGAACTGAGTCCATGCAGTACCAGTCAGGCGAAGCCGTGGACTCGGCCCACTAGGAACCCAGAAACGCCACACGGCCTATGTCCACGCTCGACACGTGTCCGGGACGGTCCAGGACCGCCGAGGCCCAGTCCAAGCCCGGTCGGCGTTGATCGTTGACCGGTCAACGTTGACCATTGACCTGGCCCCACCTGTCAGTAACCCGACCCGTGGGCCCCACCTGCCAGCCGCTGACGTCAGCATGACGTTAGCATGACGTCATCCAAGCCATCTGACCTCGCATCTGTGCTGACATCAGCATGACGTCAGCACTGCGATAGCACCTGTGCCCGCACGCCACGTGGCCAAATCAGGAGCCGCCACGTGTCGCGTCTAGGTTAATCTGCCCTTTTTCTTTTTTAGAAAACAGAATATACTTCAGAAATTCATAACTTCTTCATACGATCTCCGAAAAATATGAACCAATTGTCCAAATTTTCATAAAAATGAGCTCTACGTCATAGGCTTCTGTATGAGTGAATTTGGAGTTATTGAATTTTATTACTTCTTTATGTTGACTCTATAGGACCGCTAACGCGGCTATTATGTCTCGTTTCAGAGGAGGATAAGCTTGAGGAGGACGACTATGAGTACGAGGAGGAGCTCGGAGATGACTTCGCAGGTGCCACACCCCACCCAACCTCGTAGATCCTATTACGCATGGTATAATATCTAACTTGCTAGTGCTTAATTTATGAATATCACGTGATGATAGGTTGCATGAAAGAACTTCTTGATGAGCCTTTACCTTGTCGCAACCTTACTCCTGCACACCTGCTGATAGGCTAGACGCTTGCTTATTTACTTATGATGCTTTACTTCTACTACGCTTATATCTGTGTGATGATGATGCGTGGTGGAGAGTATGGTTATATGGTTAAGGCACGTGGTGCTACTTTACTCGGGGAGAGTGCTGTGTGCATCTTGGGTGTGTGGTGAGGGTCGAGTCGATCGGACAGGATTCTACGACGAGCCATGTGGGCGAGTCTTGCCGGGGGATGTGTTCTGGGCATTCCCGTGTGAGGTGCTTGTGGCGGGCACATTGTGAGGTATAAGGAGATCCCGAGGGTAAGAACCTTCATGGAGCGAAACCCCGGGTAGGAGGTGCTGTTGTAGCACGGACTGTTGTAGTCCCTAAGGAAAGATGATCCTATCTGATCCCCCTAGGACCTGATATCTCTTGAGGACTGGAACCTTGGGACTTACGTGCTCACCACTCGCTCTTGTATGGGCGGGAGACGGATGTCTGACTAGCTAGGACGGTGCCACTACTACTAGGTTGTTAGCAGATAGTGTCTGAGGTACGGGCGTGGAGACCCACACCCTCCTTAGACAGCATAGTGACTGCGGAGGCTCGGTACTATGTGTCACAGTCTCAGTGTGCCGGTGGTACCTATCCGGGATGTCCCAGTACTGAGTGGTAGGGTGGCATCGCACCGGTTAGAAAGTAGCCGGAATCAGCTTAGGCGGGGCACCGCCGATGATAGTGATCTTGTGGTTACGGGAGTACACACTCTGCAGAGTTTATGAATCTATATATATAGTCCGTGAGCCACTGGTATGGCTTTTTCCTAAGACCCACTTTTCTCGGGAGTAGTGAGAGGAGTTCTTCTATTTCTCCCCCTGGTGTTACCCTTCCGGCTGTGAGCCGCTGAGACAGGCTCCGAGAGGGAGTTGGACCTGTCGACTGAGTGCGAGAGGGTGAGATATGTGTGATGGTGATGGAATGGGAAGGATATGTGGATGAGATGGGTTAAAATTTGATGAATTATATTATATAATATTGGTCACTACTTGCATAGAAAACCACAGCCATATATTAGGTCGCTTGATTATATCCTCTGCATCCCACCAAATACTACATAGCAAAAGCAAAGCATAGGATGAGAGATGTGGCCAGTACAAACCGTACTGAAAATTATTTGGCAGGTGAGCCCGACTACGACTATGACGATGAGGAGGAGTAGACGTCTTGTTCCTACGCTCAGGCTTCTTTTGGAGATGTTTTGTACTTCCGCCTTCCGCAGCCGTTCCAAAGGCTGCTGCTACTTTGATGATTCCGCTAGTATGGCGGCAAACTATTTATGTAATTCCCCCTAATTGTACTCTTTTATTCGATGTATGGATCCTGTATCGACTGTCGCGAGATAATGAGATGGTTTGAGGCTTCAAACTATTATATTATCCGCCATTCTGTGCATTTTCTTTTCGTAGAAAATTGAGGATGTTTCAGACATCATGAACAGAAAACTCATGGCAATTATAGAATGCTCATCTTTGCAGACTTACACCTAGACAAGGAGCTCTCCAGGATCAACTCTTCGATAATATTGATGGGGGCAGCATGACCTCCTTCCATGTCCGTCAACATGGAGTACCAGGCATCCAGGCGTGCACTGGACAACAGGCTTCTTTCCTTCCTCTCAGTTGTCGTAACATGAGATGCACTACTGTGAACAATCTGGGATAGAACTGCAGTTCAGCCTTCTGAATGTGGAATACAACAAGAATGAAGCTTCTACTGTGAGAATCACAGACACCAAAAGAATGTACTGCACGTGCAAGCAGCCTGCAATGATGGGAATGGTCAGCACCTGGAACCATAGTCTTGTTGGTGGCTGCCCAATGTCACATCAATCCATTAGCAAGATGTGCGCATCATGGAATGTATGGCATTGTGGCTTCCCGATCCAAATTCAGAAGTCACGAAGTTTCAATTGGGTCCTGTGATGTGTCCTTCTGTAGGGCCTACCAAATGCGGTAGTCACTAGAATTTCGTACTTGGCACGCTCCTGCTTGACAACCTGTTGGATGGATTTATCAACTTAGGCGTATCACCGACAGATTGCAGTAGTGTATCCCCGAGATGTGATTAGGATCAAATGAGGTGGTGACCCAAAAAACTTGGTGAGCTGCATCGTCTTGCAGGTCTACCAAGACACAATGAACTCAGAGAAGAAGCGACAATTATTCGGCACAGAAAACATGACTTGGGATTGGGATATTATTAGACCATTGGGCAGGACCGCAGGACAAACAAAAACGCTCAAAATTTTAGCACCTTGGAACTTGGGGACCTTACCCCTCTAATGGGTGGTGCGCAAGTGGCCTGATTTTTTTGCTGCAGGTCAACAAGCGGTCCAGGAGGAGGGGTTGGAGGAGGGCGACCAAGATGATGGTAGAATTGAGGCACCCAGCGATTGCACTGTTGAAGCCGGCTGTGTTCTCGGAGAGGGAATGGGTAAGGTTTTTTTTATCGAATCAGTAGGGGAACTCCCATGCCTACTTTTTTTTTTTTGCTTTTCAATTAATTGAAAGAGTGTTGATGTACAAAGGAACACAACCGGCATGTTGTTCTTGTATTTCTTATCTTATTTGTTTGACTTTTGGTCCCTTGTCCTGTCCCCAAAGCACGGGCATGTTGCTCTACAGAGACATGGATCCATGCCGGCAAACATGACGGAGAATTTTCCACCACCAGCTCTGGCCAATTTCGTCAGCCCATTGAAACGGCCCCTCTCTTCCATGTCTTCGACCTTATTTCTCAAGGTAACTCCTAGGAGTCATGGAGGTTAACACAATCTGCAAATGCATGAAAATTGCAGCTTTATTTTCTCTAAAAAACAAGTGATTGTTCTGTCGTGTGTAGCAGGATGGGAAACTGATGGCCATCATTAATTTGTTCATGGATGTTGACACTATCATCAGTGAACACAAGGGCCTAGCTTTCATTATTTTGAACTGGCACAAATTTAAGGTGAAGAGAAGACACTAGCTGGCACTCATCTCGTTTTTTATTGTTTGAGTTCCCTTCCCTCATGTGACATATACAATTTTGAAGAGGTGAAGATACTCATGCAGGATCAGTAGACCAGAAGTGTTTGCATTAGTGCAACATGAGAAATGTCAAAAGGACAACTGGCTGTCAGTGAGAACTATGTAGAGAAGAAAAAGAGGCTTGAGGAGCATCAGGATTATCCAACCTGTCTGATGTGTCAATGTAGAGGAGGATTGTTGTGTAGAGCCCCAGCACATTTACCACGGCAAGAAACGCCATAGAAAGTCAGGACCAGATATACCTGCTGTAGAAAAATTTCATCACCCAGTCATAATGTTGCCCAGCTCCTCCCACTGCAGAAAATTTGTGTGTTGTTTATGAAATGTGGCGACCATTCTCGAAAGTCACCACCAGCTCTTGGGCATGGTGGTGACTGAAGGTGACAATCAGTTAAAAAAATATATTCATCAATTTATGTCCCTACGACTTTCTACTGTGTGCCTTCTGATTTTTTTTCTTGAGAACAAAGAAGCTTTATATTACTTCATTTCTCAGAATGAAGTCCCGCTGAATACATAGAGATACAAAGTCTGGGATATCATGCGACCACATATATTCAGAATTTGAGACAAAAGCAAACTTGGCTGTATAATGCACAGGCATGTTTGCTTCCCTCCTTATGAGAGTAAAAACCAAATATGGGCATTAACGACCGAGTCCCAGGCTTCGCGCATCCTCTGCCGCGTCGAAGCAAGAGCGTCGCCCAGAAGTGGCGGAGCTAGAAACAAAACATAGAGGAGGCCAGTTTGCCACTTAAACCCACAAGTATGTAGGGCCGATTTGCCACTTAAACCCACAAGTATATAGGCAGCACAAAAATTACTCTTGCTAGATACTGTTGTGTGGTCTTTTTTTTTTCCATGAAGACCATTGCATTCTTCTCAGATTATAACATATCATATATGCATATATGTACACTCAATCAGCCACTTATTTTGTATGCATGATATAGCCTATTGATTTCAGTCTAGAGGCAAAAAAGAAAAGAAGAAACAATAAGAAATCAAACGTAACTGTATGGCCGTATGCTTGTAGGTTATCCGTAGAGCAACAGAGGAAGAGGGCATATGCAGAGCTGCAGAGGCAGCTGGGAGCCGACACTAGCTGCTAGCTGGTGCACGCTGCGTGCTGACCTGTGTTGGGTGCTGCTGAATACAAGATGTGTTCCTTCGAAACACGGAGGCAGGGGGGGGGGGGGGGGGGGGGGGGCATGGCCCAGCATGGCCCCAACGTAGCTCCGCCAGTGTCGCCCAAGTTTTTCGTCTCGCCGCCACCAACCTCGTATGCCGTGGCGGCGAGGCAGAGTTGGGGAGGGAAGGGGTGGTGGCAGCCGGCAAGGGTTTCACCCTGAGCCGCCTACGCGTGGGTAACGCGGAGCTCTCCCGTACCCAACTCCATGCATATGCTTTTCTCCTTTTATCCATCAGCAATTCAGACTCTTCCATTAATTTGTAACTACTACAAGTATGCATAATAAAAAAACAGTAAATTTATGTAATAAAATAATAATATATCTTACACCCAGAACGGCTGTTAGTGTACTTCAATTTTTCAGAGATCGCACATGCTGTGCTTAAATTTTTCAGACGCACCACGTGCTCTCAGCGCAGGAAGCAGCAGCAGGAAAGGAAGGCAGAGCGATGTTTGTGCCATAGGAGTGAAGATGCACGCATAAACACATGTTCATTAGCTGTTCAGTTCTCTTTCTCCGCACAGTTTCATTAGCTGTTCAATTCTGAATCTATGAGGACTGCGAGTGAGCTTACACATGTTGAAAGCTGCTCTAATTATTGCCTTAAACACATCTTTAGTGCCCAGGGTGCTCTGAACAAGCCATTACAGTGATGCAGGGATACCTTCCTTAATGACTAGTCACCATTAGATTGACCTGGTTGACCTTCTGATAAGAATGCATTATGCACACAACTATATTCGATAGACAAGAAATGAGCCACACTTTTTTTCCTTTTTGATAAACCCAAAGTAACTATTAGATGATAAGGGAAACATACAAGACCACATATGAACTGGTAGAGGAGGGAAGGAAACATACAAGAGAATATATATTAGCCAAACTTGCACATGCGCAGGAATTCCTAAACATAGAAGACAAACCATTGAGGCACTTGGAGACTCCATACTTTGCCAGAATCATAAGCGTCCATCGCTGCAAGGAACCGGCACTGTCACAGCCAACACCTCGTCTAACAGGGGTAGATGCCAGCACTCCAAGATAAACGAAGGCACCATTGCAGTCCATCCGCTGGGGACGACGCACCCCATGCCTCCATGGACATAGATCTGAGTTTGCCTCCAGAAGGCAGCAAGAAAACACAGATCATGGAAACTCGTAGCCGCTCTTCAAGACTCGTAGCTGCTCCTCCAATCGCACAGAACCAGAACGATGTCGCTGACGCCACCTCCACCGCTGAGAGTGAGAGTGTTCGAGAGAGGTGGGGAGAGACTGCTTCTCTGAAACGAGGCACACTTGGTCTCATCCTGAGGGTGATATTCATATCGTTCAGGGATGGACAGAAACGTCAATGGTTGCAGGTGCCATCAGCTCTCGTTCTGCACTGAATCTGTAATCTATGATTTGTGCATATTCCCTCTGCCTTCCAATCATATTAGCATGTGAAACAATTCTATCCTGGGTCATAAAATCACTGAGATCTTTTGATTTTCCCTTGAGAAGCTAACTGCAATGAATAAGTAAAGTATAGACTACTTTCTCTGCATCTTTAGACTCTTTTTTATTTTTTTATGACGAACTGCATCTTCTGCCTCACCTCAGACATATATAGCACAGGTCTCACACAGCTGTACTTGTGTTTGTAACTGTGTATATATGGATATACATGAAATTAATCTAGATGACATATTAAAGCAACGATATATATTTTGTTTTGTATACACATAGGTATATGTGTGTGTACCAAACACATAAAATGATTTTAAACTTCGCTGGGTTAAATTTTCAAAGACGGCTAGAAATAATAACTTCCTCTACATATTGAGACTCTGGACTATAGCCACCTTGGTAAAAGCTGTCTCTAAAAATTGTTTCGTAGAGGTAGCGGACAGCGGTCTATGGATATACATATTGAGACTCGTGGATGAAGAAGCAATTGCGGGTGGTCAGGGGTCCGCGGACACGGTGTTTAGAAAAAGCAGTCGGAACCAGGATGTATGGCTCTGAGCTCACAGCCATATGTTGCTGAGCTCAGCTGTCTGTGCCGCAGACGCTGAATAACACCCCGGCACCATGACACAAGGCACCGCGTGTTACCTCAGCGCCAAGCCTGGGGTCCATAAAACAAAACAAAACCTCCAGCGGTCTAAATGTCAAAAATTTTCAGAAAATGGCCAAAAATAAAAATATTCAGTTGACTCATCTCCAGTAGCACCGCAGATTTCATGTTAGAGACACGTTTAGTTTCTAAGTCACGAAAATTGGTGTCTCCTTTGAGCTGTTTTGGCATAGTGTGAATCGAATAAAGTATCAGTTATCATCATTAATGCAAGAACATTATCAGGGCATGGCAGGTCAAGAATTCTGAGTCACCTTTAGCTAGGAAGTTTCAATTCCGTAGTGATAGGATTATATATACGGTAGGGGATACATAGTGAAATAGAAGTTAAAAATTGATGGAATTGTATATATGGAATATAAGATTGAGAGGCGCCACATGCAAACTAGAAGTGAAAATGTCATGCTGTGCCACATGCAAGCTGATGAAGTCTACTTCGATTGGAATATAAGATTGAGAGGCGCCAGGAGGAATGGTGCAATAGTCGTACACACTTAGGCAGGCACCCATTTGATACAACCTCCATCCTAATCTCACACAATACCATTGTTCAGCCGTTTAGCCGCGCTTGTACCTAGGGGCTGGACGATCTGCCGCTGGCTGCTTGCCTCATTGCCATTGTACTATGCTGCTGCTGCCCGCCAACCGCTATTGGAAATCGGTGCATCCAATGAAAGCTTCGCACGCTGCGATTGCTAGCTATGGGACTCCACAGGTGCCATCCACCGCCAGCGCAAGAATGTGGTTGCCGGTGGCTGCAGTGCGGATGCGCTCGGTGAGTCCGGAGTCAAGACAACACAAAACAGATACCGAGGCTGAGTACTGGGTTTTTTTTTTTTTTTTGGGCCAGAATAGATCTCTTAGCTCTAGTCACGCACTACCATAGCAGGACGCCAGCAGGTTGTCTTGGACCTCCAACCAAGCAAGTTCAGTACTCATTCTCGAATCATCCATGGATAAAACGATGAATGAGGCCACCCCTTTCCTAGTGTATAATGTTCTGGAGGAAAGTAAGTCAGGTCAGGGTTTGTATCATGGGTAAAAACAATCGCTCCTTCTTTCCCCTCTGCCCCGTGCATCGCCGCCCCTCACAAACTATAGCTGCCACCCAATGGCATAAGCTTCAGGCAGTCAAGCCCAGCCAGCGTGACGCGGGGAATTTTCACTGCTACCTGTCTGCACGGCATCGGTTGGCATGACTACACCAACAGGCACCATGTCTCCCTCGGCTGCAACCGGCCATGCCACTGGGTATGATGTTCTTGACCATCTTCTTAAGCTTTTATTCACAACCATGCTGTTGAGCGTTTTCTATGTGACGATCATGTTTTTTTAGACAAACATATATATGATATCATGCTGTTTAGCTCAATTTTTATGATGACCATGCTTTATCTAGACAAGAACATATATGATGTCATGATCATTTTGATTATGACATTTTTCTGGATTAATGATGACCATGCTCCACACTCCTCTCTACCTTTGGTAATAGGAGACAACGATGAAGATAATGACAACAACCAATACTAAACCTTTTCGGGTAGAAGCTGGAGATTGTGCGGCCCCCAAACTCAGAATTTCTGAGATTCTAATTCACCAAGAAGATTGACGAGCAACAGCCAGGCAAATAAAAATACACAGTACTCAGAAGAGCATGCACATTTGTATAATGAAGTGCTTGCACCGCTTTGGCAAAATCTATCTCTTCATGATGTCTGTTATCTCTTGAAAGCACTAACAAAACAATCAACAATGAGCACACAAGTGGAAGCAGAGCTGTTGAATTACGTGGTTCTCCATTTCATTTGAACTTCACTTAATGTAGAGATACACTAGTAATCACAAATTATTCCTACACATGGATATCAACATATAGTCCGAAATTCAGCATAAGGACCACTTTTGACACCAGTGGTTTTTGAAAATGTCCCAATACGTCAATTGCCTAACTATGACCATGAATATATTGCCTTATGCTTGACACAATTGTCACTGGGTGAGCAGAGCTTCCTATCTTACACGACATATTACTAAGTGGATCTACGTACAGCACAACTTCTATTTATCAGCTGTGAATTGATGCTCAGGAGGTTCTTTTCCTATTCCATGTGGGCACACTGAGTACTGCAATTCAATTTAATGTGCACCCGCCGTGGAGTCATCCCTCCTAGACATGTAGCACACAAAGGCTGCCGTCATACTATAGGAGTTGTCAAGGGCACCAGATATGTTTTGGCTTGCTGTCCCAGCAAACAGGAAAATAGAGGGAGGGCAAGGTGAGTTTTAGAGCGTGGTCACATTTCAATGCCCTTGTTTCAAACACATCAGTGCTCCATTTGAACATCAATCAGCTCCAAACTTTGGTACCAAGGGGTAAATTTGTAAAAGTATCCATATACCAAATGACCAATGTTACAAGGTAATTCTAATGTTAGTTAACTATATATAATAAATTAATTTATATAATTAATGAAATCGATTTTTGCATGGTCAATTATCTAATAAATATGGCAAATTAGGACGCCAGAAATTTGCTACATTTATGTTTAAACATGCGTGACCGTATCCACGTGCTTCTTTTGTTTCTTTGAGTTTTGACATATAGAATGTTGCTTGGAAGCCGAAAATAATTTCAGCTTCTAACAAAGGAAAAAAACTGTAGGAGCAACATGTATAGAGAAAGGTTTACAACTAGCGATGTGGTGTCTGATACCTTTGTTCACCGCATAGCATCCACATCGCACGACTATCAACATGTGTCAACAAAAGATTCCCCACTATGAAGGGCGATGTCATCATAAAAGTGTGTTTCAAGTCCATGGTCTGGGATGGCATAATTGCCACCCAATAGGAGGAACCTATTTGCCTTATTTATTGTAGCAAATTTTAGGAGGCCTATTGCAGTGGGCATTGTATGGCATCGGTCAGTTGGACTAGGTGGGCATCGACAACGAATGTAGTATTTGCTTCATTGACAGGTCCACTAGAGAGAAGGACGAATAGTCTTGACTCCTCTTAATCATATTTCTTACATTGTTTGTATCTACAGTAGCCTGCATAGAGGAGGTCATTGTCCATCCTTAACACTAGGAGGATTCCCTATATGTTGCCACGGAATTTGCATCAAATATGGAGAACGAAGGTGAAATGCAAAGGACACACATATGCGAACACATGGTTTTTATATAATCATTGTGGAGCATCCTTGTGGTTGTGATGAGCGATTGCCAACATGCCAACACTTTGGTGTGTGGTTGGCTCGGTGGTTCTACTGATTCCCTGGCACAGGGTTATGTGTCAAAACGGTGTCTTTTGGCTCGTGATGTGCAGGTGTGGAGTTTGGATGCGGTGGCAGCGGTCAGGAGAAGGTCAAGTAGAGTATGCCGTGCTGACAGACCAGTTGCGGTGAAGGGCGGACGCTAGGCTTGAACTGATGGACCAAACGGCCGGATGGCCAGCCGCGGTGGCTGACACTTGGGACATCGACAAGCGAAAGTGTACACGACGGGGGACGCATACGGGCTATGCTACTCGTGAACAGTTTGGTGGTTTGCCCTAAAAACCATCGGCGACGGTTTGGTGGTTTGGCCTCAAAACCATCAGCGGGGGATGCGTACGCGGTATGATACTCGCGGGCGGTTTGGTGGTTTTTCCTCAAAACCATCGGCAACAGGTTTCGTGGGTTTGGGTCTCAAAACTCGGGCGGAGGTCCCGATGCGGACGGACGGCACGTGGCGGCATCGGGGAGATCGCTTCGGAGCGAGGCTACCGGTGAGGAGGCGCCGTGGCCGTCGGATCAGGAAAACTCGAGTTGGACCATAATACCCCTGGCTGGGTGGTTCTCTCTTAAAATATCTAGGGGTAGAAGTAAAATTGTGTAATAAGACTATAAATAAGAGGGACTGCCTCCACTCAGTCTTACCTCTTGCATTCTAGTTTTTTCTTTCTTCCTTGTAGGTCTTCCCCTCTGCTGTTTTTGGTGAGAGAGGGGTCCATAAATCTTTGATTTGTGTTCGAATAAAGTTGGGAAGAGGCGTCCCTAGTCTTCTCTGTTTCTCTGGGAGTCAAGATGATTTTGTTTTTCTTGTGTGTGATTTTTTCATTTTCTTTCTTGGGTGAATTCTGTGATTTTTCAGAGATTTAAGTTGGTTTGAGCCATGATCTTCCAGAGTAGCTCGACAACTTCTTTGTGAATTTCTGTTCAATTTTTTGGGATTTATTCATAGATTTTTGGGTTGGTTTTGGTTGATATCTATGGGCCGTGCTTCCCTGTTCTTACCTCCTAGACAGCAGGTCGAGCACTGTACCGTGCTGGTCCTTGGCTTAAGAGCCCTAGTCATCGGAACAGGCAAGCCGCTTTTCAGTCCACAGCTTTCCCCTTCCTATTCGTCTCTTTGTTTGCTGGGCGTTCTCTTCTGTGTTCCTGAGCAGCAGCACCACAAGCACCGGCACTCCGATGCCGTGTGAGCTCTCGAAGAGCGGTGCAAGAAATCTGTGTCTGGAGCCCTGTCCGCTCTCCCGGATTTAAACGCCAGTTGCATCGAGCAGGTCCAGCTTTTATTTATCCTTGCTCTTTTTTGTTTTGGATCTCAGGCAAAAGCCGGACCTGGTCAGTCCGTCTGCTGGCAAAAGTTCGTTGATTTATGGTGTGCCGTGCTTCCGTTCCTGCAGGGGCCTGCATGTAGGATTAGGCCACCCTGGTGCGTTCTTTAATCCCGCCGCCGAACAGGTTCTGGCTCAGGTTCGTGCGCTGCTCCCTTACGTTCGTGCTAGCAGTAAGCAGCCCCGCCGTTTGTTTGTGTCTGGGAGCCGTCGTGCTCAATTTGTTTATTTGGGAGCAAGCCATGATTTTTTTTGGTGACCAAGGGAGACACGTGCTTGATTTTGACAGGAGGAAAGCTAGCTGCTGTCGCCATGATTCTTGAACTAGAAATTTACGTATGCTGATAGAAGCAAGTGGCTTGCTACCGTGTTTTGTCTCAAGCTTTATTCTTTGGAGTATAAAATCACTTCCTGATATCATTCATGGTATGCAAAATTGCTGCTTTCCGGTCTTTCAATTAGTATCGGAGTCAGTTAAGGATCACTTCCACCTTATCGGTCCGTGATACAAAGAAGGCGACATGGCTTTAAATCACCGTCCGGGCAAGCCACCCCAATTCAATGAGGAGAACTACTCGTACTGGAAGATCTGAATGCAAACGCATTTACAAGGGATTGATTGGCGTGTTTGGGAGATCATTGAGAATGCTGACTACCAGGTGCTCGATGCATGTGTCAATCAAGAGCAAATCGACCAACACAATGCTAACAATATTGCCCGTGCTGAGCTTTACGCTGCTTTGACGATTTCTGAGTTTGATCATGTCTCAGATTATCGTACCGCTCGAGAGATCTGGAGGAGGCTTCAAAGCTTCCATGAGGGTACAGCCATGTCAAAACTAGACTCTATGAGACGTAGAAGCAGGAGTACGAGAACTTCACCCAAGTTGATGGGAAGTCCGTTGATTCGATGTTTTCTCGCTTTACCACCATTGTGAACAACATGCGGGCTAACACTGCAGCTATGCCCTATGACGATCATCAGAGAGCACTCAAACTTCTATATGCTATAGATCGGAGGGTTTGGGAGGTCAAGGTTCAGGCGATCATCAAATCGGCCAACTACAAGACTCTCACTGTGGATGAGCTATTCAGCAAGCTCAAATCCACCGAGATCGACCTCCAGACACAGGCGAGGATCAAGAATCCATCTGCTCCTACCATGGCTTTGGTGTCAGGTAACTCAAGTTCAAGTTCTTCTTTGGCTAACCGATCATAGCTTTGGCTTGCCTTGTCTTCTCTTGTGTCTGCAATAGAGGAGCAGATGGAAGCACTTGGGGATGATGAGCTGGCGCTAGTAATTAGCAAGTTCTTACGGTTTCACAACCACCGCTTGAACCGTAGACATGGTGGCAACAAGCAAAGTTGCTTTGAGTGTGGAAAGCTCGACCACTACATTGCCAACTACCCCACCAAGAGCTACTCTAGCAAGAACGACTACACCAAGCACAAGGACAACCATGAGTCATCCTCCCGCAAGTACAAGCCCAAGAAGGACTTTGACCCCAAGCGCATGAACAAGAAGTACTTCGAGGCATTGCAAGCGAAGCAGCCGCTCTGGTCATGAACTTCAGCGATGTCGACTCTGACAGTGATTCTCCACCAAGTGATGATGAGGTCGAGAAGAAGGTGGAGAATAAGTTCAATGGCTTGAGCTTCTATGCCAACGAGCTCCGAGGAGGTTACTGCACCATGGCGCTCGACAACAACACCACCACCGGCAACAAAGAAGAGGTCGACACCATCCCTGAGGTAGAACACATAGTCGAATCCCTCCTCGCTGAGCTTAATTCTGTGACTCACACCATGCTCATGCAAGATGCTTTTCTTATTCGTGCTGCTCAAGAACTACTCGTACTAGATGAGCTTGAGCATGCTAAGAAGGATAGGGTTGTTGTGTCCGATGAGACTGAATGCGATGAATGCGCTGTTCACATGTCTAGTCTCATTTCTTTGCAGTCCAAGTACTCTGCTTTGCTCGATGAGTTTGATGAGGTTAGATCCAAGCCAGTCATTTTGGGGGCGTGCAAGTCTTGTGTTGAGTTGCGCAATGAGCTCTCTGAGAAGGTTGCTATTATCACTTTACTTGAGCACTCTAGTACAAGTGGTGGTGCTAGAGCTAAGTGTGCTTGCTGTGAGGCTTTGGAGCTAGAGCTAGCTAACTGTAGGCATGACAAGAAAAAGACCGAAGAGGAAAACACATTCCTTCGGCACATGTTGAGTTGGCTTTCTTGCAGTGAGCCACACTTGGGCATGATGATGAGTCAGTCCAAGAGGGGTACTGACACAACGGGTTTAGGCTTTGCTTCAGGTGTGAAGGGTGACAACGTTTTTCGCAAGGTTGGTGAACATAGTGCTTTGAGCATGAGTGAGAAACCCACCAATCCTCCCAAGCTCATCAAGAAAAACCCACCTAAGCCCTCTGAGTCTACCAAGCCCAGGGATGGAGTGATTGATGAGAATCCCAAAGCTCCACCTCAGAAATAAGTGTGGATTTCAAAACCTAATCACCTTAGGAACCCACTTGACACTTTACCAAACATCTCTGATAAGCCCCTTCCTAAGGCTAAACTACCTCCAAGAGTGAACCATGTCCACAACAGAGTGAGTCACCGACAACCCAAGAGAGAAGTGTACCATTGTGAGTATTGTAAGAGGGATGGTCACTTGTTTGAGTCCTGCTTGAGGAGGAAGAGAGATGAGAGGCATAAGTTTGAGCTTTCACACCAGAACATGCATCACCCATTTCATGGCATGCATGCCTCACCTACTCAGAGGAGCAATGCTAGACCTAGAGGTGCAAGACCTCAGGGTGCTAGGCCTTAGTTTGTGAGACCACGTGATGGTCATGCCCGGCGGGGTCCAAGTCATTCTCAATATGATTCTCGGTCCCGTGGCAGTGGCTCTCAGTCCTACAGTTCTAGCGGACCATGTTTTCTCTCTCGTGGTGATCGCTACTCTCCCATAGGACATGGCATGTATGGTGTTTTTCCTAACACTTTTCCAGGGAAAATGACCCAGCACAGGTTTTCTCCTCAGTTTACTAACCCCAGTGTTGGATCATTTGCTCATCCCATGTCTTTCTATTGATGCAGCATGGAGGCTAGGAGAACATATGGCTTGTCGATTCCGGGTGTTCACGTCACATGAACAAAAATTCAAATTGGTTCTCCAGCCTCAGTCCCATGACTTCCAAGGAGTACATCACATTTGGTGACAATGGTAAGGGTAAGGTCCTTTCTCGTGGGTCGGTAAGGCTCAATGAGAACTTTGTGCTCAAGGATGTTGCTTTGGTTTTGAGTTTGCATTTCAATCTCCTTTCGAAGTGCATTTTAGACTGGGTCTTTCTCGCATACTTGATTCGCGTGGTGATCTTGTGTGTTTGATTGCACCTTTTGGGCTTGTCTTTTATGCTAATTTTGCATGCTCTTTCAGCATCTCTTGGTGTTTGGTGGCAGGCACTTCTTCTGAGCTTTGGAAGTGGCATAGGAGGCTTGGTCATTTGAGCTTCGACTTGCTTGCAAGGTTGAGCTCTCTTGATCTAATCCGAGGATTTCCTAAGCTAAAGTTCGAGAACGACTTGGTCTGTTACCCGTGTCATCACAGGAAGATGATAGCCGCTTCTCATTCCCCTGTGAACCAAGTGATGACCAAACAACCCGGCGTGCTTCTGCATATGGACACTGTAGGTCCAGCTCGGGTTCGGTCGAATGGTGGAAAGTGGTACGTTCTTGTGATCATGGATGACTTTTCTCGCTATTCTTAGGTCTTTTTCATAGAGTCCAAGGATGAGGTGTTTTCCCATGTGCGGGATTTGGTTCTTAGGCTACAAAATGAACTTCCTAAGAATGCCATAAGAGATATACACAGTGACAATGGCACTGAATTCAAGAACTCTCATTTTGAAGCCTTTTGCAAGCCTTTGGGTATTGAACATCAGTTTTCTTCACCTTATGTGCCTCAGCAGAATGGGATTGTTGAACGCAAGAATCGGACCCATGTGGAAATGGCCAGGACGATGCTCGATGAGCATAGGACTCCTAGGCGCTTTTGGGCCAAAGCAATCAACATAGCGTGCTATGTTTCAAATCGCATCTTCCTTCGAGCTTTTACAAAGAAAACTTCTTATGAGCTGTGGTTTGGGTATCTTCCTACGGTGAGCTACTTTAGAGTCTTTGGGTGTCGGTGCTTCATTCTCAAGCAAGGTAATCTCGATAAGTTTGAATCTCGGTCTTCTGACGGCATTTTTCTCAGTTATGCTACTCACTCTTGTGCATATAGAGTACTTAATCTTGAGACTAACCGCGTCATGGAGACTTGTAAAGTTACCTTCGATGAAACCACACCTTGTTCCTCTCCTGTCTTTGAGTGTGCAGGTGACCAGGAGATGGGTGAAAGCATCTTTGTGGAGGAGGAGTAGGATGATGCCGATTGGGGTGCTCCCGAGCCGACTCCACTGGCTGCCCCTGTCGACCCTGCGATGACTACGTTTGTTCGTGGCCCCGATCCTTCTTCGTCGACTTCATGGGGGCCGAACGACCAGTATCCCTCTCTTACACCTGAGGGAGCCCTAACTGCGGTTGAGGGGAGGCTACTTCATCAAGGACGGCGCATGTACACATTCAGCATCGCCATCCTCCTGAGACCATGATCGGTAACCTCAACCTGCGTGTCACTCACAACAAGTCCTATGAAATCTCTCATTTTGCACATTCTGCTTTTGTTGTCGATTTTGAGCCCGAAGATATTTGACACACTTTATCTAACGCTGATTGGGTCAGTGCCATGCATGAAGAGTTAGAGAACTTTGAGAGAAACCAAGTTTGGATCCTAATTCCTCCACCTCCACAATGTCATCCCATAGGTACCAAGTGGGTGTTTAAGAACAAGCAGAGTGAGGATGGGGTGATAGTTAGGAACAAGGCTAGGTTGGTTGCTCAGGGGTTTTGCTAGAAAGAGGGGATAGACTTTGAGAAAACCTTTGCTCCTATTGCCCGTTTAGAAGCCATTGGAATCCTTTTACCCTTTGCAACTTCAAAAGGGTTCAAGCTATATCAGATGGATGTCAAGAGTGCTTTTCTCAATGGGTACATAGAGGAGGAAGTGTATGTGAGACAACCCCCTGGCTTTGGAAATTCCAAGCACCCAGACTATGTCTACAAACTCCACAAAGCCTTGTATGGTCTCAAACAAGCCCTGAGAGCATGGTATGCTAGGTTGAAATCCTTTTTGCTTGGGAAGAGTTTTACCATGGGCTCTATTGATAAGACTTTATTTCTCCTCAAGAAAGACAAAGATATTCTCATTGTTCAGATATACGTGGATGATATAATCTTTGGTGGCTCTTTACATGCCCTTGTGGCAAGGTTTTCTGATTTGATGAGCAGGGAGTTCGAGATGAGTATGATGGGCAAGTTGACATTCTTTCTCAGGTTGCAAATCAAGCAAACTCAGGAAGGGACGTTTGTATACCAAGGCAAGTACACCAAGGACCTGCTGAAGAAGTTCAACATGGGCGAGGCCAGGCCTCTTTGGATGCCCATGGCAACTACCATTGCCTTGGATGAAGACTTGGATGGAGAAGCCGTGGATCAGAAGGAGTACCGCAGCATGATCGGATCGCTGCTGTACCTGACTGCAATGAGACCGGGCATTCAATTTGCGGTCTGTCTTTGTGCGCGCTTTCAATCTTCGCCATGCACCTCTCATCGTCAAGCCATCAAGCGGATCATGAGGTACCTCCGCTTCACTCCTGAGTTTGGCCTTTGGTACTCTACCGCTTCCACTCTTTCTCTCTCGAGTTATTCAGAAGCTGATTATGCTGGTTGTCGTACTGAGTGAAAATCTACTTCTAGTACTTGTCAGTTTTTGGGTTCTTCTCTAGTCTCTTGGTCCTCTCGCAAGCAGTCTTCTATTTCTCAATCCACATGTGAGGCTAAGTATGTTTTTGCTGCTGCTTGCTGTTCATAGCTGCTTTGGATAGTTGCTACCTTGAGAGACTTTGGCATAGAGTTCACTCGAGTGCCTCTTTTCTTTGATAGCACAAGTGCCATAAGTGTAGCCAAAAACCCAGTGCTTCATTCCAAAACCAAGCACAAAGAGGTGAGGTACCACTTTCTGAGAAACAACTATGAGAAGGGCACCATAGAATTGATACACATCAGCACCGAGAACCAGAAAGCCGACATCTTCACCAAACCCCTCGATCAAACCTAGTTTGCATGCTTGCAAGGGGAGTTGGGAGTGTGCTACCCTTTTTAGATGAGGGTGGTTTTGTTCTTGTACACTAGTTTTTGGCTTCTTTTCTTTTTGCTTTTGTTTTTGCTTTTGTATCATATTGCATTACATATCATCATGTATCATATATCATGTGCTTAGCTTCACTTGTATAGCTTGTTGATTAAGATTATGCTCTTGTTGATATGGTCTATGGATACATGATGGCTATATAGCAGCTTATGCTCTTTTTGATCATCTTGATACATGTTATGAGCTAAGCCTATTTTTGAAAATATGAACATGCTTAATACTTGATGAAACTTGGAAAACTGTTCACCCTTGAGATGGCAACTAGCATGTGTAGGATATGTTGAAATCCATGTGCTTTCATATGTATGCTTTAGTTGCTATGTCTCATGTTTCTTGAATCATACACTTAGCTCGGATCCTTGATATATTTATGCTAAAACTTGATGTCTAAGCTAAGTTATGATGAAAATGCTTTGGAGTTGGATCTTTACTGTCCCACGACAATGTCACGAGGTAGCTTCTCATTCTTTCGAGTGAGATGAACTTGGGCATTGTAGTGTTAGTCCTCAACCACTCGTGACGAGACAGCTTCCCACTTGCACATAGGGATGAACTCGGCGTGGTTGCAAAACATGATAAAAATAACATAATTTTCAGCGAACAGTTTTGATCCTCTCACATACACGTGTCTAAAAGTAACCTTGTAATCTGCTGTAAAACTCCGATCACTGTTGAAGCTACAAGTGTTAAGTGCTTCCTTGAGACATGGTGTATGATCGTTATATGGGGTAGTTCACTTTTGTATACATGTATTAGCACTAGTTTGATTTCCTGCTTATATGTGCTATGTGCTATCCTCTTTGGTGAACACCTTTTATGAGATATGCTTAAAATTGGTCAAAATACTTATGATTCATATTTCGTTTCATTTGATTAGTTTGAGCATTGGCCTTGTCTTGCGCCTATTGTAATACATATACCATACCAACTTGAGCATATTTTTAATCCATTTGCTATACTCCTGAAGCTTTGTACATTCGCATTGTGCATCTCATAGCAT